>CM062817.1:978337822-978800686 GCA_031772625.1 Pinus tabuliformis | reverse complement strand
ACTCCTCCTTCCTCTAGTGGAGAGTCATCCATTCTAAAACCATGTCTGTATTACTCCTACCATATCATCTTCTTTGACCATATATGGTAATGCATTCCATTCCTTCTACGTGTCTCTACGCGCTTGTATGTACAATTTATGTAATTCTGCCTTGAACCTTGCCACAAGGTTGTACTATTTGTGAAAACTATACAAAAGGCGTGGATGTTGGTTTACGAGCATGTGTAGATCCATCTGGTATAGTATAAAAAATATCATATTTTCCTATGTGCGTGATAATTGAGTGGTATGCCACAGCGAAGCATACCTTGTAGCCTCACATACATCTTCTTCTATCAGAGGAAACTATGTATCCTTCGTCTCCTTCCATGCCAACATAGCAATGATCAAAATTAACCAGGTATAATGGAAAGATGTAACTTTCTCCTAGACCTCGCGGTAATCATCTAGGAATTCCTTGCATAAATATCCAGCCCAATTAAACTAGACTCCATTCGCACAGCAAAAATCACCACCGACGCAGGAACTTCATTCGCGTGACACTTCCTCATGATATTTCCAGAAAAAAAATATGCATGGCGAAGTGGACTATTTGGTCGTTGATCCAATTTATGTCATATCCCCTATTTCCTTTGACCAACCCATACTTCTTCTTCATATTCTCCACTACAATGCAGCCCTAACCCTTTCTGACAAACTCCTCCGCAGGGTTACGCCCTTGGTAAGGTAATCTAGTGATCCTCCAGATCGACATTTGGTTTATGGGGATCTTATTCCCCATCCACAAGTGTCCATTATGTATCAATACCAATAATTAGTGCACACACACTATGTTTGTTGACATTCTGTCAAAGTGCGGCACATTCAACATGTTGAGCATTCCTAACTGCGCCAACCCATTTTCCCACCATTGTGGCTCCAATCTCATCACTCCACTGTCTAGGTAGTGAACCTATTGTAAGTATCATCTAGTGTGAACTGTAGGTACTTCATTTGGTCATTAAAATCATTATCTCTGAATTTCAGCTGTGTAATTTTTCCTAAAATCTCTCCTTCAAACGGAACATCCTCTGACAATAGAGGTGTGAATGTCCCATAATTCACATCTTTGGCATATTTTACTAGTTTAGCGTTTGGCTTCCTTGCTAGGATCTATGAGAGAAAAGGTTAGATGAACATTGTGCCAACTTCCTCTGCCTGTATTTCCTCCACTTCTTCTTCAATATTGACCTATTGAGGTTTCTTTTGAGGCTTCATAGGTTTGGTAGGCGTCTTGTCCTGCTTTTTCTTGGTTCTTTCTTCTTGGTTTTCTTATTCCTTGGTGATGTCCATGGCTTTTATGGTGTTGGTGCTACTACTATGGGTGTTGCAACTATTGGTGCAGTCGTATCTGCAACTTTCTTGGTTCCAGACAATCCCTGCCCATGAAAATTCCTCACAATCTCCTCCCAAGATCGCTCTGTCGACATACACAATGAAGTCTCCTGCAACTTCTTCGCACTATTAATCACTCAAGCTCTCAATCTAGCAAAGTTCTTAATCTGAGTGGGCATTAGTTATTTATAACAATTCTGACCTTCGAACCTCATCATTAGATTTGATTTTGTCTTGATTATGTTCAAATTTCATCATTAAATGTGTATCTATTCTTAAATTTTGCCAACCTATCGTCTTAAATGCAACTTTGTTCCCATCTTTTCCCTTTTAATGGTAATATTTCTACTTTTTCGGTGAACTTTGACATGTCCCCTGTTGTAGTGCACCTTTGTCTTACGTCGCGCTTCCTACGAACTTTGACATATTTCAGACTGTAGCGAAGTACTTTCTTTGCCAAAGCTCTTTCTGCAATGTAGTTTATATTCTAGTGCCCACTTTCAACTGCATGTGACACTAATACTTTCCTTCTTTCTTATTTAGGGTGAAGTTGTAGGGGTAGGGTTGTCCTTGTACAACTTCAACCTACTACCATTTACTTCTCCTTGAATTAATTCTCTATTTAACTTCACTAACTACACTGCACCTCCATCAGTAATATATTTAATAGCGTATGGGCCTAACCAATGTGTTTTGAATTTCCCAAGGAATTTCACAAGATTACTATCGTAGAGGAGAACAAGGTCTCTTATCTTGAACTTCTTTTTCTTAATGTGCATGTCATGCCAAGCCCTTTCTCTTGCTTTCTGTACTTGTTGATGAAATCCTACTATAAACTTGTCTTCTTCCAGAGCAATTAACTGCGACATCCTCTCTTCCATTATGTCTCGGTCTACCATATTTGTAAGAGCTACAATTCTTAGGCTAGGGACAATGTATTCCATGGGAATCATAGACTCTTTCCCATAAACTAACCCAAAGGGTGTATAACCTATCAACTTTTTGCATATAGTCGTATAAGACCATAATATTGTTGGAATCCTAAGATCCCATCATCCTTGTTTACATTACATACCTTGGTCAATGCATTCTCCAAAATTTTATTGAATGCTCCCATAGTTCCATTTTCCTGAGGATGAAAAGGAGTGCTCTTTTGATGGTAAACTTGAAATTCTTTAGTTAGCAATGGTCTTATTCAAGAAATGTGATCCTTGATCACTCATTAATGTCTTCGGACACCCAAATTTGGACAGTATGTATTCAAATATGAACTTCACAACAATTTCTGCATTTTAATCCTTCACTGGTGCTTCGGCCCACCTTGTCAAATAATCAGTTGCAGTGATTATATACCCCGCACCAGTCCTTTTTCTAGATTAATAGGTCCAACAAAATTAATATCCCGTTTATCAAAAACCTGCCATGTTACTTGTGGTAATAGTGACGTTTCATCTCTTCTTGAAGGTTTTCCTGTTCTTTGGCAGATATCACAAGCTCAATATTACTCCTTTGCATATTTGTGTAGTGTAGGCCACCATAATCCTTCTCTTAAAAAATTTTGGGCAGTGGCTTTTCCTGCATAATGTCCACCAGCTACGCCACTATGGGCTTCTATTAAAATTATTTGTCTTTCATGCTTAAGAACATATCTGTGCATTATTTTATTTGATCTGATCTTATACAAATGCCCTATTATTAGTGAAAAATATTTTTCCTTAACCACCAATTCTTTCTTCTGTTGTGTACTGTATTCTATAGGGGCCATCTCTGTGGTTAAGAATTGAATAATATTAGTGAGGTGATCATCTGCAATCTTGATTGTAAACAACAACGCATCAGGAAGATTATCCTCTATATTCATTGGTTCTTCCCCTGTTTCCAATCTTGACAAATGATCAAGTCCATCATTTAGTCTTCCTGGCTTAATGACAACTTCAAAGTCATACTCCTAAAATAATAATATCCACCTACAAATCTTTCCTCCTAAAACAAGCTTATTGACCAAATACTTTAGTGCAGAGTGATCTATGAACATCTTGAAATGTGATCCCAACAAATAATGTCTAAGCTTATGTAAATCATATACCATAGCCAGTCCTTCCCTCTCTGTAGTTGTATAGTTATTCTCTAGTTTAGACAATTTCCTACAAGCAAAAGTTATAGGGTGATCGATTTCTCCTACACCAGGCTATGTTAATACCACTCCTAAAGCTATGCATGAGGCATCCACTTGAACTTGAAATTCCTTATTCCAATCTCGAAATACTAGTATGGGAGAAATTACCATCTTTTCTTTTAGTGTATCAAGGCTCTTTTGACATTCTTCATTCCTTAGGAATGTTACATCTTTCTTCAGTAATTTTTCCATAGGCGTAGTGATCTGTGCATATCCCTTGATAAATTTTCTGTAATATCTTGTATGTCCTAATGTGGTTTGAAGCTGTCTTACTGTCTTTGGTGGAGGTAAATTCACAATAATAGCAATCTTCATAGGATCCACCATCAATCCTTTCTTGCAAACAATATGTCCTAGTAATATACCAAAACGTACACAGAATATGCACCTTTTGATATTCAAATAAATATGATCATGCCTACATGTGTCGAGCATCAGTCTTAAGCTCGCAACATGTTTCTTCAATAACCCAAATATTGTCCAATCATCGAAGTATACTTCTAAAAATGTGTGAATATATTCTTTGAAAGTTGCAACCACCACTCTTGAAAATACGGCAGGGGCATTTTTCAGTCCAAAAGGCATCACTGTATAGTGATATGAACCCCATTCTGTAGCGAAAGACCAAGGTGGTCTTATTTCAATCTTCTGGTGCAATTCTAATATGATGGTATCCTGAAAATCCATATGTAAATGAATATGCTTCCTGACCTCCTACATTGTCCAATACTTCATCAGTGAAAGGAGTAGTTAATGGGTCATGTAGACATGCATCGTTTAACTTCCTTAAATCAATGAAAATCCTGATTTCTCCTTGTGTTTTCGTTTCTTTTACTACCATAGGACTTACCCACTCTGATTCTTCAACAAGTTCAATGATCCCAACTGCTATCATTTTGTCAAGTTCTTTCTTCACTTTTTCTTTATACTTTGGATTCAGCCTATAAGGCCTTTGCTTAACTAGCTTCGCATCAAGCTTTAGAGGAATCTTCATAACTCCTAAATCTCCTACTATGCCCTTCATATTGAAAACTTAGTGGGAAATAACTCCTGGTATTCATGTAGAATATCTGTCATTTTGTTGACTGTTTCTTCATCCCAATAATCTCCTATCATTGCAAACTTCGGCTCCTCTTCTGATCCTATATTCACCTTCTTTGTCTTCAATGGCTTTGTTATATCAAGCATTTCTAACTCAGGTCCATTCACTTTGTGGTAGCCTTCAGATTCTACTATGTCAATATTATGAGGATCTTCATATTCTTCTACAATGATGTTGTAGCATTTCAGTACATTATGTAGCCGTGCAGCCCAATTAGGCTACCAGGTGAGTGGAATTTCATTCTCAAAAATATTATTTTTAACTATCTGAAGGGTTTAATCTAGACATGGACAATCATCTTCAAAACTAAATTTCAATATAAACCCATAAACCATCTTTGCCCAGTTTATACTACCATGTCGAAGTTCTATTTTCAAGTACCAGTTTTGGGGAATTGTCTCTAATGTATGGATGAATTCATGCACACATTCTTCTTGTGGAATCTCCTTCCATGTTGTCATGCAGAGATGGATGTGCTCTCTAGGATCAATTTGACCATCATATTTATCTACCAAATTAGTTTCTACCTGACCAAACCTTATCCATATCAACCTTCAACATTATTACATTCTTCTTATGTGTACCCACCATCTAGCAGGAGTAGCTCAAAGGGCTATATCCAGAGCTAACAATATTTGACACTCTGGTACTTTTTCTTCATATTCTTAAATAAAAGTATTTATATCACCCAAACCATCATAAAAAGTTAAGTCACATACCTCGGCTCTCATACAGTGAACCTCTTTAGTAACTCTGGCACATCACTTTGTAGACACTTCAAGTAACATGTTTTGCTAATTTTCTAATTCTTATTCTGAATCTGAACCACATGAAATGTCATGCTCCCAACTCAGCTTGCCTTTATTAGGGTTAACATAGTCTTGTTCTTTTGCTGTCATCTGAGAGATTTTATCTATATCAACTTCACTTTACTCCTCTTTAACTAGTTTAGTATACCTTTCTCCTTATGATGGATCCAAGGGAAAGATCAATCTCATATTATTTCTTTCAAATATCATTTCCCTCTTCTTTAAGTTTATTATATCCATGTTGGAAAATACCCAATCTATTCCAAGTAATGCAAGGTAGGGGTTACTATCATCCGCAATTTCTATC
Organism: Pinus tabuliformis; assembly: GCA_031772625.1. Lineage (NCBI taxonomy): Eukaryota > Viridiplantae > Streptophyta > Pinopsida > Pinales > Pinaceae > Pinus > Pinus tabuliformis. Next base: position 978,794,918 of record CM062817.1, on the reverse strand, counting down.
ACTTCAAAATCAGTAGTAGTGTGCACCCCTTCAATGTCCACTGTAATGCCTGATAATATTCCTAGAGGAACAATCTTTTGTTGATTCACCATTCTTAGTTGTATAGGTTACCATTGTAACTTTGGTTTACCCATTAACTCCCATGTTTGCTTTTTCAGGACATTAGCTTCAGATCCTAGATCTAAAATAACTTGGTCCATGTCATATTATCCTATTTGTGTAGTAAGCCTCATTTCCTTTCTAGTTCTCTTCTGTCTATGTAAGTTGTTAACTTCATGCATCTCACTTTGCGGTACTTCTTTAGATGCGAAGGAATTTATCAATTCCTAAAGTCATTATACAAATCTTTGATCTCGTAATAGTTTCATACAAGTTTGAAGAAAATATTTTAAAGTACCTACCTTATATGTTGCATTTTGTTCCTACATTGTCAGAGCTTGCCTTATGTTGAAGATGATACATCATAGCTATTCTTCTAATTTTTTTGCAGAATAGATGTCAAAGCTCTTGCATCCATAAATCTTCGCTCTGCCTAACCCATGTATCTTCAACTTCCTTTTTTCCATTTGCTTTATCATTTCCAATCACATCTCCACTCCTTGTTACAATATTAACGTGAGGTTCATCGGTCATTGGTTCTGCAGCTGTCATATGAATGTTCTGTGTTGAATGTTGATATTTATTTTCTTGAATTTTTGCGATAAGTGCCAGACACTCCTCAATTACATGATCAAATGATTTATAATACTTACATGTCATAGTAGGATTTTGACAATCTCTTTCAAAGTGACCTACCTGGCCAGAGTTGTAAGAAATAATTTGTCCATGACCTCGACCAGATCCACCACCTCGACTAGTACCTCGACCTTGGCCTTGATAACCACCTGGACCACTATACCATCCATGTTACTTATGTCCATGTTCTTTGGCTTTCATTCTATAGGCATCAATACTTCGCTCCATCATTAGTTCATAAGATCGACAGTTGTTTTCATAATGCCCTACTAACTTGCATAATTTGAGATATAAGTTTCTTGGAGTCTAGACATATTTTTTCAATAGATAGAAATCTCCTGCGCGATGTTCAACTCTATTTTTACATATCTCACACCATAAGTTGGATTCGTCATTTAAAGGATTAGGTGATCCACTAGCCATGTACTTTCTGAAGAGAGGACATTATACCTTAGAGTGACCTTCTGATTTGCACTTTGTACACCACACTTCTTTGTGAACTTCCTTACTTTTGTTTATCTATTGTATCTACAAAGTCAAATTTTCCAGCTGAATTTGGATCTATTGCATACTTGCATTGGTATCCCCTATAGGTGAAGCTTCTAATTTCATTGCAAGTTCTAAATCTTTGGCTTGAGTTTCTATCTTCTGTTGTGATAAAGGAAATATTATATGTGGAAGCAGTGCAACTATAAACCATTATTTATGTTGTTGCGGAGTTATTTTGAAGCTCACTTGATCCAATAATATCTTGAATATTTGATCAAATTCCCACACAGACTTAGTAGGCTTTTGCTTGATTTATTTTAGCTCTGTGATGCACTGTGACTCAGACTTTGACTTATTAAATTCTTTTACTAGCGTTGTTTTAATGACTGCAAATGATCTAATGTGATTGCTCGAATACTTCATGTACCATGTCAACACTCTATCTCGGAATGTTGTGACAAGTTGCGCTTTCTTTATAGTTTCATCATGGACCTGCTTTGATGTCCATACTGCTTCACATAAAAAACTAGAACTGCTATGGATCCTCTTATCAAGTCCCTTTAAAGATAGGTAGCTTAATATCATTGGCCATAGTTATTCTTGGTGGGGGAGGGGGATTCATAAGGGGAGGAGGATGGGGGTTGGGGGGGTAGGGGGATGGGGAAAAGCAAAAGCACCTTGATTACTACTTGATACTGGCTTCGAAAAACTTTCAGGCTGGAAGGGTGAATACTATGGAGTTCCTTAAGGGTTCTTAGAGCGATTTTCTTCACTTTCAAACTCACTTAACAGAGGGCTATAGTTAGTTTCTATAAAAAAATTCAGATCTTGGCCACACAATCTCTTCCTAGTGTTTATTATATATCTTTTTCCACTTCGCATTGTCCTAGTTTCTTCTTCGGATCTTCTCCCAAACATAAGTAACTAATAATCTGATTGCATTCACAAATTTCCCTTTTCACACAAAAGTATCCTAATCCAGAGTTTTAGAGATTTCAAGGACTTATCTCACAGTCCTTTCAAAAAATTTCATTTTGCTTCACTATAGGACACATTCGACTCTACCACGAACTCAGTAATGAATCCTCCCAAGATGTTTTCAATCCAGAAGTCAAAAGCTCTTGAGATCCTATAGTCAGTATCCTTGAGTCGTTGTATTAGTTCAGGAGTCCACTCCTTAGGTTCGTCTCCTTTAAAACAATATTTTCTCTCAGTTAACCTTGATATCCACTCATATAGCTCCACATCGAATGTGCCAAAGAATATTTTGTATTGATCTTCGAAAATATACTTCTCCAACAACCTCATATTTGACAGATGAGGGTTTCTATTTTCTTGTTCTACAAATTCTCATTCCTTCTGTTCCACCCAATCTTGAATTTCTTTCTTCAACAAATGCAACATAAACATCCCTCAAACAGATCTCGGTCTCGACAATGGAACCATTTGTTGGCTTAGGTTGGGCTGACCTGTGTTTGGAATTTACTGCGCACCAAAAAAACCCTCAATCATTGGCCCTTTCGGTAATGATATGCAAGAAAGTCACAGTCTCACCCGAAGTGACTATGGGAGGTTGCACAACCAGGTTTTCGTAGCCTTGAGGGATACTGTGATGTGAAAATTTTGTATTTTCTTATGCATTAACACTTATAGATTACTTCATAGAATTACATTCATCACTTAAACATATCATAAACATACATAATATTCACAGTACTGAAATAAAGTGCAGATAATAAGAAAAATACATGAAGACATAGATTTTACGTGGTTCATCCCAATGTGGGACTACATCCACAAGAACTGTTGCTTATAATAGAGAATTGGTACAACAAATAGTTATTTCTTGTGCACACATCTGCAGGTTATCTCCATACTAAGTTGCATATGGTCTGTGCACTAAGCTATAGGCCTAGGCCTCCGCACACTTAGTTGCAGAGCCTTGCCCTTTCTCCAAAGTACAGATCACAAAAATATCACCATAAACATAGATCTGGATCAATTTGATGCCTTCCTTCTTTATTATTCATCCCTATATATACTATTACATGAGGGATTACATCGCTACATTACCATGGACTCGATACCATGGTTTCCAAAATACAAGGGACTATGGTCCAAAACCATCAACTTTTACAATATTTTATCTTTTACAAAAAGGGAGGGGCTTCACTGCGAAACCACAATGATGCGCAGTGACTTTTTTGCATGGTATTTGTTGTGCTCCAATGCTCTATTGTGTGGTCCAATTTGTACTCCATGCCATCTTTTCTACTACGTGCTCCATGAAACTCAGATTTCTTGCCCAAAATATGGCCAAGTTGGGTTGCTCCCACCAATTTATAGGGAATGAGAAGCAGTTAAGGATCCAAAAAATGGGGAAGAAGGTCCACATCTTAAGGAGAATATCCCTAAAGGTAGGATCAAGGACTCAAAATGGGGGAACTTGACAATATCCTTATTCAACAATAACCAGCTCACCATTCTCGAGGCTTCTCCTAAGAGAAGCTTCTGCTGCATTTTTAGAGAAACTTCCAGAAGAGGATCAACGCAGATTTTCCTATCCTAAGTCGCGCTGCCAGCGCTATTCACTAATTAGACCAAAGGGTACCAACATGGGTTTGCCTGCTAAAAGTAGTGTTGGGCTTGCAGATAGGGATTTTTGACAATCTCTTGCATAATTACTTCAAGGCATTTCTTCTTCTTTTGTTTAGGGATCCTCTAATCAATGTTTTTCATGGTGAATTCATTGACATCTTTTGTCGCATCGTGACATTTTGGGCAAAGTTCGACAGCTCAGAGTATGAGGCAGGGAGTGCGAAAAATTAATGTATAAAAAGGATAGTGTGTCTTCCTATAGTAGTCACACAGACCCTTGTAGGACCTCCAATTATTCCAAATATTGATTTTGAAAATTTTGATAATTCATAAGGAAGCTATTGATGGGTGTCATAGAGCCTTGTTGTGATAGGAAAGTTGAATGAAGGGATGAAAGGAAATAATTTTGATGCACAAAGGTGGGAATAATTGTGGGAAATAGGTCAAGTGGTGTAGTTAGTGGATGATAATGATATTATGTTCCCCTTCCCTTGTTCCTGAGTCAAAATCATACAAACTATTTCTTCTTTTCATACCAATCAGTATTGTGTAGTAGTTTTAGGACAATTTTGTAGAAAAACTGTTTAACCCATATCTCTCAAATTGTATATTGTATTCATCTAATTTTGTTTTTAGAATGTTACCATCATCCTTATGCATCTCTCCATAAAAAGTCTTGGCCAACAGATGCACAAATCTTGAGAAAATTGAAATTGGTTGTAGTTGATGGCATCCAATTACTTGAAAAATGTTCACTATAAATTGTTGAATTTTTTTGAGCATGTTGCTATCATCCTTATTCATCTCCTCATGAAACATCTTGGCCAATGGATGCACAATAATTTTTTGAGATATAGTCAAGAAAGTTTATGCCTTGTCTGTTTTTGCAATTCTCTAATATCTTGTAGCAACAGATAAATTTCTAGTAGTTATAGGAAAACAAGAAAAATGAATAGGAAAGGCTTAGGAATGATGGGTGAAGGTTGGAAATGGATGAGGGTGGTGGATTGACATGGCCTTAGTACTTTTGGAGCATCTGGGAAAAGGAGGTGAAAGCTCACGGTTGATTGTTTTTTACTTTCTACTTCTACCAGTATTCAATTGTTTTTTTTTGGCGCTGACCTCTTTCTTTTCCTTGGAAGGTGGGGGGTACCTACATGCAACCACTTAGATGTAATTGCAACAAAAAGGATATTCTTTCTTCATTTTTTCCTTTTTTTGCATTTGTATTTAGGTCTATTGGCTTCCTCGGTGAGGTTTTCAACCAATAGGTCTACCAAGGGGTATCAAAAGAGGTTTTCACCTAGGAACTTATTATTTTTTTTTTTTTTTTCAACTCACTAATTGCCTCATAGAGGTTTTCAACTAGTTAGCCGATTTCAGGTGCTTAAAAGGAGGTTTTCACTTGAGATATTTATTTTTTTATCTCTTTTTTTAAGCATATGAATACTTCCAATGGAGCCATGTACATACGAAGAAAACAAATACACTCATATGTAAGTTTGAAAGATGTGTTTTGATATATACCATCAAGTGAGAGATCCATTTCTTTAATTGAGATGAGATCAGGAATTGTTGAACAAGAGCTTGTCGTTGCAACTTAATGACTGTCTGGAACCAAATTTCAATATAGTTGTGATGCCTTTGGTTCACTTGCTCATTTGGATCACTTTATGTGTCCTCTTCTACATTGACATTCAAATCTCCTACTCTTTCCTTATTAGTCTCTTGAACACATAAGGAATCTGATGATAATCATAGTAGAAATTCATCAATCTCAGGCACTAATGGTTTCTCTCCATCAAATGTGGTACCTGATTCTTTAATATCTTATGGATCCTCTTCTTCTTGATTTTGTTCTTTAATGACAACAACATAATATATTTGTTTCAATACTCTCCCTGATCTAAGATGAATACCATTTAGATCAAGGGGAGTTGTTTGGAAGTGTTGTACCTCAACATTGTAATACAGGTGAGTTACTTTATTGTTTGGGTTCGGTAAGGGTTGTACAAGTAGTTGAGTGGGAGTGGATCTTTGAGATGAATTTGGTTGAGATTTTTGTTGTGGTGGAGGTGGATGGTATCGATTGCATGGAGTTGGGTATGGCAGACCTGAGGAAAAGATTTAGGATATTGTTAATTTCTCCCATAAGGTCCCTTCCAACCTATTGTAGCTACTACAACAACACCCAAACTTTTGATTATATTCAAAATTTTGGGTCCCCCTCTACTCACCTCGAGCCATTAGGCTTTTTATCATGTTTTTCAACTGATTACTTTTCTCATGACCCTTCCTGTCAAACCTTGTGGATGCACCCACTCATGCTTCACATATTGCATCCACACATCACGTTTTTATATCAGATATAGACATTGTGATTGCGTTAGGGTTTCGAAGGTTTGGCACTTCAATTATGTATTAATATTCTCCCATGAATTCGAAACTTATCTCTCCATAACATGAATAGAAATCAATGGAGGTACTCTATGTGGAGAAGCATGACTTTGATTTGGATTTCCTTATGGTTGACCATATTAGGGTTTGGGAGAAACCCTATATTGTCAAAATAAAGGTTCCCCTCATGATTTAACCTAATTCATATACCTCTGAGGGTGCATTGTCATTGACACTGCTTGACATATTGGTAAGTATCATTGTATGTCATGTTCCCCCTAGGTTCATGATTGGTTCCCCATCTCAATGTGTGCATTGGGGTTTGTAAGAATGTCATCTTTCCCATGAATATTTGAAGCCAAAGATTGACATAATTAATAATCCAACCTTTCTTTACATTAATCCTCACCCTCCAAAATCATGGTCATGAACATTTCAAGGAACTTGCATCATCACCATGGGAAACATGTAACGACAAAATTTCCCACAATTAATGGTTCCATTAGAATTTCCATATTTTAGAATGGATCTCCAAATTGAAGCATGATTTTCCCAACCATACAATTTATAACTCCTTGATTTGGAATACTTATTATTCATGTTCCTCTAGTGAATTATTTCTATTATTTGTTTGATTTCCCTACTCTCTCACACACACACACATATATATATGTGTGTGTGTGAGAGATTTTGGTACACTAACTTGTTCTTTGTTGTTTCATCCCATCTGGAGGAGAACAAGAGAAGGTGCCTTGGATCCACATCAAACGAGGCAACGCTTGTACTCAATTAATACCCTAATGTGACATCATTTAAATGAAGGAAATATGAAGGTTTAAATTATTTCACATGAACCTCATATACCCCTCTAAAATCATGCAAATTCAATACATATTCCCATTAAAGTGGACAAGGCATGCTCTTGAGCATTGAATTGAACAAAAGCATTCGTAAAGGACTTTCAAATTACATGAGATGGTATGTTCTTTCAGGAATGAAAGGAGAGCATGTTGTATGTTATACACAAAGGGAATTATTAATATGTGAATCATAAAAGTGATGGCCTAGTGTGACGAACACAAGAGGGACAAAACACATTCTTTAGGAATTTCATGTGCAAATGAAGGCACACATTGAACAAAATCAAAGGATTAGACCTACCGTATGTGTGATGGATACAAAATGAAGGCATAACCTTTAAATAATTGGCACTAATATCGGCCATTGCAGATGTGTTGGGGATTATAAGTGTAAAGAAAATACATTTAAGAACATTCCCAAATGAGCACCAAAGAGTGCCACCTTTGGGCAGTCGCATTATGGAGACATTATCTTTACCCTGGTATGGTAGTCCCTTTATAAAGATTTGGAAAATTTATAAGTCTCGCGAGAATGACTCATCAGGTACTCATATTCCAAATCCCCATTGAAGTGCATACGGGGCATCATAAGGTGGCAGTGACAAGGTAAGTTGGAAAATGCAGGTGTCATCGTGAAAATCCAATACAAAGGATGCTCATAGAACAACGTTGGTGAATGTGTTGACATAACCATTACATTGGAGCAACATGTATCCAATATGTGAGTGCCTATGGTTGAGGAAATTGTTTGAAAGACCAATGTCGAAAGCGAACTTGAAGTGCTTAACCATGAGCATGCTTAAGGACAAAAGATTGTTTCGCTAAATACACGCATTGGGAGAGATGACAGTCATTGTATATGTATATACATAAACAAATCCACAACAGTTTTTCTATTTCCCAGCTTGAAAGCTATTATAGGGAGTAAAGCCAACACTTATGATGGGGTAAGGACTAAAACACCTCGTTAAAAGGATATAAGGTTATACGTCGAATTCAAAGAGTGGGTGAAGGGTCAGGGTGAACTCAGCATCGAGACACTCATATTGACGTGTTGAAAGATGATCTCAAACCATATTTTCTTTATGTTTCCAATGTTGCGTTGAAGGTATCTTCTTTGACCACCAAGTTTAACGTTCTAGAAAGGAATACCAAGTTGAACAGGCAGATCGAGGCTCCTGGCATGGCTACACCAGCGCACATAATAACGGAAAATGCGGTTATAGAGCTCCACTCAAAGACAACGCAAGTGTCGCATGACTCAAGCATTGATACCCACATTGGTAATATTGCTTCTACATTAAGGAAATACCCACAAGTAGCAATTTCTTTGTTGCAAGCTCTAGGTCACAGACTCCCACCAAGATGCATTTTCCCAACTGCAACGTCTCCCAAGGTTGCAAAGTCGCATTTCAGAGCCTCGAGGAAGCCACTGGGAAGTGCAAACAGCTATGCAACATGACTATGCGACTTATGGTAAGTTGCACCACCACCAAAGTCGCAACAATGCACCCCACAAACAACAAAAAGATGTAACCTTCGAAGAGATACGACTATGTGACCTTTACCCAGGTCACTGAGTCGAATAGTCGCAGCAAAAATACATCGGATCTCCAATAAAATGCGACCACGTGACCCTCATACCATTGAAATGAAACCCTTCTACCTGACATTGAAATGTATTGTGGGTCACAGTCCACATGCCCAACCTCCAGCAACCAATTCTCATATGTGACTTAAAGTCATATCCAATATTACGACTTGAGGAGGGGCTTGGGGAGCCATAAATCGCACTTGCAGATTCTAGAAAATGTGAACATGCTTCAACGCCAACAGATTATTGCACATTGTAAATAATAAGGTGTGGGGCTTCATTAGAGACTCTATTTGCTCGCAAAAATTTGCAGTCGCTTGTTTTCCTTCTCTCTCAGGTAGAAGACCCTATGGATGCGTACCATGTTTATGTGCTAGTTTTTCCCTTATTACAACTTTACTCTCATAATTTTGTGGTATCCATACCTCATAAAGAAATCAAAAGCTGAGATAATGGTTGTTGAAGGATCAAATAAAACTGTACCGTGATACCATTGATGAAAGCTGGAAGAATCAGTTGCATGAATTCGATTTTATAGTTTTATCTGGAGGTGAATGGTTCTATAAGTCATCTATCTCTCGAAAAGAACAAAGTTGTGGGTTGCCACTATTGTACAGAAATGAATTTTACAGGCCTAGAACACCTTTTTTTATATAAAATCCCTTAGATTGGCATTCAAGTTCATTACTACCTCTCCAAACTACAAGGGTTTAACATTCTTCAGAACTTTTACAACTGACCACTTTAAAACTGAGGAATGGTTCAATGACAGTACTTGTAACCGCATTGTTCCACAAGGATCCGTTTAGCATGCCATTGTTAGATGCAGAAATGCACAAAGTTGAGTGGAGGAATTTTAGAAAGCAGTCAAAGAAGGCTTTGCAAAGGGACTGAAATTGAAGATTTTGGATACTTCTTAGGCTTTATTGTTGAGGCCTGATGGACAGGTAGGTCCCAAAACCAATCAAACTAAACAACAGTGGAGCTACATTCAAGACCCATTTCATAGTAGGTCCATGGAAAAAACATTGATGGAAGATGCACCGAGAGACCCTTTGAAATCCACTCCCTCTAACAACATGGTGGCACAACAACAATTGACCACACAGGGGTCTAAATTAATCATTTATTAATACCATTCTTTCAATTAGTTTACTTTATTTCCAGCATCATCCTTTGTTTAAAATTATGTTTGACCAATGTTATGCAGACAGAATGAGGGAAGCAAGATGTTGGTACATGAAGAAGGATTATGGTTTCTCATGGAGCTTGTGTAACTAGGGTTTCCTTTAGCAAGCAAGATGGTCCCTTACAAGCTTCAAGAACCTTTCAATAAACTCAAAGGCACATCACCAAAATATGGATGAATGCAAGTGAGGCATAGTGGCAGGAAAATAGGCTTGTCTCAGGACCTAGCAACTACATCATTGCAGCAGATGGACAACATGTGTTATAGGGTTTCCAAGAACCCTCTAGATCCTCCTCTTCTTCTTCGTAATATAATTATCGCTCACCGTAATGTAAGCAACTATTATAAGACTTATTTGAGCATGTAACAGTCATTAGGACTAAGAGAGAAGTGAGTAAGATCAAGAGTCATGAGGGTAGCAGAAAGGTCACATGAGGAGGTGAAGGGTCACCCTCCACATTTCTATAAATTTTCCCTCATGCCTCATAGGGAGAGGACTTTAGCACTTAATTTGAGGCTAGGATTAGATAGTTTACTTGTGCTTGAGAGCTAGAGGCACTCAACTCTTTGCAGCTAGTAGAGTGAGTTGTAGTGAGGCTAGTGTTTTGCATTAGGAAATGATATGAGAAACCCATGTTCCACTATTGGGTTTTGATCAATTGCAAGATACGTACTTGAAGTTGAAGCAACATTAATAAGATTTTCTTTGTTTTTGGTATTGATTCCCATGCTTACTCATGGTGGTTGTATTGGTTGTCTGATATTCTCACTGTATTTGTATGTGTTCTTTCATATACGCAATAAGTTAAGGACTTGTTCACAGTCGTTTCATGTATGTTTTTCTTTCAAATCCGTGTTTACTTATTTTTCTCCATGTCGGTGACCTATTATGAACTAGTTTGAAATTAAACTATGGCATGTTCTTGTTCATGTATGTCTGAGTGAGTTTTGGATCACTCATCTCTCTCATGGCATACCCCTTCTTATTGCTGCTAAGACTTGTTTGTACCTCTTTCTATAGTTTGTCAATCTTGGGCTGATTTTGTTTCACTGTCTGGGCATTTCATTCTTGTCCCCAATCTGACATGTTTTCATTTGACATCTAGGAGTGGAAACATTCATGGTGGCAGTCAGGCCCACATATTGGATGGGGCTCCTATCCCAAACGATGTGAGGTCTAATTGGGACTTCACACTAGGGAAACCCCCTTGTTATTGACAGTAAATTCCAGCTCATCAAAACAACCTTGTTTCCAAGATGGTTTTTGGGGTTGAGATGGACAACCTTTCCAAGGAAAGGGTATGTTCCAATTACTTTGATATTTTTGTGCGTAACCTTGATATTGTGACTTAGGGTCTTGCATCATACCGGGTTGACTAGGCTACCATGGTCTTATTGAAGCGACAAAATAGAGTTTCTTTGTTGTTTGATTTGCTCCACTGTCCTCTTGGTAAACTTCCTTCAATCCTAGTAATGATGGGAAATCTTTAGTAGCATGTGTTTATGCACTGATTATACAAATTTCAGCATCCTCTTTTTGCTCATTTTTCATTCTTAACATATCTACTTGTTCACTTAGATTGCTAAGAATTTTGATTTTAAATTTATCTAGAAAATTATGAAGTTCAACTTGACCTACCGATCTCGATGTTGATTTACTTACCCTTGCCCTTCCTCTTTATATGTGTTTGCATATTTCAAAAATTTCTTCAAATGATAATTGGTAGACATCACCTCTACTCATTAGATAAAGGAGATCAATCAAATCATCCCTAATTGTTCTAAGTAAGAGGGTTTTTAGTGTGCCAAATCTTAAATGATATAATTTTTCCCTCTTAGCATTATACACAAATCTCTCTATTAGATCCTCAAGGTTCTCATCTTATTTTTGAGTCATTCTAAAGATTTCTTCTTTAAGATCATAATCTTTATATTTTTATAGAAATATCCTTTGCATATCATTCCATGATATTATTGAATTAGTCCCCAAACTCATGAACCATTTAAGAGGTGTATCCTTCAATGTTGTCAGAAACAATCCCAAGTTTTGAGTGTTTAATAAGCAACCATAAGCTCTGCAAAGTATTTCAATTTCAAAGAGAAAGGTTTCTGGATCCTTTGACTTCATACCATGGAAGTTGGGGAGGAAATATGGAGGGGTGTTATTCATATTAATATTGAAATTAGTATCTTGAAGGGGAAATCCATGAGGATCTTTCTCATTGTTATCAACTCCACCCATTTCTTCTACTTTTCTGTGCCACCTCTTCTTCTTCTACCTGCAAAAGTGGATGGTGATGTTGTTCTTATTACACCATGTGATCAAGTGGGGATTTTGTAGTATTGGAGAAGTATTTTTCTATTTTTGTACAATTTTGAATGAGAATTCTAATGCAATGTAACTTCCTTATTTTGAAATGAGTAATGCCTAATGCATATTTTTTTTTGTTTTCTCGTAGATGAATCAACTAAGGAAGAAAAAAAGACATACTTTGAAACCTCCTCAGCAATGATGCCAAAAAGTGATGAGCGTCGATATTGCAACATGTTGCAACTCCTAGGGCTACCAACATTAATTATCAACTCGTGGTTCGTACAAACTTAATAGTTTTCGACATTATATGTGCAACATGCAATATGTCCTTCTTTCATTGATCTGATGCAATGAAGTGAGATGAGATGTGCAAATACCATTTTGGCTAACTAAAAGTAGGTAAATTGTTTAATCTAACTTTGCAAGGAAAGAAATAATTGAAATATTTCTTATCCTACTACATAAGAGAAATGCTAACCTACTTGTAAGGAAGGAAATTTTAAGGAAATAAACCATAATATGTTGCAGAAAATGAGTTATAGAGAAATAAACCTAGTTTAGATACATACAATAAGTACCGTGAAATCACCCCTACACTACTACATCCAAAGAAAATCCTATTTTGATTACAAGATCCAACAAATACTTCAAGAAATCTTAATGTAAACTAATTTGTGTTACTGAATTCTCGAAAAACAACTAACCCTAATTGCAAAAAAAATTGTAGTGATGAAATGAAGAGTTATAATAAGTCTATGATCTTCCTCAAGCTTGTTTCCAAGACCTAGAAGATATTGTGAAGGGTGAAGTGAAAACTAGGCTTAAGGAGCAATTCTATCAGAGTTCTGATCAATTATGTGAAGTGTAGGAATTTACAGGGTAAGTTCCTCAGATAGAACACCAAAGGACACTGCTCACAAACAGATCACAGACCAATACACCAATATTCTTGAAGTGGTTAAAACCCTAAAAGTGGGAAAAAATCCACAACCTAAGCCAACACGGCCACTTCAGGAAATTTATTAATGTAAAAGAAAGAAAATTTGCAAAAGATTCACTCATGAATGGTCACCTTACAAATGGCCCTCCATGCTCTTTAAATAGAGATCATTTACCAATCAGGTGTTAAGCCACAGATCAAGTGTCGGTAATATCGAGGAGAGAATGAACCATCAGATCACTTCATGTCTAGAACATATTGTGACCATTAGATTGTAAGTTACAAAAGTACATATTAAAGAAACACACTTTACCCAAATCTACACTAGACCAAGTTATACTTAACTATTTCCTATGTTTCGGAGTATCCTAACATCCCCCCTTAAGAACAACTTGGTATAGGATTGAAGGATGTAAAAATATGACACAATAGGAGAAGGAAGGAGGCATTAGAGCCTATCCCCCTTTAGTGAAAAATTCTTAAACTCCAACCATAAATCGAAGTTTAGTAAACTTCGCCTCTGTGGGAGCATTTGTAAAGATGTTTGCAACTTGACCATTGGTTGAACAATATTGCACTTCGAGAACATGGTCATGAATGAGATTTCTGATGAAGTGCATGTGTAGCTCAATGTGTTTTCTACGCTGATGTTGGACTAAATCTTTGCATAGTTGAATGGCACTTTGATTATCACACTAAACTATAGTCGGATGTTGTTGCTGAAAGCCAAACTCTAACAGGATCTGACGAAGCCACAAGGCTTCCTTACTAGATTCTATGGCGCCACGATACTCTGCTTCTACTAAATAAAGAGAAATGGAACTTTGTTTCTTGTAATCCCGTGTAATAGGTCCAAAACCAAGAGTGAAGACATAAACTATAGTAGACTTTCGATCATTAGGGTCACCAACCAAATCAGAATCAGTGAAACCAACCAATAGAGGAGATGCTTCTATATTGTAATGAATCCCAAACTGAAATGTACCTCAAGCATAATGAAGTATTCTTTTAGTTGATTTCCAATGACTTTCATGTGGGTTTTTCAATAACCGAGCAATAAGGCCAACAATAAAGGAAAGATTAGAATGGGCATGGGTCAGATACAAATTTTTTCCTACAAGCTGAAGGTATAAGGTAGCATCAACATCAAGGGAACTACAAGTGCCTGAAAGTTTGGCTCCAAACTAAAAGGGAGAATGGGTTGGCTATCGGTATTCCATGTGAAAGTGGCGTAGAAGATCACAGGCATACTTGGACTAGGAAAGGGAAATACCTGCCTTGGATTGCAAGACTTGAAGACCAAGAAAATAATGCAAGTGTCCTAAGTTTGTCATTTCAAAATTCTTTTTAAGGTTGGACTTCACATTTTTTATAGGGTTGGGATCAATACCAGTAAGGATAAGATCATCAACATAAAGAACAATAATGATAAGATACTTACCCACTTTCTTGGTGTAGATAGTTTGCCAAAATGACACCTAGAAAAGATAGTATCTAAAAGAAAGCTATCCATTTTGGCATACCAAGCCCTAGGGGCTTGCTTGAGACCATAAAAGGGATTTCTTAAACCGATATACAAGGCTTGAGCCTATTTTTATAAGGTCGGGAGGTTGTTCCATATAGATTTATTCATGTAAGTCCCCATGCAAGAAGGTATATTTAACATACATTTGATGAAATTCCAATTTGAAAGAGAGAACAAGGGAAAGAACAAGGTGGATAGAGTTCATTTTGGAAACAAGGGAGAAGGTTTTAGTATATTCAATGTCCTCAACTTGTGAAAAAACCTTAGCAACAAGATGAGATTTATGTTTATCAAATTTTCCATCTGGTCCAAACTTGGTTTTGTAAACCCATTTGCATCTAACAAGTTTTCATCCCTTTGGAAGAGGAACAAGATCCCATGTATAATTTGCCAATAATGAACGATATTCTTCATTCATTGTTGTGTCCCAATATGGATGGCCTAAAGCTTCTGCAAATGTGTCAGGATCATAATTCGCTGAATCTTGAGGTAGTAAAGAAGAGCCTCTATTGAACTGAAAATGTGTATGTCGTTGATCTATAGGATCACCCGCAAGAGTACCTGTTGCATCCCATGTAGCATGAACCCATTTTGGAAGTTGAGGAGCTGAAGGAGGATCCTGAGAAGGTGGGGGAGGATTGTCATCCTCGCTGTCATCATCTGAAGAAGAAAAAAATTCAGAAGTAAAAGGGATAGAGAGAGGTGGCACATCCACTGAACTAGGCTTGTAGGACGATATATTTTCAGCAAACTTTACATCTCTTCTAATGATAATATTTTTTGACTTAGGTGGAATAAGTCTATATCCTTTAACATCTTCAGAATATCCAACAAAAATACATTTTTCACTCTTAGGTTCTAAGGCTTTATGTTCTTATTGGGAATATGGGCCCATGCTTCACTTCCAAAAACACAAAAGTGACTTACATCGGGTTAATTGAGCTTCATGCTTCTTCTGGAGTGATATTCTTTAAAACCTTAGTAGGAGTACTATTTACTATGTAATTTTCACAGTTAATTTCTTCTGCCCAAAAATTAAGGCTAAGTCCTTTAGATTGAAGCATACAATTATCCATTTCCTTTAAGTTGTGATTCTTCCTTTCAGCTACACCATTTTGTTGTGGAGTATATGGAACAATATGTTGCATTTGAATTCCGTGCTCAGTGAAAAATTTGATGATTTTGTTGTTAACATATTCTCCGCCATTATCAGATCTTAGCTTGAGAATTTGATGTCCATATTGTTTCTCAACAAAGGCCTTAAAGGCCAAGAACATGTTAAATACTTCACTCTTGAGTTTTAAGAAGTATACCCAAGTTCATCTGGAGAAATCATCAATGAAAGTTAAGAAATACTTGTAGCCATAGAAAAAAACAACTAGAAGTGGACCACATAAATCACTATGCACAAGCTATAATGGGGCTGAGAAGTGCCAAGAGGCACGTTTTTCAAAACTATCCCGATGATGTTTTCTGAGTACACATCCGGAAAAAACACCATCTCTGCAAGATACCATAGGAAGACTTGTCACCATATTTTCTTTACATAGATTTTGAAGGGAGCGATAGTTTAAGTGACCCAATCGCTCATGCCAAAGTTTGCTCACTTCATCTTTATGAGCAACAAATACCGAGGGTGAGTTTATGACCCAAAGTTGTTAAAATTATACAACCTTGCGGAATCATCAGCAATGCCAGTAGCTAAAATCTATCTAGGATCTCTTAGTTCCTTTATTACAACATCATGAGGTGAAAATTCAAAGATTTTACCTTCACCTGAATGAGTTATCTGATATATAGATAGAAGGTTGTAGAACAAGGTTGGAACACATAATACATCATTAAATTGACCATTTTCTAGATGAATAGTTCCAGTCCCTACAACACTAAGAGATATATCATCACCAACATATATATTTTTGGTGTTCCAATCATTTAAAGAAGAAACCATGGCTTTGTTTTTGGCCATGTGATAAGAAGCTCCAGAATCAATAAGCCACTCATGAGAACGAGAAGAAGAAGATACATTTAGTGCATAACTAGACTGAGATGCTTGACAACCACATGCAGAAAGTGATATTCCTGAAGATGAAGTTGAAGTTGAAGATTGCTCCAAATGGATGTTATGCTTCTTCATTGCTGCTTCCAAGGCTTCCATCTTCTTAAAGCATTTGGATTCTAAGTGGCCATATCGATTACAAAAGTTGCAATGTCTATTAGTCTTCTTCCCTTTATTTTTATTTGCCTTATCATTTTGTTGAATTGATTTTTTATTTTGAGACTGAAAGTGCTTAGGACCCTTGGTTGGTTTAGTACCATTCTTTTTAGGATGTTGATTCTTAGGATTCTTTGAACTTGGTTGCTCATGGGCGGCTAAGGATTTCTCAGAAGAGTTTCCAAGATTAAGAAGACCAAGATTTAAGAGTTTTTCTTATTATCTTAGTAAAGAATCACAAAAAATATCAAAAGAGGGGGACTTGTAGGCTTGTCCTTGAGAAATAAAGGCTTCTCTAGTAGAATGGAAGGTGGAAACAAAGGCAGAGTAGGCTGGTCATAACTTAGTAATAATGGAATAGATAAGGCTACCATATTATTTCTTAACCTTAACACCTTCTAAGAGAAGTCTAAGGGTCTTTAACTTAGACAAAAAAATATTCAATGGAAGAAAAATTATTGGGGTCCAACATAAGCAACTCATTTTCGAGTTGATAGGCTCTAATTTCATTTTTAATTCCAAAAATTTTATTGAGTTGCTTCATTGCTTCATCAGGGGTATCAAGTTCTGCAATATGGAATCTAAGGTCTGTAGAAATAGACATCTCTATCAACCCACGTGCTTGATCTTGCTTATTTTCTCATTTGATTGCCTTATCTTCATCTTTAGGTTTATACACTTGGCCTGAGACTATTCTAAAAAGACCTTTACTTCTAAGTAAGTCCTCCATGTAGGACACCCATTGGAAGTAGTTGGTGCTGTCAAGAATAACTTGGCATGGAATTTCCATTTTAATAGAAACTAAAGCTGTAGATGCTGAAACTAATAGTTCAAATGGAAAGATCTCGAAAAATTAGGCTGATTAAAAAAAACATGGCTTTGAAAAGGGCTTCCAGATGAAGAAGTTATGGATTTTTGAAGAAAAGTTGTTGAAGATGCCGACGAAGTATGTGAATGTACGGAAGTGAATGATAATGTTATATATTTAAAAAAAAAACCCCCTCTTTCCAAACTTAATCTAATTAGCTGACTTAAAAATATATATATATATATATATATGTGACCCACCTTTATAAACAAGTGAAATTCACTTTTACAATGGTACTTTATGAGCTACCCACTAAATTGTAACTTAAATAAAAGATAAAGAGACTTTATAATTATAAGTGACTCACATTTTAAAATGGGTGAGAACACTTTTATATAAAGTAACTTTAAAAATAAGTTACATGTGCTTTTTGAAAATGTAACTCAACAAAAGGAAAGACTTGAACCCAAGACCTTTATTCTCATAAAGTAACTTTGGACCAAGTGAGCTAGCTTAAAATGTTAGTAATTTTTGTAAAAGAGGAAGGTTTTTTTTTTTTTTCACTGAAGCTTTGGAGTGCGTGCTTACTTGAAAAGCCCTTTTTTCCTACAAAACAAAAAAACACACAACCCACAATGGACATGCAAAAAAAACCAAACCTTATGGCTTGAAGTTAGATTTCACCGGAAACTAAATATTTTCCTCAATGTTTCTGATTTTCCGAGATCACACTAAGGCACGATGGAATATAGCATACGCACGAGAAAAATCCTTCCTTTCTATTTCTGATTTGCCTAGATCGCACAGAGTCGTGGAGCAAAGAGCATACACATAAATGAAAGGTATAGATCCAGTAATAAAAAATAGAGTGATAGATAAACTGAAATAAATAGAGAGATAAATAACTAAAACTACAAATAAACACTGTGTACCTCAAGATCTTAAAAATGACATAGTTGGGGCTACCGGAAACCTTTTCACATGAAAAGAAAGGGGTTCCTCACTGGAACAAATGCTCTTAACACAATAGAGCAGTCTTCTCGGCCTGAAAGCAGTCAGAAATAATAGATCTAGGAAACGACAATCAGATGCAGTTGTACCGGCTTCAGATTTGGATCACCAATGGATGCGGCCCTCAACTTGGCTCTGATACAATGTAGGAATTTACAGGGTAATTTCCTCAGATATAACACCAAAGGACACCGCTCACAAATAGATCACATATTAATACACCAGTATTATTGACGTGGTTAAAACCCTGAAAGAGGGAAACAATCTAGGGCCTGAGCCAACACGGCCACTTCAGGAAGTTGATTAATGTAAAAGAAAGAAAATTTACATAAGCTTCTCTCATAAAAGGTCACCTTACAAATGACCCTCCATGCTCTTTAAATAGAGACCATGGACCAATCGGGTGTTAAGCCATGGATCAAGTGTCAGTAATACTGAGGAGAGAATGAACCGTCAGAGCACTTTATGTCTAGAACATATCGTGACCGTCGGATTATAAGTTACAAAAGTACATAGTAAATAAACTCACTTTACCTAACTCTACACTAGACTGAGTTATACTTAACTATTTCCTATGTGTCGGAATATCCTAACATGAAGTGCTACAACATGTTATAGGATTTCTATAGGATTGCATTTAAAAGCATTATAAGGACTCTAAAAAGCAATCTGAACATGGGGAAGATGCCGGAAGATTCAAAAAGAATTTAGAGGTCCTTGAAAATATTAGATATAATTAGTAGCCCATACTGTGCAAGGGGAAAATTCAAACTAATGGTCTCAGCTTGCAACCCTACCGGATTTGTGGAACAGTGAACTAGTAAGTTGATCTAAGAACCAAAATTCCTAAGTTGATCAACTGAAATACTATCGACTAAATTTTATTATTAATTTGGATATTTTTAGGCTTCAATACAAATGGAATCAACTCAAAATAAGCTCATTAACAAGTCTTCAAATTTAGCAGAAATTTATTACTAAAACCAGAAATTTAAGAAGAATGAACTAGTAAGTCAATCTCAATATCCCAATGCCTATGTTAATGTGGAAATGTTGTGAGATAAATTTTTTAATTAAGTATAATATTTTTAGGACTCAATATAAGTGGAAACAACTCAAAATAGCTTCGTTAACATGTGCTAAAATTTAGCAGAAAATTACTACTAAGAAAACCAGGAATTCTAGAACTGTGAGCTAGTAAACTAATCCAAGCATTCCAATGATGAAAAGGACCTTGCAAAGCTATGAGAAGAATAAATCACACTTGTAACTATCTAAATGAAATAATAACAAGATTACTTCAATCATAAATTAATATAACCTACATCAAGTGGAGCATGAATAGTAAACTCAATAATGAAAACTAGGGACTAAGCACAAAAATGTTGAAAATCAAGAGAAATAAAAGAAATGGTACATAGCAGGGGCTATGAGTCTCTTGGGATGGCCAATTACAAGGAGAATCAGAGTCCCATGAAGAAAACCAAGATTTAGAAGCTAAAAATGAAGCTATATTTCATGACTAAGAACAAATCAAGTACATCACTGTTGGAGGTGGAAGTAGAACTGTTGAATATCAAGTGTTCTTCATAAAAATGATGAAAAATTATAACCCCTAGAGGCTAATTCGAATTGGTACTTATAAACAATGATGGGGAATCAACCTCCTTGAAAGGAGGATCGATTTCCCCTGGAAAACCTCAAATAGTGGATCTAGTCCCCAATAGCAGGAGTCTTCATTAAATGGTAGGGAGCACATTCCTAGATTTTCTCATCTTCCAAATCTTCAAAATTTGTCCAGTATTCTCACAATATTATACAAATATAAATAATACGAGGCACATAATACACAATTATCTCTAACCTTCCTACTGAACTTACTAAATATAAGAAAACATTATTAAGTGTAGAATGAGATATTTAATCCTTTATGTTCCTAAGAAAGATTGGATGGGCCTTAATTTGTATCTAATTTGGAGGCCCGTTAATTGGCTACAAAGAGCCAGGACCTCAGCTAGTGCACTTTTTATGGCACTTTTCATGGGCTATACAATCTTGATTGGCAATATGAAGTGAAAATAAAGAGACCTCTAGTTCTCCCTTCAACATCGATTCTAAAACATATTTTTTTAAATGTGTAAGAGTCAATGTCGAACTATCTTGTGTTATTGTAGCTATGATTGATCGTTATATTCTAGATATTAGACACCTACTGTTATCACTCCAAAATTTCCAAGGGTTGTTCAATGTGTTAAAAAGAAATATTAGAGGTAACTACAAACCTACTTTGGAGCTTAGGATCTAGCCTTCCTAAACTCAGAGAGGGCTCTCTCTATATGATTTAACTTTATTTGTTTTAATGGATTTTAGGCTAGTTATGTTTGCTTTATTTGGTTTGATTTTGATTTGTTGGTGGAATTACTGATTTAGATGGATAGGTGCCTGTCTATTTTCCATTGGGCTATGGAGTCAATATATCAAGAAAACAGAACATAAACCAATTATAAAAGCAGTGTTACAGGGCAAGGTAACTGAGCAACATTAGATCTTTAGGGCTGAAATGGTGAAATGATTTTCAATCGGGATCAAGGAGCAGTTAAGGATTCCTTAAACCGGATAATGAAGGAAGATGAAGGAGGTCAATCGGGATTAGAGGGAAATTAAGGATCCTTTAAACCAGATATCAGAAGAAAACATAGAAATGAATAACAGTTCAAAACAGAGTGTACTTAAACAGATTCTGCAATAACATTCCTGTTATACCATTCAAATTTAGAAAAACATTCAAGTTTATGGAATACTTTAGAAAAGAACATGAACAATTGAAATATACTTCACTGAAGTGGCTCAACACATGAATCCTGTAAAGAAATGCTTCTATTATTTGTCCTGTCTGTCAACTGGAAAAGTACAGTAAACCCTCAGGTTGTAGATGAGTTCAACTATAGAAATATTCAAATATCCACCCTTCAATACTTCGAATTATGAAGTATTTATACAAAAACTACTACAAAATATCCTAAAACTGATTTAGGAATTATTCAAGGAAAATGAAATATCTTCATGCAAGAAGATAGAGACAGCTATCTAACTAATGCAAGTTGTCCCTGCTTATTTGGCTTTGTTGTTTGCTTTCACTGATATTTTGTTGCTTTATCTCTTTTGTTGTTTGCTTTACGCTGGCTGTCTCTTTTTCTGTTTAGTGTCTTTCAAGCTGGCTACATCTTCACTCTACCTTGCCATCTGATACTCTTTAAACTCTGTTATTGCTTTACTTTTAATCTTTGACTGCTATGTTTCTGTTTTAACTAGCATGCTCTGTTTTAACCTTGATTGCTCTTTTACCTGTTTTACTTTTACCTTTCAAAGTAAATCATTCAGTTTCTCCCAAGCCTCTTCATCTGGTAATTTGATTTTTACCATTCTTCTGTAGATTTCATCAGCTTCTGTGTACTTTGCAAAAGTAGGCTTGTTTATAAAGAGATGTTTTACCTCATGCTGGAGGTAAAAGAGATTCTCAAAAGTCTGATAGAGCACTTTTCCTATAGGAATTCCTTTCATGGAGGAATTGTTGGACTGTTCTTTGGCCACTTCTCTGATTTTCTTGTCATAATCTTCATGTTTCATCAACCTGTCATTAATCACCAAAGGATTAGGCAGACCTTTCTGCCTCAAAACATCAAATTTGACCATGAACCTGTCTACTGCCAGTTGCATGTTTTGACATTTCTCCTCAAGTTGTATCATTAGATTTATTTTGGTGATTACTTTCTTCACTTCTAATATGGTCTCTATTCTGTTAGTTATTCCAAGCTCCTACAATTCATACTTGTTTTTTGAATTTAGGAACTGGATTACCCTACACACTTCCTCTAATTTCTTTCCAAGTTCTGCTCTTACCTTTTGAATTGCCTCACCAACTTCCTTCACAAATCATTTTGCTCAAATATCACATGTATAGAGGGCCAAATATCATTAACTAATTTTAATGATATTTGCCCACAAATGCTGATTTGCTTGGGCTAAAGGCTCTTTCAGTGTCAATTATTTCTCTAACTTCTGTAACCTTTCATTCAATCTGTTTGACTTCTGTGTTTCATTCTTATGCATGATTTGAACTAGCTTCTTTTCATCCTCTAGACTTTTTATTTGTTCTTTAAGTCTATTTATTTCATTTGTTTGGATGGACATATCCTGCATGGCTTTGATCAGTTTACCTGCTTCATCACTGGGATGAGCTGCTGTTGTTGTTGAATCTGTTGCTGATGTAGATGGAACTACTGTAGTAACTATAAGTGTTGTTGGTAATGGAGTTGATGAAGTAGATGGAGCTGTTATAGTAACTGTAGGAATGGCAGTGACAATAACTGCTTCCATGCTGACCTTCTTTTCTTGCACCAATTTGTCCATCTCATTCTCCATTTCTTTCAGTTGAGCTATCAACTAAATGATGAGATTCATCATTTCATCTTTTTGGCCTTCATTCTCCAAAACTTCTTTTGCTTGTGGATGTTCAGTAGGAGGTAATTTCAGCTACTTCTTCAATGCAACAATGTCTTCATTCTTCTTTTTGATAAGCTCTTTAGTTGCTTTGATGTTCTTAGGATCATACCCAACCCCCGTGACCAATTCTTCAAGTGTTTTGATTATGTTATCCTTTGCTTGTGAGGATGCCTTCTCTAGTTTTAACTGTGCTTTGATATTCTCTAGAGAATTTTGTAGTTTTTGTACACTCATAGCTTTGTTGGTCATAGTTGAGTATAACATTTCTCCTGCTTTCTTATGAAACTCAATTTGATATATAGGGTGAACATTCTTGGCAAAAACTTCAAATTTTGTCTTTTTGTAATCTATTGTTGTTTTTGGGCCTTATATCAGTGGTTGTAGAAAGGCCATTTTCATCTTTCTAGTTTTGTAGTCGAAAACTGAAAATAACCTATTCTGATCACTAGGAGTTTGTTTCAAATATTGTGCATAGTTTTTAGCTTTCAATGCTTCATTTCTCAATTTCATTTCTTTATATTTCTCCCTTATGTCTTTTTCTTTATCCACTAGTTTTCTTGATGAAGAGACTTCAACACTATGCTGCTTCTGAATAATCTGAGTATTAGAGGTTGAAGGCTGATGAGTTTCCTTTGAAACTGCTGGAGGTGCACTTTCTTTAACCACTGAGTCTACATTAATGACTTCAATTGTCTCAACTATCTCTTCTTGCTCATTTACAGGATTTAGCTTGGGCTTCTTCCTATACATTAGTTTGAATTTAGTTTCAGTGGTGGTTTGAGCTGAATATGAACCTTCTTCTCTTGGTCTCTTGGAATTCCTATCTTGTAGGGCTGGAGTCTATAGGATAGGACTTGTTTCAATTGGTTTCTCCACCTCTTTCAAAGTACCCTCCAACCACTCTAATTGGTTGGAGTACTTCTCAATCTCTGGTTTGGAATCATGGACAAAAGGAGTTAATTTAAACTTGATTCTTAACTTGTTGATAACTCCTAAAGGATCATACTGCCATTTGAAACTATCACTGAACTTGAATTCCTGTAAACACTTATCTTCTTGTTGACCAGCATTTCTATTGTTGATAATGAAAGGACCAATCTAGTTCTTGATTTTGAACTGTGTTTTCTTCTTGGCTAATAGAAAATTAACCTCATCTAAATTTAGGATCTGCCTGATATATTCTAGTGCAAATAACCTCATGGGAAGGTATTTGGGCAGCTTGTAAGGAGTGAGTTGACATCCATACACCCTAATTTCAGTGTGGTTCTGGTACAAATACCAGTCTCCTGTTCTACTGTGCTCTGACAACTGTAATATTTTCTTCATTTCTTCATTGATCCTAGGTTGACTGCTACTGCTTAGCATGTTGGCAACTGGATGAATAAAGGAGTCAATGAAGTCCTTGTAGGTGAAATCTGTGGAATCTTTTCTGATTAGGGAAGTCCAGAAGACAACTGATTGTGGGTTACCCTCAGTGTCCAGTTTTTGGAGGCTTACTACAAACCTTTCAGATTGGAAGTATAAGAACATATGAAACAAAATAGATGAATACTTGAACACACCTTCTTCAGGTAATTTAACTAACTTCTCATGGATAGAATCTGATAGGTATTGAGCAAAGTTAAATGTGAAAGCAAGAGGCTGTCCTGGGCAGAAAATGGACAGAAAACCTAGGATTGAAGCATCAACATACTCATCTGTAAAATAGCCTAGAATACAAGACAACATTGAAACAATATGTCTTGTTCTTTCTGAAAAAATTGAGGCTAAATAAGGAGGGTTACTCTTTGGGGTTTCAACAGATGAAGGAAGAAAACTTTGGAAGATTTGAAATCTCTTGGGAAAGTCAAGATTTAGATATAACTCAGTGAGGATTTCAATTGAATAAGGGGCTTCATCAGGCTTAGGTTGAATTTACAAAATCTAGTTTACTGATTCTGTGGTAATTATGAGCAGAATCTCTTTGCTAGGGGTTACTAGGGCTCTTTCACTGGGCAGATAATTGACTTGACAAAGCCTGATGATCTCTGGAAATTGGAAGGTTTGTGGGAAGATATACTTGGGTCAATCCCAAAGGAGGATATCATCAGCCTGGTCTATGAATTTATCATGGCTCCAGTAGTGGAGCACAAGGAGGATGAAATCAGGGACTGTATCATTGATTTTGAAATCTTTATCAGCAAGGGGGTTATGTTCAACATCGATTACAGGTGGTTGCAGGGGATTGATATTTATAATACTCTTAGAGGCCATTTAATTTGTTAAATTTAGAAATTATTAGTTTCTTGCTTAAGTACAGGCCTCGAAACTTAGGCATACTTGGAAAATGAAGCTTTTAGTATGCAGAAGGGGTTCTGGAAACAACTGAGGCTTTCTAGTAGCGAAATATGCTTCAATGGTCTTTATAAAGCTTTAGGCTGAGTCGGCACTGTGTCCTGGTGGCGAAAGGATTGAATTCTAGTGTGAAATCTCTTGAAAATAGGTCGACAGAGCTTTTTTGGCTTAAGAATAGCTCGGCAGAGGCCCTTTTTAACAAAATTCACTGGAATGATGGTGAAAAGACTGTAAAGGGTAGGTTTATTGCTTTTAACCAACAGTGGTTAAACATATGGTCACGGGGTTAAATTCAAATGGTAGGTTGGTTTCACCATATATTTCGGATGAGGGACTGGCAGTTATCATATTATGAAAAGTAGGTTAGTGGTTTCAAATTGGAGGATGCGATACAATCTGGAGCTGCCACGTAGCAAGGGATCAAGGTTGCAAAACTTCTCATTTCGCAACCCATAAATGGTGTTAAAAATTGGGCAATTGGTGGTGCAATAGGTTCTATTGGCCATTACATCTGTGGAATGAATATCTGACGGATGGACGAATAGTAGAGGTGAGTCAGGGATTTGATAGGCGTGATCGGGGATAAATGATGTGATGGGTATTAAAATAGAAGTGGGGACTTAGGATAGTTAGTCGGGGAATTAATAAAATAAACAATTATTTATGAAATAAACTTGGGTTGGGAAAATATATATGCGGGAGTTAATAATACAATAAGAACATGAGTTAAAAAGGATATTGGGTAAATTTTTTAAACATGTAAGTGGGTTTTTACATGTTTAATTGAAAAGGGGAATTAGTAAAGGGGAATTTACTTTTCTAACGAAAGTATGCGTTTTTAACTAGGGAAAAAGGGTTTATTAAGGGAAAATAAGTGAAGTAAGGGAAAAAGGTTAAAATGAAGGGAAGGGATATTTTTACAAGGGAAAATGAGTTTGGAAGGAAGTTAGTAATATGAAATGAGCCAATTGATGCTCTCCATGCCTTGTGAAAACTGCTTCTGCCTACCCATCATTTACCCTAACATTTTTTCTTCATTTACTGGGTGCATTTGAGCTTGCTGACCCTTTATTTTTCTTTGATAATAAAACTATCTAATTCTAATCTTATAACTTCCAATGGCTCAGATTAAACTGATGAGCTCATTATTATTCTCTACCTAACTACTGATCTGCCAAGATTAAACAGTTTGGCTAGATCTTTATACTCTATCTATCAGCGTGAATGAATCAAGATTAGACTGTCTGATCATCATGGATTGTGGCATTTTGACAAGCTACACACAATCTTATTTGAAAAAGGTAAACTAAGAGTAGTGGCATTTGAATGTGCACACTTTCATGATCTATTTTTATCTCTTTTTGGTGGGGTTCATATTTTATCTTCTTTTTTATCCTTTTCTTTTAGTCCTTTGATTTTTCTTTTAGGACTTACCCTCTTTACATTTTTTAATATGGGAAAACATTTTGTAGAAAGAAAAAGTATGTACAATATTACAAGACTTTACATAGTCAATTCAAAATTATGAAGCCTATTATTATAGGAACCTAACAGTGGCTCCACTTGGGGATGGCATCTTCATGTGAGATGTCAAGAACTTTCTAATCAATGGCCTTGGAACTTTGATTGTGCTTTACTTGGAACTGCTTTCTGTGATCTCCTTCATTCAAACGTATGATGTTATACCTTTTAAATCTTAGCATTTCCTTTTTAGGCTTCAAATTTAGAAGATAATCATCCACTCCAATCTAAAATTTTCTATAGTATTTACAATGAATAGAGCTGATGAACTACTGATAACTCTGGTGGAAA
The DNA here is from genome assembly GCA_031772625.1 of Pinus tabuliformis. Taxonomy (NCBI): domain Eukaryota; kingdom Viridiplantae; phylum Streptophyta; class Pinopsida; order Pinales; family Pinaceae; genus Pinus; species Pinus tabuliformis. Next base: position 978,767,594 of record CM062817.1, on the reverse strand, counting down.
ATAGTGCTTCAGCATTCGACCATTGACTGGTCCACCTTGTAAGTATGTTCCATCTAATTCTTTCAAGAAAAATGCATTATTGCCTCTGTAACCATAAATAACATATGGGCCTTTCCAGAGAAAGTCTAATTTCCCATGTTTCCCTTTCTCCTCCCTTCTCGAACCCCATTTTAGTACTTTATCACCTATGTAGAAATCCTTTGCTTTAGTTTTCTTAACAAAGATATTCTTGATTTTTTCTTGAATTACTTGGGATTTGATATAAACTTCTTCCCTGGTTTGCTGCAAATGAATTGTTTGGTTTATCCTCTTTTGGATGTCATTTGGTTCTACTTGCAATGCTTGAATCATTTTCATCACTGGTACTCCTAATGATGATGGAGAAATAACATCCATCCCATATACCAATTTATAAGGAGATGTACCAATAGGTTTCTTAGTAGTAAGCCTATTTTCCCATAGGGCATTCACCAACTTTTTGTTCTAGGTTTCCTTGTTATCTTCCAACAACTTCTTGATGATGTTGACTAGGCTTTTGTTTGAAGATTCTGATAGCCCATTACCTTGAGGGTAATAGGCAGTGGAATGGCCTAGGGTGATATGGTATCGGTTACAAAAATCTATCATTTTCTTAGATTTGAAGGCAGCGGCATTATTAGTGATGAGATTTAGTGGGCATCCAGACCTAGAAAGGATGTTGTTCTCAAGGAAGGAAATAATGAGAGAATATGTGGCTTGTCTAGAAGGGATGGCTTCTATCCACTTAGTAAAGTAGTCAGTGGTTGTCAAAATCCATTTATGTTGGGCTGAGGAGGGTGGGTGAATTTCCCCAATGAAGTCTAAACCCCATTGTTGAAAAGGCATTTCTGTTGAGATAGGTTTGAGGGGTAATGGTAAGAGTTTCTTCTTGCCTTCAAATATTTGGCATTTGTGACAGGAGGTCACATATTTTCTGACATCTGCAAAAAGGGTGGGCCAGTAAAAACCTGCCCTTAAAATCTTATCAGCAGTTGTTTTCCAGTATAGGTGTCCCCCACAATCCCCTGCATGAAATTCCTGCATGACTTTGTTAGCTTCATCTTTTAATAAACAATTTAACAAGATGCCACCATTATCTTTCCAAAATAAAACATTATCTAAGATACAATATTTCATTGCTTTCATTTTTAGGAATCTACTTTTAGTTCTAGATAAACCAGGAGGAGCTTGTAGGTTGAGTAAAACGAATATAATGTCTACATACTAGGGTGAATCTATGAAAGCTTCACTGATTTGTGGAGTCGCCATCTCTTCCTGATCATCTATGGAAACAATGAAATTTATGTCTAAGGCTCGACAGTTCGATTCAGCCATGAGTTTGCCTAAACCTTGGCCTTTAATCAATTTTGTAGGCTTGATTTCAATGTCATATTCTAGTATGGTGGCAATCCATTTGCCTCTTTTTCCATCAAGCCCATCCTAAGTTAGAATTTCCTTTACAACTGATTTTGGAACATATGTTATTATGTGAGAGTATAGAATATATACTCTGAAATCCTTTATGGCTTTCACTAAAGCAAGGGCTTGTTTTTCCATTATATTATACTTTAGTGTAGCATCTCTCAAAGATTTACTGAAGAAAGCGATGGGTTTCTCATAACCCTCATCCTTTTTCTGCAACAAGACTGCTGCAATGGTGTGCTCTGAAGCAAATGAAAAAAATTATGAAGTCTTTGTTAAAACTAAGACTTGTGAGGACAGGTGTTCTAGTAAGGGATTCTTTGATTGTTTTAAAAGACTGCTTGGCCTCTACTGTCCATTGAAGTGTTGAATTCTTTCTTAACATGTTATTCAAATACCTAATTAGTTCTGTTAAGTTAGAAATGAATCTTCTAAGAAAATTTATCTTACCTAAGAATGACTGCAACTCTTTAATTTTCCTAGGATGAATGATGTTTAGGATTAATTCTATCCTAGCTGGATCAATTCTAATACCCTCTTTTGAAATTATGTTTCCCAGGAGTTTTCCTTCTTCTAATCCAAAAAGTGAATTTTTTGGATTTAAGGATATGCCAAATTTTCTGCATTTTATGAATACATTTCATAGATGATCTAGATGTTCATTATCTGACTTGGAAAACACTATGATATCATCTAGGTAAATGACCAAAAACTCATGGATTTCTTTTGCAAAGGCTATGTCCATTGCTCTTTGGAATGTTTCCCTAGCATTCATCAATCCAAAGGGCATTTTCAAGTACATGAAAGTTCCCTAGGGAGTGGTGAACGCAGTCTTTGCTTGATCTTTGTGTTGCACTAGGATTTGATTGTAACCATAGAATTCATCAAGTAATGAAATTCTGGATGACCCTACCATGCTTTAGAGAATGTGATCCATTTTAGGGAGGGGATAGTTATCCTTAAGTGATACTTTGTTCAAGTTTTTGAAATCAACACAGAGTTTGATTTCTCCTATTTTCTTTCTATTGGGACTAAATTAGAGACCCAATCAGAATATCTGATGGGTGCTATGATCTGAGCATCATACATCCTCTTAACTTCTTTTTCTATTAATGGCATAAGAACAGGGTTAATTCTCCTTAGTTTTTGTTTAAAGGGATTCTAATTTTCTTTAATTGGTATCTTATGCTGGATGATGCTGGTATCATAAGACTTGAGGTCTTCATAACTCCAGGCAAAGATGTCTTGGAACTCTTTAAACAAGCTAATGTATTTCAACTTTTCATCTGGGGGTAATGTCTTAGATATCTTGATGAGCTTAGGATTTTCCTCTGTCCCTATGTTGCATTCCTCTATATCTGACCTTAGAGGCTCCATTTTAGGTTTTCTAGCTACATCATTGAAGTCAAAGATGTCTTCTAGTGGGGCTAATCCCTTAGGCAAAAATTTGTCTTTGAGGTTTAAAACTTCTGATTTATCATTGATTAATTCCTCAATTTCTACAGTTTCTAATTGATCTATCTCTAGTTTAGTGAATTTAATTGGTTCCAACTTATTTACATCATTTACATCTATTTCATTATTTATGGTATAATCTGATGTATAGTTAGTGTCTATATTACCATTTCGAAGTTCTCCTTCAGAAATCATAAAAATCACGAATTTGATTGTCATCTGAGAAAACTTTCCAATACTTTAAATTATCAGGTATGGTTGGCCTATGTCTTACCTCAACTGTGTACTGATGATTTGGTTGGAAGGGCAACCTGCATGTGCTGGAAAAAGTGGCTAAGCTATGAGCTTGCATATTTTTCTTTCTTGGAATAATAGCAAAGTCAGTCTCAAGGAAACAATTAATCAAGTCTAGGATGGTTTCTCTGTAGCAGCGAAGTCTAGGGTTATTGGTAATGTACTCTCCCTTGACCTGTTTTATAATGAGTTCTGAGTCTCCCATGATGGAAATTCTTTTATCTCCATGTTTTCTTATGATTTGAAGGCCTAGCACTAATGCTTCATATTCTGCCATGTTGTTAGTGCATTTGAAATGTTACCTAAAAGCATGTCCTTCAGAATGATCATTCTCTAAATTGTATATCCATACACCAGAACCTATTCCTAACCTATTCACATGAGTCTAAATGCCATAGAGACTCATGTGTTATGTTTTCGCTATCAGGTTCTTTGTGTTTTTCTTCTATAGTGGTGATTTCATCTTTTCCATTATCTGAATTATATAAGATAAATGAGTCCAAATCAGAATGCATGGAATAAATAGGGTAATTTTGTGGTCTTTCTGAACTACTTACCATGTATTTCATCAAGGTTTCTCTGTAAAGCTTTCTATGCTGACCAAATACAGAAATGGTATCATATGACATGTCTAATTGCAGTGACACTTGTAATTTTCTCCCCATGAGTGAGATAACAACATACTATATTTAGCTGGGATATCAGCAACTACTATGTCCATAACAATACTCTTTGCTGGGCTTCGGACTAGAGTTACACACATATCTTTTATCAGTCCAAGGCATTTGACTTGACTAGAATCAAAGGAAAACAAGTCCTTGTAAGGCCTAGTGATGTCTAAGCTTAATCTTTCCATGACTACTTTAGGCATTAGGTTATGGGATGCTCCTGAATATAACATTTCATTGTGTAAGATTTTATCATGAACATTTAAGCTAATGTAGAATAGAGGGATACCCCCTTGTTGATTTTTTCCATTTACTTCTAGACTGAACAATATCTCAGGTTGATCATCATTAAGGTTTACAGCATCTTCACCTTCATCTATGTTTAGTGTTTCAATTATTTGTGCTTTGTATGACTCATTTCTCACCAACTCTATTAAAGGAACTGGTATTTTAATTTTTCTATCTCAATTTTGATATTAAATGGTATTTGAGGTTTTCCTAATTGAATTATTTTCTTTTTAGCAATTGAAGTTTGTATGTTTTTGTCTTCTTTACCAATACTTGGTAATTCAGTTTCTGTGTCAACAATTTTGTTTTCGATTTTCTTGTTTGGTACAATTTGAGTGGCAATTGAAGTTTGAGTTTCAGTTGATGTTATGTCTACAGTATTTGGGCTAGAGGCATCCTGATTTCCTCCAGGGAGAATTTGTAGAACTTTGGTCACAGCATATTCTACTGTTTTCTTAGTTTGAGTTTGGATTGACTTCTTAGTAGGAACTTCTGTTTTCTTTTTGCTTCTAAGGCTAGATTGTTTATTAACTTCATATATATTAGATTCATAACCTTGTTTGTAGTCAAAGGATTCTCCAGATTCTAATTTTAATTGTTGTAACATGTATAATTCATGTTCTTCCTGGGTAAGAAAAAAGGCATCTTCATTGTTTACTCCCATCAAGTTTATCTAGGTATCCTGGTCGTCTTCAAGCTCTTGTGAACCTTCAGCATAATTTTCCTAGAAAGGTGGTCTAATTTGTTGATCGGGTACAATTTCTCTTGATTTTCCATTAGTAGGATTTTTTCTAAAGTTGGAGTTTCTAATTTGGGGTTCTTGTTGATTCTCACACTGAGGTTTTCTTTCCATATTCTCTAATCTGTCCATTAGCTTTTCTAAACTTTTAGCTAAACTATCTATCTTCAAATCTGAAGCGGATGGTTCTTCCTTAATGGTAACCCTCCTCTCATTACTCATCCCAGCTCTTTTAGCCAATAGGTTAGCTTCTACACTAACTGCATCACTATGCATATGTTCTAAAGTTGGAGGGTTTCTTTCTCTTAATTGATAGGACATGTCAACATCAAAACCACCTAAAAACTTAATCAGGACCAAGCCTAGTGGAGATCTGATAATTACTGGAATTGCATTGTAGATGTTGTTAAACCTAGTACAATAATCTTGAACAGATTCACTAGGAGATCTCCTAATGTTCTCATATTCAGATAATATTTGGAGAGGGTTTTTCTTTCTTTCCCACCTATTTATGAACAATTGGTGGAAACCAACTAAATCAGTAATATGGTCAACAGGTAAAGATTTAAACCATTTTTTAACATCCCCTGCCAGTGTTTGTGCAAATAATCTCATTTGTACATCAGCCTCATCAACTTCATGTAACTCAAAATAATCTGTCATTTTGTTTACATGTTGTTGAGCAGTATACTGACCAGTACCATCAAACTGAACAATTTTACTCTAGTAATCCTATGGCATAGGATGTAAAGGGGCCCTTAAGGCCAAAGGTGCATATTTGTCTACCATGGCTAAGGCTTTGGTTTGACTGGGAGGTAGAGTAGTGGTGCTTGAAGATGAACTTGGAAGGCTTGAAAATGAAGCTGAAATGTTAGGTTGGAGAGGAAGTTTAGGTATGAATGGTTTTGTGGAATGAACTGTGGTGGATATTATAGGTGAGGTGGTACTAAATGAAGTTGTATTTATAGTTTCTGAAGATTCTGTAGAGAGTTTAGGAGTAGCAGCAGTTAGGGCAGCTAATTCAATTGACTGTTGAAAATAGGCTTCGTCTATGTGCTTTATCAAAGTTGAGGTTAAAGCATCAAGTTTGTCAAAAGTGTCTAGAACATGTTGATCTAAATCAGGATGTATAATATTCTTCTTTGATTCAATAAATTGAATAAAAGTAGGGTCTATTACAGTATCATAGACTGAATTTTCAGATTTGGTACGAAACAAAGAATGCTCAAATGATAAATCAAATTGAATATCCTCTAAGTTTGATAACTCTTTAGGAAGTGAATTTGCTTCAATTAACTGACTAGTGCTTCCTTGACTTTCTACCTTTTTTAGTTTTCTTAAATTTATGTAAGGATCATCAACAATTGTAGTAGGTTGTGGATCAGGATGAGCCCTGGTATAATATGTTCTTTTAGAAGCCATAATTTTAACTTATAATGATGATTTCAAGCAACCCTTTAAAACCTTAATGTAAAAAATGAGGAAAACTTTTTCCTTTAAGATTGATTTTAACTAGGGACTGAATTCCCCAGTATGGTCACCACTATGTTATCACTCCAAAATTTCCAAGGGTTGTTCAATGTGTTAAAAATAAATATCGAAGGAAACTACAAACCTACTTTGGAGCTTATGATCTAGTGTTGTTCCTAAACTCAGAGAGGCCTCTCTCTATATGATTTAACTTTGTTTGTTTTAATGGATTTTAGGCTAGTTATGTTTGCTTGATTTGGTTTGATTTTGATTTGTTGGTGGAATTACTGATTTAGATGGATAGGTTCCTGTATATTTTCCATTGGGCTATGGAGTCAATATATAAAGAAAACAGAACAGAAACCAATTATAAAAGCAGTGTTATAGGGCAAGATAATTGAGTAACATTAGATCATTAGGGTTGAAATGGTGGAATGATTTTCAATCAGGATCAAGGAGTAGTTAAGGATTCCTTAAACAGGATAATGAAGGAAGATGAAGGGGGTCAATCAAGATTAGAGGGAAATTAAGGATCCTTTAAACCAAATATTAGAAGAAAACATAGAAATGAATTATAGTTCAAAATAGAGTGTACTTAAACAAATTCTGCAATAACATTCCTATTATACCATTCAAATTTATAAAACATTCAAGTTTATGGAATACTTTAGAAAAGAACATGAACAATTGAAATATACTTCAGTGAAGTGGCTCAACACATGAATCCTGTAAAGAAATGCTTCTATTATTTGTCTTGTCTATCATCTGGAAAAGTAAAGTAAACCCTCAGGTTGTAGATGAGTTCAACTATAGAAATATTCAGATATCCACCCTTCAATATTTCGAATTATGAAGTATTTATACAAAAACTATTACAAAATATCCTAAAACTGATTTGGGAAATTTTCAAGGAAAACAACATGTCTTCATGCAAGAAGATAGAGACAGCTATCTAACTAATGCAAGCTATCCCTACTTATTTGGCTTTGATGTTTGTTTTATATATTTTGTTGTTTTCTCTACGCTGGCTGTCTCTTTTTCTATTTAGTGTCTTTCAAACTAGCTACATCTTTACTATGCCTTGTCATCTGATACTCTTTAAACTCTATTACTGCTTTACTTTTAATCTTTGACTGCTCTATTTCTGTTTTAACCTGCATGCTCTGTTTTAACCTTGACTGCTCTTTTACCTATTTTACTTTTACCTTTCAAAGTAAATCATTCAGTTTCTCCCAAGCCTCTTCATCTGGTAATTTGATTTTTACCATTCTTCTGTAGATTTCATCAGCTTCTGTGTACTTTGCAAAAGTAGGCTTGTTTATAAATAGATGTTTTACCTCATGCTGGAGGTAAAAGAGATTCTCAAAAGTCTGATAGAGCACTTTTCCTATAGGAATTCCTTTCATGGAGGAATTGTTGGACTGTTCTTTGGCCACTTCTCTGATTTTCTTGTCATAATCTTCATGTTTCATCAACCTGTCATTAATTACCAAAGGGTTAGGAAGACCTTTCTGCCTCAAAACATCAAATTTGACCATGATCCTGTCTACTACCAGTTGCATGTTTTGACATTTCTCCTCAAGTTGTATCATTAGATTTATTTTGGTGATTACTTTCTTCACTTCTAATATGGTCTCTATTATGTCAGTTATTCCAAGCTCCTGCAATTCATACTTGTTTTTTGAATTTAGGAACTGGATTACCCTAGAGGATTCCTCTGGTTTCTTTCCAAGTTCTGCCCTTACCTTTTGAATTACCTCCCCAGCTTCCTTCACCAAATAATTTTGCTCAAATATCACCTATATAGAAGGCCAATCATTATTAACAGAGTTAATGATAGTGGCCCACAAATGCTGCTTTACTTGGGCTAAAGCCTCTTTCAGTGTCAATTCCTTCTCTAACTTCTGTAACCTTTCATTCAATATGTTTCATTTTTGTGTTTCATTCTTATACATGATTTGAACTAGCTTCTTTTCATCCTCTAGACTTTTTATTTGTTCTTTAAGTCTATTTATTTCATTTGTTTGGATGGACATATCCTGCATGGCTTTGATCAATTTACCTACTTCATCACTGGGATGAGTTGTTGTTGTTGTTGAATCTATTGCTGATGTAGACGAAACTATTGTAGTAATTTTAAGTCTCGATGGTAATGTAGCTGATGAAGTAGATGGAACTGTTGCAGTAACTATAGGAATGGTAGTTACAGTAGTTGCTTCCATGCTGACCTTCTTTTCCTGCACCAATTTTTCCATCTCATTCTCCATTTCTTTCAGTTGAGCTGTCAATTGAATGATGAGATTCATCATTTCATATTTTTGGCCTTCATTCTCCAAAACTTCTTTTGCTTGTGGATGTTTAGTAGGAGGTAATTTCAGTTGCTTCTTCAATGCAACAATGTCTTCATTCTTCTTTTTGATAAGCTCTTCAGCTGCTTTGATGTTCTTAGGATCATACCCAACCCCCGTGACCAATTCTTCAAGTGTTTTGATTCTGTTATCCTTTGCTTGTGAGGATGTCTTCTCTAGTTTTAACTGTGCTTTGATATTCTCTAGAGAATTTTGTAGTTTTTGTACACTCGTAGCTTTGTTGGTTATAGTTGATTATAACATTTCTTCTGTTTGCTTATGAAACTCAATTTGATCTATAGGGTGAAAATTCTTAGCAAAAACTTCAAATTCTTTCTTTTTGTAATATATTGTTGTTTTTGGGCCTTGTATCAGTGGTTGTAGAAAGGCCATCTGCATATTTCTAGTTTTGTAGTCGAAAACTGAAAATAACCTATTCTGATCACTAGGAGTCTGTTTCATATATTGGGCATAGGTTTCAACTTTCAATGCTTCATTTCTCAATTTGATTTCTTTATATTTCTCCCTTATGTCTTTTTCTTTATCCATTGGTTTTCTTGATGAAGAGACTTCAAAACTATGCTTCTTCCAAATAATTTGATTATTAGAGGTTGAAGGTTGATGAGTTTCCTTTGACACTGTTGGAGGTACATTTTCTTTAACCACTGAGTCTGCATTAATGACTTCAATTGTCTCAACTATCTGTTCTTGCTCATTTACAGGATTTAGCTTGGGCTTCTTCCTATACATTAGTTCGAATTTAGTTTCAGTGGTGTTTTGAGCTGAAAATCAACCTTCTTCTCTTGGTCTTTTGGAGTTCCTATCTTGTTGGGCTAGAGTCTGCAGGACATGACTTGTTTCAATTGGTTTCTCCAACTCTTTCAAAGTACCCTCCTCATTCTCTGGTTTGGAATCATGGAGAAAAGGAGTTAATTTAAACTTGATTCTTAACTTGCTGATAACTCCTAAAGGATCATACTTCCATTTGAACTATCACTGAACTTGAATTCCTATAAACACTTATCTACTTGTTGACCAACATTTCTATTGTTGATAATGAAAGTGCCAATCTAGTTCTTGATTTTAAACTGTGTTTTTTTCTTGGTGGATAGGAAATTAACCTCATCTGAATTTAGGATCCACCTGATATATTCTAGTGAAAATAACCTCATGGGAAGGTATTTGGGCATCTTGTAAGGAGTGAGTTGACATCCATACACCCTAATTTCAGTGTGGTTCTGGTACAAATATCAATCTCCTGTTCTACTGTGCTCTGAAAACTGTAATATTTTCTTCATTTCTTCATTGGTCCTAGGTTGATTGCTACTGCTTAGCATGTTGGCAACTGGATGAATAAAGGAGTCAATGAAGTCCTTGTAGGTGAACTCTGTGGAATATTTTCTGATTAGGGAAGTCTAGAAGACAACTGATTGTGGGTTACCCTCAGTGTCCAGTTTTTGGAGGCTTACTGCAAACCTTTTAGATTGGAAGTATAAGAACATATGAAAAAAAATAGATGAATACTTGAACACACCTTCTTCAGGTAATTTAACTAACTGCTCATGGATAGAATTTGATAGGTATTGAGAAAAGTTAAATGTGAAAGCAGGAGGTTGTCCTGGGTAGAAAATGGACAGAAAACCTAGGATTGAAGCATCAACATACTCATCTGTAAAATATCCTAGAATACAAGACAACATTGAAACAATCTATCTTGTTCTTTCTGAAAAAATTGAGGCTAAATAAGGAGGGTTACTCTTTGGGGTTTCAACAGATGAAGGAAGAAAACTTTGGAAGATTTGAAATCTCTTGGGAAAGTCAAGCTTTAGATATAACTCAGTGAGGATTTCAATTGACAAAGGGGCTTCATCAGGCTTAGGTTGAATTTGCAACATTTGGTTTATTGATTCTGCAGTAATTGTGAACAAAATCTCTTTGCTAGGGGTTACTAGGGCTCTTTCACTGAGAAGATAATTGACTTGACAGAGCTTGATGATTTCTGGAAATTGGAAGGTTTGTGGGAAGATATACTTGGGTAGGTTTGAATCCCAGAGGAGGATATCATCAGCCTGGTCTATGAATTTATCATGGCTCCAGTAGTGGAGCTCAAGGAAGTTGAAATCAAGGACTGTATCATTGATTTGGAAGTCTTTGTCAACAAGGAGGTTATGTTCAACATCGATTATAGGTGTTTTCAGGGGATTGACATTTATAATACTCTTGGAGGACATTTAGTTTGTTCAATTTAGTAGTTATTAGTTTCTTGCTTATGTACAAGCCTCGGCACTTAGGAATACCTGGAAAATGAAGCTTTTATTATGCAGAAGGGGTTCTAGAAGAAACTGAGGCGTTCTAGTAGCGAAATATGCTTCAATGGTCTTTATAAAGCTTTAGGTTGAGTCAACACTATCTCTTGGTGGCGAAAGGCTTGAATTCTAGTGTGAAATCTCTTGAAAACAGGTTGGCAGAGATTTTTTAGCTTAATAATAGCTCGGCAGAGGCTCTTTTTCACAAAAATTAACGGCATAATGGTGAAAAGACTATAAGGGGTATGTTTATTGCTTTCAACCAATAGTGGTTAAACATATGGGTGTGGGGTTAAATTCAAATGGTAGGGTGGTTTCTCCACATAGTTCAGACGAGGGACTTGCGGTTATCGCATTGTGAAAAGTAGGTTAGTGGTTTTGGATTGGAGGATGCGATACAATCTGGAGCTGCCACGTAGCAAGGGAGTAGGGTTGCGAAACTACTCATTTCGCAACCCATCAATGGTGTTAAAGGTTGGGCAATTGGTGGTGCGATAGGTTCTATTGGCCATTGGATCTGAGGAATGAAGATCTGATGGATGGACGAATAGGAGAGGTGAGTCGGGGATTTGATAGGTGGGGCCCGGGGATAAGTGATGTGATGGGTATTAAAATAGAAGTGGGGACCCGGATAATTAGTGGGGGAATTAATGAAATAAACTATAATTTATGAAATAAAATGGGGTTGGGAAAATATATATGCGGGAGTTAATAATACAGTAAGAACATGAGTTAAAAAAGGATATTGGGTAAAGTTTTTAAACATGTAAGTGGGTTTTTACATTTTTAATTGAAAAGGGGAATTAGTAAAGGGGAATTTACTTTTCTAATGAAAATATGCTTTTTTAACTAGGGAAAAGGGTTTTAGTAAGGGAAAATAAGTGAAGTAAGGGGAAAAGGTTAAAATGAAGGGAAGGGATATTTTTACAAGGGAAAATGAGTTTGGAAGGAAGTTAGTAATATGAAATGAGCCAATTGATGCTCTCCATGCCTTATGAAAACTACTTCTGCCTACCCATCATTTACCCTAACATTTTTTCTTCGTTTACTAGGTGCATTTGAGCTTGCTGACCCTTTATTTTTCTTTGATAAGCAAACTATCTAATTCTAATATTATAACTTCCAATGGCTCAGATTAAACTGATGAGCTCATTATTATTCTCTACCTAAATATTGATCTTCCAAGATTAAACAGTTTGGCTAGATCTTTATTCTCTATCTATCAACATGAAATTTAAAGCATGAATGAATCAATATTAAACTGTTTGATCATCATGGATTGTGGCATTTTGACAAGTTGCACACAATCTTATTTGCAAAAAGTAAACTAAGAGTAGTGGAATTTGAATGTGCACACTTTCATGATCTATTTTTATCTCTTTTTGGTGGGGTTCATATTTTATCTTCTTTTTTGATCCTTTTCTTTTAGTCCTTTGATTTTTCTTTTAGGACTTACCCTCTTTACATTTTTTAATATGGGAAAACATTTTACAGAAAGCAAAAGTATGTACAATATTACAAGACTTTACATAGTCAATTCAAAATTATGAAGCCTATTATTATAGGAACCTAACACCTACATCGAAGGCTAATTTATATGGAGATAAAGAAGCGCAGTGTCACAATTTCCAAATTTTGGTTCAATTCCATCAAATGCTCCTTCATGCTGTTACACTTGTTTTAACACTGAAGTGATTTTAAGTTCGGTTATGGCCTCTACTACTTTTTTCTTTGGATTTCATTTTGGGCATGTTTTATCCATTTTATGGGTCATAGAGAAAGAACGTTATAGTTCTCCATTCCTTCCTGGGGTCTAGTAATGTTTGGATGTTTTTTGGACGTAATGGGAATGCATATAAACAAGGCTCTGTTATGCTCTTGCCCTATGAGAAATTCTAGAATACCAAAAATGCGAAGAAATACAACCCAAAACACAAAATAAATGAGAAAACAACAAGTATTTTATTATTCAAAGATTAAGCAATATTCACTTACCTCTTCGAGGGGACAAGCTCCAGCAGAGCAGAGCTCAATTAAAAAATAAGACTTGATGATCTTTCCCTTCTAACTACGACTATTTATAGCTAAATGACCTTCAACAACCTAACGAATAGTGGTCCTTTGCATAACATGGGTTAACCACTTTATTTATTAATTATGGCCCGTTTGCAACTAATTGTGGTCCCTTTCTTAAATGCGGGTCAACCACTTACAATTATTAATACGGGCTTTATTGACTCTTTAACTAACTATGACTATGACTCGACCCTATTGGGTTTATTACATAAATAAAGGGGTTAGGGTTGGACCCTGACATGCCCTCCTGCATCAAAAGCAGCTTTGTCCTCAAGGTTGAAGCTACGGAAACATCTAAAGAATAGGGGTTGGTTCTCAGGTCACATCTTCTAGAGAGGTGTCTTTCCATTTGACGAGGACTTCCTTGATCATGCAGCCCCACAGATGTATTTCACGAGTATCGAGGACCTGTTCAGGTTGGAACCAGAGTGAACCTTCCTCATCCAATACGGGTAGACTGGTTTGAATTCTGCAATTGTTCCCCACCACTTTCTTGACACATGATACATGGAAGACTAGATGGATGTTTGAAGTTGGTGGCAAGGCCAGCTTGTAAGCTACTGCTCCAATGCGCTGAAGGATTTCATAAGGTCCATAGAATTTGGGAGCTAATTTCTGGCAGTGCTTTTCTTTGAGTGATGTTTTCTTATATGGTTGCAGCCGTAGGAATACCTAATCCCCTTCTTGAAATGTGTGCTCTGAACGATGCTGGTCTGCTTGTTTCTTCATTCGATTATGAGCTTGATGGAGATTATCTTTGAGACAAGCTAGCATGGCGGCACGGTTCTATAGGAGTTGATCAACTACTTGCACCTTAGAGCATCCAGGGATATAAGAAATAGGTGAAGGTGGGAGTTGGCCATACACTGCTTCATATGGATTCATCTTGGTGGCTTCATGATAGTTAGTATTATACCACCATTCAGCTAAAGGTAGCCATTGTACCCATTGATGCTGCTTTTTTGAAGTGAAGCACCTTAGGTATGTCTCCAAACATTTGTTGACTACTTCATTTTGACCATCAGTTTGGGGATGATAGGCAGTACTTAGTTGGAGTTGGGTGCCTTATAGCTTGAAAGGTTCTTGCCAAAATTTGCTAGTGAAAGTTGGGTCACGATCAGACACAATGGAGGCTGGCATGCCATGCAATTTGAAGATCTGGTCCATGAAATATTGAGCCACCAAAGTGGGGATAAATGGGTGGGGTAGAGCGCAAAAATGGTCATATTTAGAAAGTTTGTCCACAACCACCATGATCACAAATTTGTTTCCCGACTTTGGGAGACCAGTAATGAAATCCATAGAAATATCCGTCCAGACTAAGGTAAGGATTCGAAATGGTTGTAAGGTTGAAAGACTGGTCTTATTTTTCAATTATATATATAGAGATGTTTAGCCGACAGATATAATTAATTTAATTATTCTTTTTTACTTTTAGGTTTATGGTTATATTAATTATATTTGTTTTAATTTTCCAATTATATAATTATTTTAATTTAATTTTAATTATTCCTTATTTTAATTTTAATTATTTCTTATTTTAATTATATTTCTTTTAATTATTAATTTTAATTTTAATTGTTATTTATTTTAATTAATTTTAATTTTAATTACTTATTTATTTTAATTATTAATTTTAATTGTTGTAATTATATTTATTCTATAATTGTTTTAATTGTATAAATTTTAATTATTTGTTTATTTTAATTAATTATTAATTGTTTTGATTGTATTTATTTTGATTATTTATTTATTTTAATTATTATTCTAATTGATTATTAATTATTAATTTTTAATTGTTAATTGTTATAATTATATTTGTTCTAATTTATTTATTAATTATAATTTTAATTTTAATTGTTGTAATTATATTTATTTCAATTTATTTATTAATTTTTATTTTATTTTTTATTTTTATTTTTATTTTTATTTTTTATTTTTAATTTTTATATGTCATGATTATTTATTAAGGCTCCCTATATATTGTCCTATGTTGAAGAGTTTATTATGGTTAAGATATTTTTGATTGATGTTTAATTCCTATGATTATTTTTATTTTTTTATTTATTTAATTTTTTTTTAAAGGTCAAAGTGTGTTATTAAATTAAAATGGATTAGATCTATTAAGTTTGTTCTAGGTTACTTAAGGGAGGATTTTGGTTAGGGGTAGATTTGGATGATAGGATTGGAACCCAGTTTTTTCTTATGGTCCATCCATCGTCTCTATTGAGGTTATTAGGGTGTTTGCTAATTTCTATGGCTTCCCTGAATTTCCTTATGAAGTAGTGATCGCTCCTAGCTAAGATCCGAGTGTCTTCTATACATATTTGGTGCTTAGTTTTATCAGAATGTTTAGCGAGGGCTGAGGATTTGGATCGATTGTGATTAATGTCAGCTGAGTGTTCCTGGATTCTTGTGTTAAAGGATCTTCCAATCTCACCTACATAGGGTTTGCTGCATGAGCAGGGAATTAAGTAGACACCTTTATGGCATTTAGGGTCAACTTTGTCTTTCACAGGATTAAGGCAATTGTGGATCATGTTTAAGGGTTTGAAAGTGGTTAGAGTTCCATTATTTTTCAGGATGTGGGAGATTTTGTTTGTGGACCCCTATATGTAAGGGAGGTTGACTTAGTTTTATCAGAATGTTCAGTTAGGGCTGAGGATTTGGATCGATTGTGATTAATGTTAGCTGAGTGTTCCTGGATTCTTGTGTTAAAGGATCTTCCAGTCTCACCTACATAGGGTTTGCCGCATGAGCAGGGAATTAAGTAGACACCTTTATGGCATTTAGGGTCAACTTTGTCTTTCACATGATTAAGGCAATTGTGGATTGTGTTTAGGGGTTTGAAAGTGGTTAGAATTCCATTATTTTTCAAGATGTGGGAGATTTTGTCTGTGGACCCCTGTATGTAAGGAAGGTTGACTTAGCTTTATCAGAATGTTCAGTTAGGGTTGAGGATTTGGATCGATTGTTATTAATGTCAGCTGAGTGTTCCTAGATTCTTGTGTTAAAGGATCTTCCAGTCTCACCTACATAGGGTTTTTCGCATGAGCAGGGAATTAAGTAGACATCTTTATGGAATTTAGGGTCAACTTTGTCTTTCATAGGATTAAGGCAATTGTGGATTGTGTTTAAGGGTTTGAAAGTGGTTAGAATTCCATTGTTCTTCAGGATGTGGGAGATTTTGTCTGTGGACCCCTATATGTAAGGGTCTTCCAGTCTCACCTACATAGGGTTTGCCACATGAGCAGGGAATTAAGTAGACACCTTTATGGCATTTAGGGTAAACTTTGTCTTTCACCGGATTAAGGCAATTGCGGATCATGTTTAAGGGTTTGAAAGTGGTTAGAATTCCATTTCTTTTTCAGGATGCAGGAGATTTTGTCTGTGGACCCCTGTATGTAAGGATCTTCCAGTCTCACCTACATAGGTTTTTCCGCATGAGCAAGGAATTAAGTAGACACCTTTATGGCATTTAGGGTCAACTTTGTCTTTCACCGGATTAAGGCAATTGCGGATCATGTTTAAGGGTTTGAAAGTGGTTAGAATTCCATTGCTTTTCAGGATGCGGGAGATTTTGTATGTGGACCCCTGTATGTAAGGGCCTTCCAGTCTCACCTATATAGGGTTTGCCGCATGAGCTGGGAATTAAGTAGACACCTTTATGGCATTTAGGGTCAACTTTGTCTTTCACCGGATTAAGGCAATTGCGGATCGTGTAGGGTTTGAAAGTGGTTAGAATTCCATTGTTTTTCAGGATGCAGGATATTTTGTCTGTGGACCCCTGTATGTAAGGGTCTTCCAGTATCACCTACATAGGGCCACTAGCTCATTGAAACTATTCTTGCTACTTGTTGGATCATATGACTATGGGGTATTGTCAAATTAACAAGGCATTTAAGCCAAGAGTTATAAAGGACATCATGTGGCTTGGCTGACAATTCGACATCTATTTCAGCATATCTAAATAATTATTACTTTTCAGCCACAGGCTACATGGTTGGATTCGTGGCGAAATTTCATGAAATTTCACTGTAAAATTGACTAGTTTCTATCACAGTGACTTCTAGGATCTAGGGAATCTAAAATGTTCCCTACAAGATTCCCTATAGGAATATTATTGCAATATGCCAAGGAATATTCCCTACATCAAAAATCATGTGCGCATGGTTCCAACACCAGGTTTCAAAAACCCATCGGCCCTCTCTGTCTCCCATTTTGCATGCGGTATACCCACTTCGAGCAAGGCCAAGAGACATAGTCCACCAGGGACGAACTCCATTATCAATCTGTGAGTCTCTTTCTCTTTATGTTTATCTTTTATTTCCTCTTATTTTATATGTACACACGTATGGTTACTTGCTATTTTAAATGCAATTTTTAATGCATCATTGAACTAAAACAATTTGGATCAAGTTTTCTATCAAAGTAGGTCTTCTTGTTGTGGATTGCATGAGTGAATGTTAACCAGGAACAAGCTATGAAAGGGTGAAGATAAAATCAAGTCTTTTGATCTGGAAGTAGGGCATGGTGACACAAAGAAGGAAAATGGTAGATGAAGATGCTCGTTTGGAGGAAGAGAAAGCTTTTCGCAAAGAGTTTTACACCATGGTCAACAAGGTTGAAAAATTGTTTGCAGAGTATGAGAAAATAGTGGAAAGGAAGGAGAAGAAAGAACCAAATGATCATGCCTTGATAATATCAACGAGAATGAGGAGAACCTCTTGAACCCCCATCTCCATCTTCTAGTGAAAGCTCTTCTTCCTCCTTTTTTCATCATTCTAATAGGCATCATATGAATGCTTCTAAAAATCCTTTTTTTTAAGCTTGATGTAAAGTTTGATTTTCTCAAATATAACAGAGAATTTAATTCAAAGAAGTTAAACAATTGTATTATACATATTAAAGTGTATTGTCTGATTCAATGGATCGAAGAAGATGAGGCCAAGATCTAGTTAGCATATCTTCGACTGGGTGGCACTGCTCTCGTCTCGCTGGAGAGAAAACTTCAGAAAGGTAGTAAACACGTGGGTAAACTCCTTTCCTCTTGGTTTTATTTTGTTTTTGCATTAAAATATTAGTTCTATCCTTTGGGATATCAACAAAAGGATTTAATGGAATGGAAATATTTTAGTTAAGGCAACAACCAAAGTGTGAAAAGTTTCACAGAAGAATTTAGAAAACAAGCTTTAAACTTGGGCATTCAATTAGATTCACATGAGACTATAACAAAGTATATTGGTGCATTACATAGCTATATCATACATTCTTTATTGTTGTTCAAGCATACTACTATTGATGCAGCCAGTGTGAAGGCCATCCATCTTGAAAGCAGGGGTAAACATGACATGGAGGATCATCCCAAGAAATCATCATCCATACCTCATAATGGAAAATTTAAAAGAAAAGGCAAGGAAAATGACAAGAATACAACTACAACCAAGGAAGAATAAGGATGAAAGCTATATTGTACATGTTGCAAAAAGGAAGGCCATGATGATGAACATTTTTGGAAGTTGCAACCGGAATTGAATTCAAAGAGATTTGGTGGAAAGGGTAAGCAAAAGAAGGTGGAAAATGTGAAACAGGACCTTGGATCTGACGCCAGTGACAAGACACAAATCATAGTAGTGGGCATAAAAGGAACCATTCTCCTCATATTAATGAAAATTTTGAAATTCACGCAAGTTCAAGTTCTTCAAATGAGTCTCTTATTGATGATTGAAAGAGGAGTGAATTTTTCCATACTAGGGTTGTGGTGAAACATACTAAAGTGGAAACCTTATTTGACTTGAGCTCTCAAGTAAAATTGATTTTAGAATCCAATGCTAAAATGTTAGGGTTGGAGATCAAGCCTCATCCAAAACCCTACCCATTTTTTTATGTGACAAAGAAAAATTGCATGTAACCAAGAAATATAGGGTTAGGTTTGTGATTGCATCAAAACTTGTACATGAGGATGATCTTGATGTTGTACCTTTGGATATTTGTGGCATTTTTTTGGGGAGTACATATTTGTATGACAACAAATCTTTCTTCTTCCAACATGAAAACAAATACAACCTCACAAAATATAAGGTGGAGTATATTGTTAGGGTTCATTGTGTGAAGATCGGTGAAAATCTTATTAGTGTAGGTCAAATGAAGAGATTGATCAATTCCAGCAAAGGTTTCATGCTCATGGTTGTGAGAGAAAAGGATGCAAAAGCATCTAAAGCTATCCAAGGTTGTGATATTGCTCACAATAAAGAATTGTATGAAATTTTTCTAACTATGGTGGGGTGTTTCAGGAACCAAGTGGGTTGCCTCCAAAAAGACATATACAACATGAAATTCATCTCTAATAGGATGATTGTTTACCTAATGTGGGTATGTACAAGTTGTCAACTATCGAAATGGAGGAGATCAAGAAACTGGTTCTGGAATTGTTGAACCAATGATTTATAAGGCCTAGCTCTTCTCCATGTGGTTCACCGTGGTTCACCCATAGTATTGGTGCCAAAGAAGGATGGCACATGGAGGATGTGAGTGGACTATTGGAACTCGACAATACTATGGTGAAAAACTATTACCCTCTTCCTACCACTGATGATTTATTGGATCAATTGAAAAAAATTGTTTATTTCACCAAATTGGACTTGCGCAGTGGCTATCATCAAGTAGAATTGTAGAACAGGATGTGTGGAAAACTACATTCAAGACAAAACATGGGTTGTTCGAATGGGTGGTGATGCCATTTTGATTGTGCAATGCTTTAACCACATTTATGAGAGCGCGATGAATGATATTTTCAGAACTTTTCTTGATGACTTTGCGCTTGTGTATCTTGATGACATACTTGTTTTCAGTATAACTTGGGAAGATCATGTGAATCATGTTAACAAGGTGCTTGATGTTTTGAAATAAGAAAAATCATATGTAAAAATTTCCAAGTGTGAATTTGGTAAGGCCTATTTGGCTTACTTAGGTCAGATTGTTGGAGGTGGATAATTAAAAATAAACCCTTAAAAAGTTAATGTGATTGTTAAGTGGCCTAAGGCTACTAATGTTACATATGTTCGTAGTTTTTTGGGTGTAGTGCAGTATTGGAGGAGGTTAATTTCCAACTTTTCCATCATAGCATCTCCCTTTCATGCTTTAATAAGTGTGAAGAAAACCTTTAAGTAGGGAGGAAAGCAACATAAGGCTTTCGATACCTTGAAAGAGAAGATTAGTATTGCACAAGTTTTGGCCTTGCCTGACCTCAAACAACTTTTTTATCCCCTCAATGTTTTAGGAATGTATCATCTAAAGCCTCAATATCTGCTATAGACCTTGGGGTCAGTTCTCTAAACCATTTTCTAGCCTCTCCATCTAGACTTTGGACAAAGACTCTCATCCATACATCATCTTCACTAATGTCCAGGTTATCAGCATAGCTATAGAACGATTTAAGATGTTCCTTAGCTGTAACACCTTCAGTCCTAGTGAACTTAGGCATACACTTTTGATATTCTCCAGCAAGCATGGCATTCAAAGGAGTGGGTTGTACTAGAGGTGCATACCTAGCAGCTATGATGCTTTCCATTTTGGTAGGTGTTGCCATAGCTGTGGTGGCTATAAGGGTACTGGAAGTTTGAATGACAGAGGGTTGAGGAGTGAATAATATGACTAAAGGAGTATGATGGATAGGAGGAGAGGCTTCCTTTGGGCTTACAATGAAAGAAGAACCTAAAGAATAAGGAGCTCTATGAATCTTTGAGATTTTTTCTTCACTGCTAGTATTAGATGCTATACTCTCAACATGTATTTGTTCTATTATAGGATTTTCTTGAAGAGATATAGAATATTATTTACAGCTACCTGAACCTGATGCTCCTTTCTGCAACAAATTTCTTTCTTTGATGATTTTTTCAGGGTCAGGTACTGGGTCAGCTTGTGGCTTCTGAGGATTTCTCCGAGTATGCCTCACAAACTGAGCTAGAACTATGGAGTAGAGTCACCAAGAGGTTCATCCTCTTGTAGAGTCACTAGATAGATGATTACAACCCAAATAGTGTCCAGGCTTTGTCTATCATCAAAGTTGGATCTGTGTTTTCCCCCAGGGAAGCTAAGCTTCAGTCTCCTCTCCCTCGAAACGACGCCAATTATGTTAGCACTCCAAGAAACTCTCCTAGGTTGTGGCTTGGAGATGCCTGGTAACATATAAATCTTCAATATTTTTCTCTGAACTATTGGAATGGATTGGGGTTTGGATCAAGTCAGATGATTGTTTCAACTCAATTTTCACTCAAGACATGCATGAACACCCTCAGCTTGACAAGGCTTTCGACCACTAATGCTCAATAGTTTATAGATTCAATGAATAGATGGAGAATCCTGACTGTACCAGCAGATACATACATAAACACATATGAATGGTTAGCTATAGAAAGTAAATGAAGCTTTCAAATCTAATTTATCAACATAGAGATAAGATGACAATTATCTAGCATTAGACACAGAAGAAAACATGAATAACCTATTCAAGTGCAAGCTTATAATAGAGGAGAAGATGGTAATTGAACATGTAACATCAAAATAAGCTTGTATTACTGGAATGAAGATGAGGCGCTAGGAGGAACAGAGTATCCATAGTCTCCAAAAGTTGAACCTCTATTCCTTCAAACTTTCAGCTATTTGTAGGCTTTTTACAATATTCTTGAACTCACTGAGGCTCGATATGTCTTAATCTATCCCCTCTGTCTTCTAACTACTTGATGCCATAACTAGACAAACATGAGCTCAGAGAACTCTATTTCTAACAAACACAATAATTAAATTCTGGTAATTTCGTCGCATTGTCAGGTGGTTCACTCATGCCAGCGCATTCCATGATCATTTCGATTGGTTTGGCTACATCGTGCTGTTGTTTTCCCCCTTTAGGCCATGCATTCTGTTATTTTAGTTCAACTTTCCGACTGTCAAAAAACATTGACAAAGCCAACAAATTTCCTCCTTGGGTGACTAGTGAGAGGTGGGGTACGGGGGCCGTTGGATCAGAAGGAATGGGCAGAGGAGATCAATCGCTGGAGGTTTGAAGTCGTGGCAGGAGCGGAATAAGTCCGAGCTGTCAGATCTTAGATGGGTAGATCGAATGGCTATCGGGCAGAGGAGGTGCTCGAAGGATAATGCCCGGGAGCAGTTTAATCAAGCAGAATATGGTTTATATTAGATAGTCATAAGGCAGGAAGTGGTAAAGGTCGGAGCCCGCCCAATTCCATTCATCGGGCGCCACATAGCAACAGAGGAGAGAGAGGAAACTACTTTATCGGGTGGGTATCCCTCTCTCTTGTTGCCCGAGCGATATGCACGATAGCTGTTAGATCTGGCGGAAATGATCTAACGGTGGTGATTGGTTGGAGTGGGTGAGCGTAAATCGTTAGTCAGATGGAGTTTGGATCATTAGATCAATGGAAAGATCGACGACGAGGATCAGAGAATGGAGAGCACAGCATAAAGGAGATGAACCGAGAGCAGACCCACCAATATTTATGAGCGCGAGTGTATAATTTTTTAAGTCTGGCTTATGGCCAAAGCAGAGAAAGAGGAGACGTGGACCATCAGAGCTAAAACAGGGGACATTTCCATTAAAATAGTAGTAGTGCACCTCAGGGCTAACAGGAACCATGCTCTGAAACCAATTGTTGGAAATACTGAGACGGGGGTGAATCAATATTCCTTAGCAATTAGCACTTTTAAATATTTTCAGGGCATTAGTTAATCTTCAATTATTATTAATGTTTATGCAGTGATAGCAGTAAATAAAAGAACACAGTAGGCACAATAATTTTAGGTTGAAAACCCCTCCGAGACAAAAACCACTTAATTCTTTTCCAATAAATTATTTAATCTTCAGCCCCAACTAAAATGAAAGCAACAACTCTCTAGAATTCTAGAAAATAATTATTCTCCAGCTCCCACTGAAAGGATGACCCAACGCCCTGGTTTCTTCAGTAATCAACTGAATGGATGCCCCAACACCTTGGTGAGCCACAACTCGCCCTAGCACCACCCTACCACCCTAAAGTGTTCACATGCCCCAACCTGTAGGTGACTTCATACACCTTCCTAGCACCTCCCTACCACCCTATAATGACTGAAATAAAACAAGACCATGGATTCCCAAACCAAGGACAATAATCCACGATACAATAAGATGTACAATGATTTCCATGTACTTGACCAAATACCCATTCACTCTATGACTTGCAACCCAACCATGACATCATCCCAACAGTGACTCCTATACCTCCCAACAATGCATTTTTGACTCTAGGCAGAATGATTTTTTTACAATAATGACTCTTCCAATGATGACACTTTTACAAATGACTCTTTTACAACTTTATAATGATGACTCTTGGCCTTGACACTTCTTCACAATATACGAATGGTTGGCGTGTCTTCAAAGAATGCCCCACTGCAATGCTTCCTTTCATTTGATACTTCTTCTCTTGAATTCTTTCTTGAAGTTTTACTTGAATCTTCTTCTACCTACATGCAAAATTTGCCTGGTGAAACCAATCCCAAAACAAAACAAAATACCCTCCAACTTACCTCTGCCTGAAAAACACATGTAAGTGCATAATAATGAATAAATACAAATTAAAATTACAGTGCGTACCTAAAGTGTTCTTGTCACTTTTGTTGTTGACTTGTTGCAGCAGTAGACAAAGACTCCCACTCTTGATATAGCCCTGGACCATATGAAAGACTATATCCAAAACTAATCTAAAGATATATACAATAAAAACTGATGATAGACCCTAGACTTGTGATGGACCAAGTTCTAAGTACAACAACAGAGACAATTATATCAACTATGAAAATGCAAGTAACATGAACATACAACATCATATAGATTTAGCAGACTTGGTGTAGCATCAAGAATATGTAGCATCGAATGTGTGGTATCAAGAATAGGACATCCGAAATGTGGTATCAAAACTAAATGTGACATATAAAGACATATAGATATAACCGAGACCATGTATATACTTACGTTGTCTTGCAGAAACATATGTAAGAGATGGTACTCATATTTCAAATGTAAACACTAATCATACATACCTTGTTGTAGGAGACTTACCCTTTATTCTTGATGTGTGGTCCTTACTGCAGTGATCCTTGAATGCATGTTTTTTCTTACCTTCTTAGAGCTCGCTATTGAATCTATTGTATCTATGTAATTGCAGATTTCTAGGGTCTGAAATTTCGTCCTGTGGTAGCCCTCTGATTCCTCATTTCCACCCCATAGGTCTCATCAAGATTGGATTCTTCACGAAATAGTTATGCCCAATCTCCCACAATGACCTAATTATAGACTGGTTCAGTAGAGTGAACTTGTACGAAGTGGCATGCGTCACTTTTGCAATCTTCAGTTCTAAAAATGCTACTCAAAAAACTACAGTCCGTCCTATTTCTATGACTATTTACAAAATTTGAATCCAATTCTCAGAGAGTAATTTATGACAATATTCCCAACGTCACATGTTTGACATGGAATTTGGGAGCCTGCAAAAACTCTAACTTTCTCAGATCATATCGCCGAAACCATAACGAACCAAGATCTGAAATTTGGTCACGAGGTTCATCGAGATTGTAGGTCAAATGGGTTTTAATTTCAAATTCTGAAGCTTCGCCAAACAAAATTTATAGCGAACATTGCATGATGGCCTATTTGAAGCCACAAAATCCCTACTAGAGGAGGATATGAGGGTCATTATTTATATGAATGTCTTGAGTTGAGAGGGTCCTCAATAAGTGAACCTTGGAGGGATTTTAGGAGAAAAAAAAACATTATTAATTATTGACTATTCAATGACCACAACCAATTATGAGTGACATGCCACAACTCGATAGGGTTTTAGCCCACTAATTGTGGTTACTAACTTCAAACGCAAATAACTCTCAAACCGTGAAGCAATGGGAGGTGTACCATATATCAATGGAAACATCTCAACAAGTATAATCCATCGAGAAGATATTTGATGCAAAATAATATGTTTTTTCAAGTAAAAATGCCCTTGCAAGATCAAGGTATCCCCTAGTGTTGCTTGGGTTGACATCAATGATCCCCATTTATCAACATCTACACACCACTCCTTGTTCCTTGTCATCCTTGGGAAAGTGTGTATATGGATTTTATCGGTGGTTTGCCTATGTCTAGGAAAGATCATTACTATTTGTATGTCATAGTGGATTGATTTATTAAGATGTGTATCTTAATGCCTTGTAAAAAGAAGACTGCACAACTCTTCTTTCAATATGTGTGGGTCTACTTTGTGTTGCCTACATCCAATGTATTTGATCGGGACTCCCAATTCCTTGGGGAGTTTTAGACAAGTTTGTGGAGAATGATGGACACCAAATTAAAGAGGAGCACGACATTGCATCCACAGACCGATAGACAAACAAAGTTTATCAACTGTCACAGTGGTGCATTTTATTTATATGCTATTGTGGAAAGCATCCCAAGTTATGGGATGAGAAACTTCCTTCTGTGCAATGTTCATACAAAAGGGCCATTCACTTATCCACATAGATCTCACCATTTGAGACATGTTTTGGATACTTTCCAAAGGATCCCTTAGACATGGTCTTTGGGAAGGATGAATAATCCAATGAGCAAAGTGACCAGGACAAGGCACATAACTTCATTCAGCGAATAAAAATGACTCACTGAGCAGTGTAGGAACAATTTGAGAAAATTTAAGCTCAATACAAAGCTCGACATGACAAGCACCGAGTTGATCACCAATTCTAGGTTGGAGATAGGGCGTGGCTCCATATCAATAGGGGCATAATGAAAGGGGACGACAAGAAATTGAGACCAATTCGATATGTTCCTTTCACCATCTTGGAAAGGATTGGAGACAATGTTTTTCACCTTGACTTTCAAGCATACATGAAGATGTATTCTTGGCGAATGTTGAAAACTTGAAGCTCTATGAGCCGCCTTTGATCATGGAAACTAAAGAGGTTGAAAATCTTCCTTTAGTGGATGATTTTGGACTAGAGAACTTCGAAAAACTACCTGAGGACATCATTCTTGATAGGAGGAATAGGAATTCACGATGGGAAGAAATGGAGTACCTTTGTATTTGTTTCAAGGGGATGTATCCAAGTAAGGCCCGTTGGATTTAAAAGGAGAAAGTGAGTGGGAAATTCCCTCACTTGATATTTGATTCATAAGGCATTTGGAAGCCCAAAATCTCATTAATGGGGAGGAATGATCCGAGAGGATCCTAGAAGGCCTCCCCACTTTGAGCAAGGCTCGAAGAAGTTTGACGTAGTGTTAGGTCCCTATAATACTAGTGTAGCCCATTTATTGTTATTATTTTTTTTTGCTTAAGCAAGAGACAGACCTTCTGTTGACTTAGATAAGAAAATAAATTACCAAGGTTACAACAAGCGCGCAAAGGCACAAAACCCCACAAAGGAAGAGAGAAAAATACACAACGTGCCCGAAAAAACCCACCCAGAGGCAAACTAAAACCAAGGCCAAGACAACCCCAGAACCTTGAGCATGCACATGGACCCAAAAGTTAGCCACCGTTGATCAATATCCTTTTTAACTGACAGATTAAAACCAAAACACGCGGAGCAGTAGCCCGCAGAAAAACTCCTAAACTGCTCGACCAACGCTGGCCGTCGATCTTCTCCCTCTGATCCTACGGCTAGTATCCATATCGTGCGACTTAAAAGCATGATAAATACCGTTGCAATGAGGGTGGTATTACTTTCCTATCCCCCGCCACGTGCTGTTCACTAAGTGGCATCGCTGGCTTTCCATGTAAACCATCTTTTGTTTTAAGGGCACCCAATGATTTACCATAAGTGGTTTTGACCTTCCGGACCCACAAACTTGCATGACAAACTATGGCCATTGAACTCCCTACTCTAGATCTAACGGCAACTATCAACATCGCGCCATCGATAAGCCCAAGGAATACCACATGATGAGGGCAATATTCTCTCTTCTTCCCCCACCACACATCACTTGTTAAGTGGCATCGCTTACCATCTGGGAAAACTGCTTTCAGGTCAAGGGGTGCCTGATGCGGGTGGTTTCTCTTGAGCAGTGTTTGATTCCGATTCCTTGATCCTCTGTCCTCCAATGTGTTACACGAGTACGACATGCCCGGAAGGGTCACCTCATGCATGGAATGTCCCTCTTCACGGTATCCCATTTCCTCATAGTTTTTTCCTTTTGGGCAAAAATCCTCCGGCCCAATGACTATCTTTGTCTAGGATTCCTGTGAGAACTTACAGTGCTCAGCCTCTGAGAAATACTTATGCTTCATTGACATGAAGTGAAATATGTCTCATTGCGTATTCTGATATTGTTGTCTATCACTGAGGGCTCGCACTGAGGATTGATCTCTCATTCTATCATCCGTTACCTCCTCCCACCAACAGCACATGTCGGTAAACTTGCTTCTAACCCCCTAATTCGCAAGCCAATCCACCACTTTGTTGGCTTCCCTGCGAACATGCACAAACCTAAGAGTTCTTAGAATTCTTAGGTTGGATTGAATTCTTTGGTAGACTTGCAGAAGCTGCTAGTGACCTGAGATTTTCTCTGGTGCTACTCCCGCACTTATCCGCTTGATATAATTAATTACTAACTCCGAGTCAACCTCAATGATGATATTATGAATGTTGTGTTTGAGCAATACTTCCAATCATATCTCCATTTCCATGAGCTCAGCTATATTTTTGGTTGCCTTCCCTAGATAACTGTAGAAAATGACCTATATGTTTCCCTCCTCATCTCTTATGACCCCTCCATAACCTGTTTCTCCAGGACTTCCTTTTGAGGTTCCATCTATGTCAAATTTTAAAAACCTTGAGAAGGGGTTGCCAGAAAGCCTTACCTTCTAAGGTATTCTTGTTGATCTGCAGAGGACACTGGGGGAGATGAACTTGAAGCTCCAACCTTTCCAGGATTCTGGCCTGTCTGTGTCCTATGGGTTTACTAGTAGAAACACCCCCCAGGATGTGGACAGTCTCCTTGAGTTGCTTGAGTATTAGCGTTAGGATGTTGCTCACCAGGCCCATTGTTTCTTTGAAAATCATGTTGTTGCACTCCTTCCGTACATTCCAGATTAAGAACCCTGGAGTCAATGCCCAGGCTGAGTTTATTGTATCATTATCTGAAAAAAATTTGCCAGTTTTTCAGCGTAGCAATGATGTCATCTTCGTGCCTGTCTGTTTGCTCGAAGACATCTCCAACCCAGTTCCATAGTGTGACAATGTAGGAGCATCTGTTGGGGAGATGATTTGTGGTTTCTTCTGTCGTCCACACAGGTGACATCTTGAGGGGCCAACAAAGCCTCTTTTTCTTAGATTATCCCATGTTAGAATCTTGCCCTGATGAACCAGCCACTTGAACAGTTTGACCTTCATCCAATGAGGGTTATCCCAGAGTTCTTTCCAAGTCTTGTTAGTGCTTGGAAGGTTAAGCCCTGTGGCTATTCTTTTGGCCTCTTTAAGGGTGAAGAGACCTGCCTTGTTCTTTCCCCATCTTAATTGATCATCTGAGGTTGAGATTAAGATTTGTCTTTATTCCAAAAGACCTTTGAGGGCTGTAGCTTGAGTATTCAGCATGCTCATCTCATTGTAAACTGGAAGTTTCCAAATTCTCCATTTTCCATTGTTCCTTGATTGATCCCAAAAGTCACTAACCCTCCTTAATCCTTTGCTGATGGTATCTATTTGGATACTAGCTAAATCCTCACTGCTGAGATTGCCCTCCTGCTGCCAATTGTCCTCCCAGAACCAGGCCAAATTTCTGCTTCTGATCTCCCAAAAACTA
This sequence comes from Pinus tabuliformis, assembly GCA_031772625.1. Classification (NCBI taxonomy): domain Eukaryota; kingdom Viridiplantae; phylum Streptophyta; class Pinopsida; order Pinales; family Pinaceae; genus Pinus; species Pinus tabuliformis. Next base: position 978,738,666 of record CM062817.1, on the reverse strand, counting down.
TGTTTTTGAACTAGGGCTCTGTTCTCCCAGGCCCTGTTCCAAACTTGAGAACCTTTTACTTGTCCTGTCATTCTTATGAGGTTCGTGTCTTGCCAATTCATTGCATACTTTTGCTTCCATAGTTTTTCCCAGGGGGATTGTATTTCCTTTAGCCATCTCCACCAAACTTTAGCTCCCAGAACTCTGTTTAGAATTTCTAGGTCATGTAGACCCAGGCCTCCATGGGATTTAGGTTTTCATACCCTTTCCCACACCACTAGGGCCCATTTCTTATTTTCTTCACCTTTCCCCTAGAGAAAGCATCTTTGAATGTTTCTTATTTGAATACTAACCCCAGTTGGTTGCGGAATGGCTAATTGCATATAGATAGGGATGGTTTGGAGGATAGCCTTAGTGAGAATCAGCCTTCCTGCTAGATTTAAGGCTCTGTTTGTCCACTTTTTGATTTTGTCTTTCAATTTATTTAAAACAGGTTCCCAGATGTCCTTGTGCAATGATTTATCAGTGAGGGGAACTCCCAGATATTTCAAGGGCAATGAATCTCTTTGAAAACCCAGGATTCTAGATAGATTTCTTTGAATCGAAATATCAGTATTGAAAAAGAAAATCTTTGATTTAGTAAGACTTACCTCAGTACCCACTGCCATAGCAAACTCATGCAGAATTAGCTTGAATGCTTTGGCTTCCTTGACTGTAGGTGTGCCTTGAAGCATAGTGTCATCCACAAATTGTTGATGTGTCACCGTGTCCCCTCCTCGAGTGAGTCTCAGACCTTGAATTCTTCCTTCCTCCTTAGCAGTTCTGATTGCTCTACCTAACCCTTCCATCATTAAGATGAAAAGGAAAGGGGAAAGAGGATCACCTTGCCTGAGACCTCTTGTAGGCTTGAAGGTTTTTGAGGGAGAGCCGTTGAGAAGAATTGAACAACTAGCAGTGATAGCAAGAGCCATGACCCACTTAATCCAATTATAGTCAAAGCCATATGCTTTTAGTACTGCTCTTATGTATTTCCAGCTAAGTTTATCATAGGATTTCGCTATGTTTAGTTGAATTAGCATCCCAGCCTGCTTGTAGGTGATGAGTGAATGAATCACTTCATGCACTTGAATTATGTTATCCAGAATTTGTCTTCCTTCCACATAGCCTGTTTTCTCCTCAGACACCAAGGTGGGGAGGAGAGGTTTGAGTCTGTTAGCAATTACTTTGCATATTATTTTGTACACCACATTGCATAATGATATAGGTCTAAATCTGTCCGGAGAGGTAGCCTTTTCCTGTTTTGGGATTAAGGCTATGAAAGATTCATTGAGTGCCTTCAAGACTTTTTTAGATTTGCGTGAGTCTTCTACTACCTCCAGAATATCATGCTTTAAAATCCTCCAACATGTCTTGAAAAAGTCCACATTGAAGCCATCCGGGCCTGGAGCTTTCCCATTGTGCATCTTTGTGATGACTTCCTCAAGCTCCTCCTCTGTCACTGGTCTGTTGAGGCTATGATTGTCTTCTCTGGAGACCAATTTAGGAATGTACTGTGTAAATTTTTTAGTAAAATGTGATCTATTGCTATAGTTTCCTCAGCAATTCTCTGAAAATGCTGAACTAGAACCTCTTCCATCTCTTCATGAGTGTTTCTTTCTACACCATGATGATCTGTAAGTTTCACAATTTTGTTGTTGTTTCTGTGAGCTATGGTGGATCTGTGAAAGTATTTTGTGTTTCGCTCCCCTTCCTTAATCCATTGGACTCTGGATTTCTATCTCCAGAATACTTCCTCTTGTAGACATTTGTTTTCCCATTCATGCTGAAGTGACTCTGCTATCTCTTTCATTTCCTCTGTGTAGCCTTCTGTAATAAGAATTTGATTTATTTCCTTTAGTTTATTTTCCACTTCTCCTTTAGCTTTGAAGATGTTACCAAATTCATTTTTATTCCACTCTTTGAGTCTACCTTTAATGTGTTTGAGCCTATGATGTAGAAGGAACATCTTTGTACCTTGCAAGTGTAGCTCTTCTTTCCACCATTTTTCAACGTTTGTGAGGAAATTTGAGTGCGTGAGCCAAACGTTCTCAAACCTGAAGGGGCTATTCCTTGGTTTACCAATTAGAGAAGCTTCCAATTGGATGGGCCAATGGTCTGAACCTCCAAAAGGAAGGATGAACGCTGTCAGCCCACTCCCCATGAGTAGAAGTTCCTCTGAGATAATAAATCTATCTAATTTTGAGGCTACTTGGTTAGAGCCACCTCTTTTGTTATTCCAAGTGAAAATACCATTGCTAGTGTCCATATCAACCAGTTTCATATTGGTGAGAAAGTTTTGGAAGGCAACTGAATCCTTGCCAAGTGTTTTAGTTACCCCTTTCTTCTTTGTGAGTGATTTTATCATGTTAAAATCTCCCCCTAGAATCCAGGGTAAAGCTTGGTATCTCTTTTTCATATCTTCCAGTGTAGTGAGGAGCTAAAGTTTGTCCTCCACTGGTTGAGGACCATAGACATTGGTGATCATGTAACACTGCCTGTCACCTACAAGTTCAATAATCAGCGAGAGGTGGTGTCTGGACGCCTCCGTGTCCAACATACCAAATTTCTGTGGATCCCATAGAGTGAGAATGCCACCAGCAGATTTATTTGCCTTGACCTCAAGATATTCATATCTATTTAGCCATTTGCTATGTTTTTCTCTGACCTTCTCCACTGAGCATTTGGTTTTCTGTATAAACACTATGTCATGTTTTTCCTCTTTGATCCTATTGCATAGATTCCTCTGTTTTCTTATACTCCCTAGTCCTCTAATGTTCCAGGTTGTGATCCGTTGAGGTGAGCTTTTGAAGGAGAAACTAGAAAGGTCTTTCATCCCTCTTGAGTTAATCATGATTTTGCCACACTCTAGCAGCAATTATTTCTGTCGCTTTCTTCCTCTCTTCCTGCCTGGGTTTTTTGCCAATTTTTCGGTTATTAATCCTATTGAGGAAGCCCCTTTGTTTTCCTGGTTTTCATGTCCTCTTTTGACTCCTACAGCTCTTTGGTGTGACTTGTTAAGGAATATCTGTCGTACCTTGTCTACTTCCTCCTGTGGTATGGAGTTTATTCCCAAGTTTTTGCCTTGTTCTAGAAACTTTTCTAGCTCTAGGTTCTCCCTTTCCAGGATCTCCTGTAAGTCTTGGTCCTCTGTACCACTTTCACTTTGAGTCATTTCATGGTCTTTTTCTGTTTCCATGGTGCTCAGTGGGTCTGTTGTGTGTTCATTTTATTCCTGTGTGAACTCCATGCTGGTCTCTTGTCCTTTCCCCCTTTCTGCCTGATTCTCCATTTTCCTTTGATTTCCCTCAGCTTCTTCTCTTTCTTCTAAGATCTCAAATCTATTGTGACTTCTTGTTTTGTTATCATTGGGATTCTTTTGTATTTTCCTTCCCCTTCATTCCCTTTTCCTCCCACTTTAGTAAAACCTGTATGGTCTTTTTCTTTACTGGTGCTTATATGTTCCTCCCTTTTATTAAGAGGACAATCTCTGAATAGGTGTCCATGCTCATGACATTTGCGACATCTGAACGAGATATGCTCATAGTCAACTGTCTGAACCCATTCGTCGTCATAGACATCTAGAATGACCTCATCTGGAAGAGCTCCGGATAGGTCCATCTCCACACATATACGGGCATAGGAGGTATACTTACCTCGTAGTGTTGCCTCTCAAATCTTTAAAAAATGACCTAATTTATTGCCTATAGCTTTTAAAGACTCTGGCATACAATAATCTAGAGGTAAGGAGTAGATTCTAATCCATACCGGTACTGATGTGAACATTTCTCGCTCTGGCACAAAGTTCATCATCCATGGGCATTGCTACCTTCTGCCTTCTGGGTTTCAGTATTTTTTGTCATGTCCTCCGAGGAGTGTAGAGGCTTGTTCTTTTTCCCTGCCCTTCCTCTGTTTGAAACTACATTATTGTAGGAGGGAGTTGAGCTCCCTCTTCCCTATGCTTCCATGGTTACCTATTTACCTCAGTCACTTCCTTTGTTAAACCCTAGAACCAGGCCTTCCTTTGGCTCCAAAATTCTATCTATCATTACCCCTTGTGAAGCATCAAATAACCCCCTTTATTGTTATTATTAGTGTAGCCGCCTTATTGTTATTTTTAGTGTACCCCCCTATTTTTATTGTTGTGCTCATGTAACCCCCATTTTGTTATTTTTGAGCCCCATATAAGCCCACTATTGTTATTGTTGTGCTCTTACATTATTATTCTTATGTAGGCTCTGATTATATTGTGACCCCTTAGACTCCTATATATACCAAGGAGGTATTTTCATTTGTATGATACAATAATTATTCATTTATGTGATGTAAAGGAGGTTTCCCACTCGAAGAGGCTATTTTTCAACTCGTTGATCTATCTTTTCTTCTATTTTGTGATCTAGTTGCATAACATTTGGTATCAAAGCTTTGGATTATAGGGTTTTGCTCCTTCAAACAGGTCATCTTGGAATCCTCGCTATAATTTTTTCATACGAAGCTTCCAGAAGCTGAAATTTCCATAGTGTAGAGCCAAACTATTGGTGAACTTGGTGTAGAAATTTCAGCTCTTGGTTCACTATATTTTCTGAGATATGATCTGAAGAAATTAAGGTTTCTGCATGATCTAGAATTAAATCTCAAAAAGGTGACCTATGGAAAATCGTCGTAACTTTATTCTCAAGAATCAGATTTGAATTCTGTAAAATGTGATTGAAAATAAATGGGATTTTGTTTCTCGCGGATCAATTTCATCACCAAAGGTTGAAACAATGACATGTGGCATCCCGTACAATTTCACTCTACTAAACTAGTCCATAATCAAGCCATCGTTTGGAGATTTGGCACAACTTTATATTGAAGAATCCAATCTTTGTATGACTTGTAGCATTGGAAAGAAGACTCGGAGTACTATTAGGACCGAATTTCAAACCTTGGGAGGCCAAAATTTTAGAGATACAACAGTTTCAATATCAAGCTACAAAAAGCAAGAAGAAAAAGGTGTGTATTTTTGTAAATTTGCATAAGTTTTGTTTGAAAAATAAGTTTGAAGTAATTCAAGGGGAATAGTAAAGAACATATATCATTATTTGGTTCCAATATGCCTAAAACCAAAAAAAAAATGGGTTCTCCCAGTAAGGAACCATAAATCTCTACTATGATACATGAAGAAAAGGAAGAAATGCAACATGATATATCAAAATGGTGTGACCAAGTGTAACAAATTTCGCTCTCGCAAAGAGTAAAAAAAAAATGAAATGGAAGATAAGATGGATGGTTTGAAGAATAGTTTAAAAGTGGACATGGAAGGTTTGAAGGATGGATTAAATAAAACATGGAAGGTTTGAAAAAATCACTACAAGAAATGCTTCCTAATGGCGAAAAGGAATTCCATGAAACTCATGATGAGAAAAAAAGGAATGTTAATCATGATTTTATAGACTCTAATTTTGGATCCAAAACTAACCACATTCTAAATATCAATACGAGGAAGTTTGATGGCAAGGATCCGGTAACATGGATACTACAGATGGAGTAATATTTTGATCTACATGATGCGCAACACACACAAAAGGTACACATTGAATCTTTATCTTCATAACCTAAACAGTTTGTATGAGATCAATGTATTTGTTCTCCTAAACCACTTGTCACCTAGTCAATTTTTACGAAGTAAATGATGGCACATTATGAGGATACAAAGAGAAAACCTTTTTTAGCCAATTGATAAATCTCAAACAAAAGGGTTCAATGGCGGAGCACATTGAGGATTTCAAAAAATTGAATATTAGGGTAATTGATATTCCAGAGGAGCATAGGATTGATGTCTTCATAGGGACTTTAAAGGATAACATCCAACATGAGGTTCACCTTTGGGAACCTAATTCATTGGAGAAGGCATTCAGGGTGGCAAGAAAATTTGAAAGCAAAATTATGGCAACAAGAAATCCTACCACTCACAAATATAAGGATGGAAGTGTTGCTGCTCCTAGCCTTCCACAACCTACAAGTTTGACACCAAAAACATTCGAAGAAAAAATAGCAAAAGGATTTGTTACAATTGTGATAGAAAATAAACTAAAGGTCATAACTATGCTAAGAAGAAATCGTTTTATATAGATTGTGAAGAGGAGGAAGAAAAGGAACAATAAACATTAAAATAAGAGGACATACACTAGGAACTAACCACGAATAAATAAGAAAGGAATATGAACATATATTTTAATACATTAGTGGGAATTACCACTTCTCAAACTCTTAAGATAGAAAGGTATATCAAGAAGAAAAAGGTAATAGTGTTGATTAATTCAGGTAGTACCCATAATTTTATTCATTGTAAGATAGTTAAGGAATTGAATTTCTTTCTATATATAGCACCAAAATGTCAAGTGATGGTTGCAAATGGAGGAAATATAAGTTTCTCTGTAAAGTGTCAAAAATATCAAGTTAACCATGGGGTAATATGTATTGAATAGTCCAATTATTTCCATTCCAATGGGTGGTGTTGATGTTGTACTAGGAGTCCAATGGTTACAATCTCTTGGGACAATAGCCTTTAATTTTCAAGAACTTTTCTTGAATTTTTTTTGGGAAGGAAAGGAAATTGAATTAAGGGGTATCGGAGGGAAACCAGGGAAGATAATCAGATCCAATTGCATGATAAAGCTTTTGAAGAAATAAAAATAGGGTGTAATTGCACAATTATTCTCACTAGAGGTTCAAACATTGAAATCATCTATTTCTCCAGATCTCCAAAAATCCTTGGACAATCATTCCAAGGTATTGAGACTCCCAAAGGCTCCCCAACTATTCGTGATTATGATCATGCCATTCACTTGATTCCAGGGAGTGTCCTTCCAAGCATCAGGCCTTACATATATCCCTATGCTCAAAAAAGTGAAATTGAATGTATGGTTTCAGAAATGCTAGAGTCCATATAATTCAACCTTGTCAAAGCTATTTCTTTGCTCCAACAATATTGGTGCACAAAAAGGATGGATCATGGCGTATGTGTCTGGATTATAAGGAGCTCAACAAGCTCACTATTAAAGATAAATTTATCATTCTTGTCACTGATGAATTGTTGGATGAATTGCATGGAGCAATTTACTTCACAAATTTGGGTCTTCATTCAGGATACCATCAAATTAGAATGAAGACTGAAGACATTTTGAAAATAGCATTCAAAACCATGAAGGTCATTATGAATTTTTGGTCATGCCTTTTGGCCTTACTAATGCACATTCCAGATTTCAAGGTTTGATGAATTCCATTTTCAAACCCTTCCTTAGAAAATGTGTGTTAGTATTTTTTAATGATATACCAATCCGCAACAAGTCTTGGAAGGTTCATGTTCAACATATTGATAGGGCACTCAAACTATTGGAGGAGAAACAATTATATGCAAAATTAAATCCATTAAGGAATGGAACATCCCCACAACCCTAAAGCATATTTGAGGATTTCTCGGGTTGACAGGGTATTATCACAAGTTTGTTAAGAATTATGGGAAAATAGCAGCGCCTATAACAACATTACTGAAGAAATATGCATTTTCTTGGACTTTGGAAGTAGCTAAGACCTTTGAAAATCTTAAATATGAAATGTGCCAAGAACCGGTCTTAATTACTCTAGACTTCACAAAAAACTTTATTGTGGAATATGATGCCTCAGGAAATGGAATCAGTGTTGTTTTAATGCAAGAAGGAAGACCCATTTCTTTTGAAATTCATCCAATCAACGAAAAGTATTTACACAAAACTATTGATGAGAAGGAAATGTTGGCAATGCTACATGCACTAAAGAAATGGATACCTTACTTGATGGGCAAACACTTCAAGGTAAAAACAGGTCATGATAGTCATAAATACTTTTTGGAACAAAGATTATATTTATAAGAGCAACAAAAATGGGTCACAAAGATTTTAGGTTGTGACTCTGAAATCATCTAGAAAAAAGGGAAGCAAAATGTTGTTCTAGATGCACTCTCAACAAAGGATGAGGATGTGGAAGCATTGCTTCGTGCCATTTCTATTATCCAACTTGATTGGATAACTAAAGTAAGGGATGAACGGAAGAATGATGAAGAGGTGTGGACACTCATTCAAAAGTTGCAGCAAGATCCCAGTACATTCGATACATTTATTTGGAAACATGATTCACTATGGTATAAAAATTGGTTATATCTCTATAATAATTCCCAACTCAAACAAAATATTCTTTTGGAATTGCACACCTCCCCCTTAGGAGGGCACTCAGTATTTTTAAAATCTTACCACAAGGTCAAGATTTTTGGATGGCCTTAAATCTGATATTCAGAAGTTTGTGTAGAATGTTTGGTTTGCCAACAAAATAAAGTTGAGACAATTAATACCCCAAGCTTGTTACAAACTTTAGACATTCCAAGTCAGCGTTGGGAGGACGTCTCAATGGATTTAATCAAAAGTTTACCCAATTCTAAAGGAAAGAGTGTCATCATGGTGGTAGTTGATAGACTTAAAAAATATGCACAATTTTGTGCATTATCTCATCCTTTTAAAGCCAGTGCAGTTTCTACTGCATTTATGGAAACAATTCAAAAGCTACATGGAAAACCAAAGGTTATTTTAAGTGACAAAGATCCCATTTTCACTGGAAATTTTGGACAAAATCATTTTCTTGTCTTGGTACTCAATTAGCTCATAACTCATCTTATCATCCTCAATCTGACGGGAAAACTGAGATAGTGAACAAATGTTTAGAAGGATATCTTCGTTTCTTTATATCTGATAAAAAAACACAATGGGTCAAGTGGTTACCTTTGGCTGAATGGTGGTATAACACTTCCTTCCATATTGCGGCAAAAATGACCCCATTTATGGCATTTTATGGATATCTTCCACCCTCCATCACATCATCTTTAAGAGAAAATTATAAGGTCCAAGCAATGGAAGATCACATCGAGAATTAACAAAAGGTTCTTCAACTCTTAAAGGATAACCTTACTCTGGAGCAGAATCAAATGAAACAAAAAGCATACCAACATCACAGTGTTGGGTGTGGAGCCCGATTATCTTCTTTATTGAGGGATATCGTTGCATTGGACCCCAGTTCGTAATGTTGCGGCAACGCTGCCTATAAATGTGCGCTGCCAGGGGGGTCCAGGGGGGGTGATGACAACTATTTGGAGCCCCCCCCGGCAGGGGATTAGGGGCAGCGCCCTCGAAGCTAAAAATAGATGTAAAATTTACTTGTAAAATGTTGTAATTTCGTAGTCAATCTGGGTTGTTCATTAGGCGGAAATATAACGGTAGAAGTTATGTTTAATTTAGGGTTTTTTTCCATAGAAGGCAACCCCTCGTTATATATGAGGGAATTTTATTGCCGCTATGTAGATCTATATTCTGAGCGAGAAAGAGAGAGGAGATTGTGTGAGAGAGAAGAAGGGAATTACAACGGATATGTTGTAGGTTGTATCTCTTCATTTTGCTAGATAATAGAAAAGGAAGGACTGGTTGTTTCTCTGTGGACATAGCCCAAATTGGGTGAACCACGAATATCTGTGTCTCTCTTGTTTTTATGTGTTTTCTGTGTTTATATTTTTGCAATATTTTTATGTGTTCCATTGCTTTGTAATATATAATTTTCTAACACGTGGTGAATGGATTTTTGATGTAGGAAACTAGGTATTTTTAAGGATACAACCATACAAACAAATGTCCTGCAAGAAAACTAAGAGGGATAATAACTTATCACTCAAGTATTATGGTCCTTACAAAGTGTTGCAAAATATTAGTACTATGGCATACAAATTGGAATTGTCTTCATCTTCCCGAGTACACCCAGTTTTCCATGTTTCATTCTTAAAGAAGATTATTAGTGACAAGCTCCCAGTTCAAACAGTATTTCTAGAAATTGACGAAGAAGGAAAAATCATATTGGATCCTGAAGTAGTCATGGAAACAAGAACCTAGCAGCTACAAAAGCGATCAATTTCAAAGAATCTCATTAAGTGGAAGAACTTACTTGCTAAAGATTCCACATGGGAGGGTGAGAATTTATACAGAAGCATCCAAAACTACTCAAGCATTGAGGACAACACTTTTTTGAACGGGAGGGACATGTTAGGTCCCTATAATACTAGTGCAACCCCATTTTTGTTATCATCAGTGTAGCCCCTTTATTTTTATTGTCATTGTAGCCCCCTATTGTTATTGTTGGGCCCATGTATCCCCCATATTGTTATTCTTGTGCCCCATATAAACCCACTATTTTTATTTTTGTGCCCTTACACTATTATTGTTATGAAGGTTCTAATTATATTGTAACCCCTTAGAATCCTATATATACCAAGGAGGTCTTGTCATTTGTATCATCCAAGAACTGTTCATTTATGTGATATATAGGAGGTTTCCCCCTCGAAGAGGATATTTTTCAAGTCGTTGATCTATCTTTTCTTATGTTTTATGAGTTGGTTGCATAACACGTAGTGCACTAAGGAAAAACTCCATTATCAAGCTTTGTGTCTCTTTCTCTTTACGGTTTCCTTTTATTTTACTCTTGTTTTATGTGTATGCATGTGTTGATACATGCTCTTTTAAATGAAATTTTGAATGCATCCTTAAATTAAATTGATCTAGACCACCCATAAAGGTGGGGCATAGACCTTGTTAATGCACGAATGGTATAAGGAGTTGAGAAAACCCCAAAGTAAACCCAATAGTATAGCATATGAACAATGAGCCTACAAAGGCAAACTAGGAGCATGAGGACATGATGCAACAATAATTCTTATAATTTTGATTATATAATGCACTGTGGATAGTGCATAAACTAAGGGAGGATGAAATGTAACACCCATGTTGAATCCCTGGAATATAAATAGCATGTATATGCAAAACTAGGCTACTAAGTTGAGGACATTTATGAGAGCTATGATTCCCATGTGTATGTGTGTATATTTAATGGGGATATTGTGCTCGTGTGCACATATTTTATATTTTGAGGCTAGAAGGCCTAACAACGTAATTATGTTACACATATTAATAAAAATAAATGTGTTGCAAAACCAAAAAGACATGAACGGTAATGTGGGGTTGAGACTTGATGGATGGGTGAGTAAAAGGGGCTTATATGATTTAATAAACATAAATTTTCTCATGAATATAACATAAGTCCATTATGGGCTTGGGATTAAAAAATGTCAAGTGGATTAAAAGAGGGCATGCACATAAAAATGAGCTTGTTAGCCCTCTGAAAGGGGGAAACAACATATTCTTGTGTGGGTAGGAGTACAAATGACTCGTATGAAAGATTCTAGGAACTCAAACAGGGAAGCTTGGATACCATTGCAAACATGGAGGCCTCAAAGGGTACAAAGAAGGCCTATGGGGGCAGTGGACCTCTTGAAATCCATACAGTTGGTGGTTGGAGGTTGTTGAGGCTTGGTACCTTGGTTTTGTGATGCCTAGTAGGGTACTTGGAAGGCCTATGAGGACAATGGAACTCTTAGAAGCCACATGAATACTTTTTGGAGGTGGTCGGGCTTGGTACCTTGGTTATGTGATGCCTGGAAAGGTACGTGGAAGGCTCGTGAGGATATTAAATTCTTGGAATCCACAAGACTATTGGGTGGAGGTTGTTAGGGCTTTGTACCTTAGTTGTGTGATGCCTGGAAGGGTGCCTGGAAGGCTTGTTAGGGTAGTGGAACTCCTGGAAGCCACAGGACTATTGGTTGGAGGTTTGCAAGCTTGGTACATGGGTTGGTAATTGTTGGTATTGGGTATGTACTAGGGTTTTGGGCAAGTTGATGCTAAAAACCCATGGAGTCAAAGCCCTAACTCAGGGGTGACCCACTGTTGAAGAAAATGAACAATATGGTCTATGGATAGGTGGAACATCGAAGACGTGCATCGAATTACACCAGTTAAAAGATAATCAATTACCTTTTGTATTGTATTATATTTTTGTTGCATTGTTTATATGTATATGTATATGTATATGTATATGTATATGTATATATATATATATATATATATATATATATATATATATGTTGTGAAATGTATCTACATGTTAACATGAGAGTAATTATGTTAGATATGTTTGTGCCTACGTTGTACATATTAGCTTGCATTTAGATATGCACTGCATTATACTAGCGAATACTAGAATAAGAAGAAGAAAAAAAGGATTTTTTGAGTCACATGGTGCCAGGGTTTCAAGCATGAATTTGGGCCTGATGAGAGGTAGGAATGAGGCGATAGTGGCCATGGTATGTTACATGATAAAATGTTTACTATGTTGTTTTAGGGAACAATAAGTATCATCATATAAAGTGACTTGGTTTTGTATAAGAAACTTGTTAGCAAGTTTGAGGTTGAAGAGAATTAATAATTTTTAGAGTTGATCAGGATTATTATTTTTTTAGAAATGATGAAATTATCTCCAATTATGACCATATTCAAATTAGTTTTGTTGCACCTATTTTCATAGAAGTTGTATATGTAAGTTATGTCAAATAACAAGGAAACACATTAGGATTAATCTTGGTTGAAAGTGGTGAAATATTTTAGGAGCTTTATCAATCAAAAGAGAAAGGGAGAATTTTAAGATGAGTTCATTGTTAGGGTTCATTTGATAAGAACACACATTAACACATGCAATAAGGTCTTGAATTGAGGATCCATTAAACATAGCTAATTGATCAATATAATTTATGATAGTTGAATATCGATTATTCATGTAGAACCTATATATTCTTGAGATTGCACATGTATGACATGTGGGATGGATCACATCCATGAGAGGGATAAAAACACACCTCTGTCACAAAAGGGCATGGACCAAGATCATATGTATAACTCTCATTATGTAATTATACTTCACGTGGCTAACTACTCACAACCAAATCCTCACTTGGGAAAATCTGATGAAGAGAGGTTTTCAGGGTTTGGGGTCATGCCCACAATGTGGGTTGGATTTCAAAGACAATGTGCAAATTTTTTAAATTTCCCCTTTGCAGTTGCTACTTGGGAGGAAGTTTCCATATTACTGAAGGTTAAAGTTGAGACAAATCGATCCTCAATGCTTTTATGTCTTATCTCTTGGTCCATAAGGCAGAAAATTTTTAGAGTTGTCCCATTATACATTTTATGGGGCATTTGACGCTCTAGGAATGAAAGTATCTTTTAGAATAAACCCATAAATGTGATGATTTCTAGCCTCAATATTGTTGCATGCTTTCAGGAGATAGGACCATGGAATCCTAAACCCCATCATCACTCTATATCTTTTGTTGATTTGGTTGATTTGTATCATATAGTGTGGGTTCAATGCCCTCATTAAGATAAATGCTCCCCAAGCCTTTCATTTCTTTTGGTTTGGTGGTCATGGTAATAATTTTAGGGCAGAAATGGTGGCCCTTTGGGGGGTGATCTAGTGCGCCCTTTAGCTAGCTATCGAGAAAGTTTTGATCATTGGTGACTCAAAATCCATCATCCAATGGATATAGGGGAGAAATTCTCTTGAGGTTCCTTCTTTATGCAACTAGATGGAGAATATCAAGTCCTTACTCTCCTCATTCTCTGAGATCTCCTTCTAGCACGTTTATCGAGGGAAGAACATTTAGGAAGATGCCTTATCCAGGTGCGAAGTCTCTCTTCTTTCGAGGTTGATGCACTTCGAACACCCGGTCAATGGCTTTGTTTGTGAAGTGAGATCTTTTGAGTTCTAACTCCTTTCGACTCCCCTTCTCACTCAATTTTGTCTAGCTTTTGTGGTAGGTCTTTTTCCCTTTTGGTTTATTTCGTTTTTGCCTTTAATTTCCCTTAATAGTGGGCTATCTATGATATGTCTCTCTAGAAAATGTTGTTCCATTCATTTTTTGTTTAGCATGGGCAATCTCCATGCCATTTTTTACTGTAGGCTATGCTATGTCGATGTTTATAGTTGGGCTCAGAAATAACAATAATATGTCTATGTAAACTCCTCTTTTATTAATGAAGGATGTTTCGTTAAAAAACTCTCATTGTGTAATTATAGTTCTCAAATAGGGAGGTGATTCTTAGAATTGAGTTAGAATGTATCGACAACACAAAGGATATGGATAAAGAGATTGTTGTGATAATTGAATTGGAATGTGCAAAAATGTTTGATGAAATTGATAGAAATATGATACTTTGTAATAATTGAGTTAGAATGTTAAAAACGAAATAGAAATGATTAAAGAGATGGATATTGTAATTGAGTTTAATATCCAAAAAAATTTAAAAAATAGCCATGAATGAAAAAAAAAAATTATAAGCGTTGAGCAATAATTAATAAAATGATTAAACAATAATTATGAATAAAAAAATTACATAACACAGAGTTGAAGAGACACACAAAAGTGCAGAATTTAAAAAAAATTTGTAAGATGATAAAGAAGCTTGAAAACGCGTCATTCTTGGATAAAGTTGATTTGCAGAAAAGCACAAAGCGATTTGATTTTCAAAATGGAGATATGAAATGTGAAACCACATCATAAAGCCAACACATATCCAACAAACGGTGATTGAAAAAACATGCCTTGAATGGTGATAAAAGGTCAAAATGGTGGACATTTTTAAACCAACTATGGAATGAGACAGTATCGCAAACGTACATATTGAAATAACAATAAAGTGCTGTCTTGCACTATTTCCTTTAAAGTGCTGTCTTGCAATATTTCCTTTAAATTGCTATCTTTATCCGGAAGAAACTTAATTAAATAAATAAATGATAAGTTAGAATAAAAGATACTATTATCTCCATATTCCATATTCTCCCTATTCATACTTCATATATAAAATTATTCTCTTTTTTTTTTTAAATATTGCCTTTTATTAATATTATATATAACACGTTGACTAATAATGTCTTTTGGCTTCTAGGATGATAGAATTTGACTTGACTTAGATGACCAACAAAGATTTGATTAATAAATAAATAAAAGTGAAAAACATTGCGTGTGATTTGAGATTTTATGTGCGTTATACGCAAAGCGAAACCATCGTTCCGATCATTAGAAGAGCCATCGATATGAGGCGTCCCAGGAGTCCAACTATTTTAGAATGATTTCACGCATGCAAGCAACCATGATGTGGACGGGTCGCCCAATCTGTTCATAAAGTCAGTGAGAGTCGTGTTCTACTGGTAAAATGTCACAAGGTCGGCGAGCATTAAAATATTAAAGAAAACAGAATATCAATCAATATACCAACATTCTCTTCTCTCCAAATATCAAGTGATGAACCTAATAAAGTTTCTGGTATTTGTGAGGCTCCCACTCTCTGCAATCCTATATCATTTCATGTTCAGAAGAATACAACAAAACATTAGTGTGCTCTGGCAAAACTGTCTGTATGAGCGCAGTAGCATCAGAATGAAAATGAATTAATGATCTAGTGGATCATGTATATCAATCACATAAGAATGGCAATAAAAATAATAAAAATTTGTCTATGAAAATAAAACGGATTCATCTCTATTAACCACATTGTGATTGTTCCCGTAAATTATATATGATATATAAAATAGAAAAAATGAATTATGTACATTGTTTCACAAATTCAATCTAGGATCGGTGATATTGAGTTTCCAGTGTTGATCTGGGAATCCAGAGATTTGAGCTTGCATTCGATCCCACTCAAGAATCTCCTTCTGAACAGCAGGAACAAGGCAAAATTTGTGCAACTCGCGCGGCATGTTGTCGTGGACCTTCCACCATCTAGAATGAGCAACATTACTAGCGTAGGCTCTCTGGTTCTCCACGTTCCAGTTGCAGTCGTAATCCCTGTAACAGAGCCATGGCTTGATTCCCAAGTAATGCAGAACGTAGAGCTCCGGAGGGTCTGCGCCGAAAAGGCTGGTTTTCATCTCGTATTCCTCGGTATCGTTGGACCAGAAATGCTTCAGATAGTTCATGCGCCTCGGGATCCTGTGCCACCATGTGAAGACCTCGTTCAGGTACCCCTGGTCTCCGCCATTGTAGGAAATTATGTCCCTCCTGTGGCGCAGCAGGAACCTGAAGGTGCAATTGGAGGGCTCGATCACCATCATTCCCGAGTTGAAAACGAACCTGCTGTTACCCGTTGCCGAGATCTCGGGGAGATCGAACAGGAAATCCAAGTTGCGGAGAATGAGAAGATCCGAATCGATGAAAATGATCTTGTCATAGTCAGTGAGCTGCCATAGCCTGAATTTGCTGTAATTCCATTCGTTGTAAGAATCTTTCTCCGCTCTGGGGTTGCGAATCCTGCGGATTTCTCGAACCTGCCAACCGGCTGCCCGGAGGCCTTCACGCTTCTCCTCTCCCACCTTCTTGTCCACCAGAATGATGAGATCCTTCGTCGACCCGCTCATGCGTATGCTCTGAGCCAGGGCTATGGCTCCGCAGACATAGAACTCTGACGAATGCAGAATGGTCGCGTAAGCTTCCCTGCGTTCTGGATTTAATACCTGCGGTGTTTCGGCTGCCATTGACAATGTATCAAACGACATTAGTTCAGATGGTATCATAAATTAACAACACTTCAATCTTATGCTATTATATAATATTAATCCTAAATTAATTACATTTCAATTTGATGCTATCATATAGCCGAGCAAGCACCCAGTTTAAGTTCATCCTTTTCTGTGTTTGGATTGTAGATTTAGTTTATGTAGATTTTGGAATATTTTTAATCATGGGTGATTATGAAAATAATTCATCCTAATATATTTTTATGGCAGATTTTCGAATATTTAATAATAGAATAATAATTTATTTTAAAATTTGCAGATTTAGAATATTTTAAATAATGAAATGAATTTTTTTTACATATTTTTTGATTAATTTTTATATAAAATATTATTTTAAAAATTTGTAAATTTAAATAGTTTAATTTACCTAATTACAAGTGTGTTTAAAGATTTTTTATCCATAATTAAAAATTTATAAAATTTTGAATTTTTATATTTTTCCAGATATTAATAAATCAATAAATTCAAAACTACAATTTAAACAAAAATAGCATTATAATATTACTTAAAAATCACATCTCAAATTTAGCAATTTAGCAAAGAAAACCAAAAATAAATATTGCTGGGATACAGTAAACCAATCCAAAAACTATGACATGCGAACATATTTGAATGCTTTTGGAAATAATATTTTGATATTTACAACAAATACTTGACACCCATTAGGTTAATCACCGCCTAAAATTAATTTAATAATAAATTTTAAAATATTTCACATAAACCTATTGTTTTTAGATTTTCATAATTAATTACATTTCATCTTTAAGCTGTTTTGAAAATGACTGATACTAAATCAGACATCATCTCTTTTCAGTAAACTGTGACGGCAGCGAAGTAGTGGGGCAAAATCATCAATTTTTTAAATTTATTATATTAAAAAAATTAAATGGTTCATTTTGTAGAGGAATTTTAAAAAATATTGTTTCTTTAGTTTACTCTACAACAATAACCTCGAATTGAATTTTACATCCGATTGAAAATTGTGCAATTTTTTTTTAAACATTGTTTCACTGTACACTGAATTTGAATGATCCGCAAGAACTTCTACTCATAGTTCGAAGCTTTTACTCTCTTAAAAAAATCTAAGAACAGAACCAGGACATAAGCAATCACCGACATTGTTAAAAAATTAAAGCTCATTTTCCACCATTGTGACTCCCAAAAATTTCAAACAATACTCTGAAAGTAATTTATCAGCACCGTAAAATCTCAAACAATACTCTGAAAGTAATTTATCAGTACCGTGCCCCGTATTTGAGAGGTCAACGGTTCAAATCCTAGCCGGTCTGATAATGTAATGGTTAGAAACTTACGATGATCCTTCCATGACACTGCCAATTCACAGGATCCCACGGGAAGCGAAATCTTCTGAGCCAACTTCTTCACATCAGACGCATACAGCCACACTGCATCCATGCTCTGATCCTTCACGAAATCCTCGCATCTGAACAGATCCGGCATCGGACTACACGAACTGAAGAACAGCATTGCCATCTTTTTCCCATCTCTGGAAGCTCTCACCGCCACATTTGCAGAGGCGAGATGAATTTGCAGGCGCAAAACATCTCTCGACCAACCCTGCTCGGGCTTCCTGCAGGGCAGCCTTGTAACCACAAGATCGAACTTGGTCTCGTTGCTGATCTCGGGCATGGGCATAGTCGGGCACACAGGGGTACTGTACTGTTCTTCTTCGTCGATCCACTCCGGGAACAAATCGGTCCATGCCACGTCCTCGTCCACCCGTTCAAAACTTATTACTGTGGATTCTCCTAGAGCTTCCCATTGCTGCGCTTCTTCCTCTTCAAAATTCACCAGCGCGATCTTCATGCCCTCTGTGATGTTTATCACAGATCCTATCATGGAATTCAGCCGACGCCAATTGATAACACGGTTTTGCTGGTTCCTTTTTTCTGCCAGGCCTCGCTCCATTATGACCCCAACTTTCTCTGGATCTCTCCATCTGTACAACACAAATACAAATGGACCAATTCTCATAAGTACTACCAACCAAACTAACACAAGCTTTGTAAGATAGTCTTTATTTTGAGAGAAAATCTCAAAATTCAAGAAGACTGGATACCATTGAATTCTAAATCAAGAAGATTGGGTTCAGGGACACACTAGATCATTATTATTACAATAATTGAATGAAAGGCACTCACCTTACCTTACCGTACCGTTCACCCTGAGTTGAATTTCTGAGCTCTTTCTCCAGGTCCAAGGAGCTAGGAGTGAAGAACATCCTGCTGGTACATGCTGCCATGAACAGAAGCAAAACGATCAGCCTGCTTCTGCTTCCCAAAAGCCTACAACCTCGTGTTGTCCCTACTTGCCTGAGCATTTCTGGGCTGTACTTAAAATATTTTCCGTTCAAACGATCCACCTGACCCTTGTAAGCTTGCACGAAGGAATTCACAGAAGCCTGACCTTTATATTTCATTCTGAAATCAATTGAATGAAACCATGCAACAGTGAATAACAGAATTCAAACAAAGGTTTAATGGAGGAATCTCAGTTGTCCTTGTATTTATGGAGGAACTAGTTACCAGGCGACGTCAGCGTGTCGGTCAAGGGAGTAAGTGAGCTCCAGATAAATAGAATATTTTCAAAGCAATATTGGCAGGTAATTTTAAATGAATTTAGTGGATTAGGTGTTACACAAGGAGGCTGGTGGGGGGTCACTGTTTCAGGTTGGGTTGGGTTGGGTTTGGTTTGGTTCGGTTCGGTTCGGGTTAGTTGGCCAAAGTAATTTAGATTGCGATGATTATAGGCACTTCTGAAATGCAAATGCATTCGAACCTTCTATTATAGATTCCAACATGTGTGCACCAGCATTCACGAAGTTTCCAATTTTTTAATTTCTTTTCATAGTTTAGTTTTATATGTTTAGATGAAGAATTGAATGCATCGTACATGCTCGCGCCATCCTTCACCAGCTCTCCAGATTTAAATTTATTTATTCCTTTAATGTTAAACTAAGTCTCTCAATTTACATTTATTTATTTGTTTTAAATGTTAAACTTACTACTTGAATTAGATTGTACGTAAAGTTGATACCACGCTCCATTTGCTTTATAAATGGATTGCATTACAATTAAAAAAATGTTGACCTTAGAAAACTTAAATATTATGATTACGCCTGCAAACATATTCATCACTCCGAATTAACATAAAAGTAATAACAAAGTATATATATATATATATAATTTGATGTTCCTTTTTCCGTTAATGACGTGTTTATTTTGTTAAATATTCTTTTAAGTACGAACGATATAATGGTGACTTTTTTGATGTTGTGGTTATTAATTGTATGGTTTTTATTTATTTAATAAAATGTTTTTGATGTATTTTCGATATATTAAAAAATTATTTTAATTGGCTTACTTGAGTAGGTTTGAAGGAATATTTTAAGTTTTTTCAATTTTGATATATTGTGGTTAGTTGGAGTCTATTAAAGATGGAGTGGGAAAGTTGATGATAATGATTTATTGATTTATTGTGTAATATAGATAGATTTATTTATAATAGAAGACAATTTTTTGTTATAAGAATGTGTATAATTGAAGTATAAGTAATTTAAGAGTTAATGTAAAAATAAGATTAATGAATATTTGCAAAATTAGTGAATTAATATAATAATATTTTGTGTTATAAAAAAGTAATTA
This sequence comes from Pinus tabuliformis, assembly GCA_031772625.1. Taxonomy (NCBI): domain Eukaryota; kingdom Viridiplantae; phylum Streptophyta; class Pinopsida; order Pinales; family Pinaceae; genus Pinus; species Pinus tabuliformis. The sequence continues at coordinate 978,718,471 of CM062817.1, read as the reverse complement.
GTAATTATGTTAACAAATGTGAATTTTTGTGAATAAATATAGGAATGAATCATATAGTATAATTTAAGAAAATCTAATAAGATTTAAATTTAAATGATTTGTTTGGATTATGTGATTTTTATTACTATTAGAATTACAAAATTAAAGTATAAGTTGTGGTATTATGAAGTAAGGTAGTTATATGATTTAGTAGTTTGATGAAGAAAATTGTGTGAGCATAAACTTGTGAACATAAAAGGTTGAAGAATAATTTTTTCCTCTACTTTGTAGATATGATTCAACTAGAATGATTTAAAGTACTTTTATATACATAAAAATTTGAGTGACCAAATGTTTAATTGAGCTATTCATTGCTAAAAATTAACTTTATGCACAACCTACAAAGATGATCATTGCCTTATTATTATATATAAGGTTGATTGGGGCATGAGTTGATTAAATTCGCTCATTACCTTTAATGCATTTCATTTTTTAACATACTTAGAATTAATCGCTCAATTATCATCTCAATAATTTATCTAAGCTGTGATGTTGTGTTGTTCTTAAATAGACAACTATTGTTGAAGTGGCTTTAGCTATTGATAAATGAATCAATATTGAAGATGTTTGACATGATTTTAGGGATGTTATATCTAGAAAGCATGCACCAACACAAAATTTTCATAAAGATATGTTGATGTGATTGACATTGATAGTAAAGAGAAATTATGGTGAGATAAGTATTGGTGAATATTACATGGTGAGAAAATTTAGTCTTCTATTGTAGTGGAGAACTACTTTTTATCACACAAAAAGTAATCACCTAACTCAAATTGTTAGGCCTACCAAACTATATATTTGTAGGATGTGTTTCTCATGTTCAAACCTACTTTCACATCATTGACCCATTAAAATAGTGTTTTTCTTAAGTTATTTTTATCAATTTTACCCACTTATATGAAATTAATTCAAAGAATCCATTAATTATAGGTTATCTTAATTATTTTGACCATTTTCATATGGAAATAATTCAAAAACACATTTATTATGAATTGTTTTTATTAAATTAACTTGAGAAATCATTTTTCCTAATCTAGTTATCTATAATGAAAGTCATAAACCACCTTTATGAATTTGTTCTCTCACATTTAGCTGACAAAGAAAATAAAAATAAAGATAATAAAGTTACTTGGATTTTAATTTGGTCATATAATAATATTTATTAATTGGACCAAAACAACTCTAACTACTATTTTTCTATAAATATAAAGTTTATTTCTCCATTTTTCATCTTGTTTCATTTTTTATGACCATTTCCTCATTTTATCTTTTTACATTCTTATCCCTTTTATGTGAGAGAAACCTATATGATTCAACTATCACTATTATTCTTAGCTATGAGAGAGAGTAGAGTCACCACTTATTATGGATTTATAAATGATACTCCTATCAAGGAGGTGATGGAGGACCATACAATCTCTAGAATTAACTCCAAAGTGATACAACAATAAAACTCTTATTCTTAGGTAATTTGAGTTTTATTTATATTACCTATAACATCTTTACTATATATCTAGGACAATATTAAGTTTATAGATCTAGTTCTAAGGTTTTATTTTATCTAGATAAATTTGACTTTACACTAGATGCAACCATTAGACTAGTGGGTTTTACTAACAGTTGTGGTAGGAAACAACCAACACTACTCTTATCCACCAATTAGGAACCCCTATTTGATTAAATTTGGATTCTAGTCCCCTTCATTGATAAGCCAAACACGACTTCTAAGTCTAAAATTAGGTGTTTTTTAACAGTGCAAAACCCTGTAAATAAAGTGTCCATATTGACTTCCAAAATTGTACCTTTGTTTTGACATTTTTGCTTTCATAATTGGATTATACACATTTTGAATATGATATTAACACTTTCAAAATATGTTTTTGTACTTTTGAAAGATAATATTTGATTTTTCATAATTACTTTTTTCGGAAATTTTAGAATATGACTTTTCACTTTGCTAACCTCAATTTTGCACTTAATTTTTAATCTCATTTAATCTAATTATTCACTTCTTTTAATAATGTTGGCACATTATTTACAAGTACTATTAAATTAATCACATAATTGAACATATAAAAAATTGAAGACTTTATTAAACATAAATAGGTTTCTTCACATTAAAAAATAGTAAAAGAAAATAATCACATTATTTAACAATATAGCTTTACATTTTTTAAAATAGGTCTGAGACAAAGCAAGAACCCAATTTATCCAACTAATATGTGTCATTTACATTATTAAAATTGTTTTTCTTTTTTTTTTTCTTAATTATAATTTAATTTTTTGTTTCTATCTTTTTAATATAATTTTGGATTTTTCAAAGATTTTGGAGTATGATTTCACATTTTTGAAATAAGATATTAGTAGTTTTAATAATCTACATTTTAAAAATTCTAATTTTACAATTAACTTTCAATCACATTTAATCCAAAAAAACTGGATATATAAAAATATATCTTAGTTAATCATTAAAAACAAATCTCACATTAAAAAAAAAAAATAAGAAAAATGAGTAAATGCATTATTTAACAAACTATTTTTAGGTTTTTTTACAATATGTCTCAGCTCAATAACATCATTCAATTGTATCCAACAAGGTCACAATCAATCTAACAAATATGTGCCACTTACATCATCATTCTAGCATTTTGGAGTTGCATAGTTCTCATTGTCATTAAAAACATGTTTTTTCTTTCAAATTTGTGTTTCTACCATCATAAGCACCTTTCAAGGTCTCCCAAACTATATTTTAAAGTTGGAGATATATATTTGGATTCACGATAAAATCATAACCCCCTTTTAGTATAATATCACAATCATCGTGTGTTAATACAATCTTAAATTGCTCCATTTTCAATCATGTTTTGTCAAATAAACATTCCATAAACTCATTCACATTATTTTGTTGTATAAATGTACATAACATAACATTTTTATTGTAAGAAAGCCTACTCATCTATTAAGAATGCACAAGAAATATTATAGAGAGGTATACAGAGGCAATATCAATGTCCAACCATGTAGGTAAGGAGCATAGCTGGAATGTATGCTACAAAGAATAACAGGGGAGACAAGGGGAAACAAAAGAGATAATAACAAAATAATCGCATGACTTGGGGATGGTTCTCCAAGCGACCTTTCATTCCTTTCTTTTTCAAAACCTTGATCCAACCTACTAGAGGCGAGTCAGCCAAAGTTACTAGTAGATTATCATTGAGGGTTGAAGGAGAGTCATTATCAGAGTCAAAAGATGTTGATTCACATGCTCACTTCAATGTACCTAGAGAAACATTTGTATTCGCCAACTACATATTTTTTGGGGGAAGCGGGTTCACTATTGAATCCTCATGAGTCTGATGAGGAGCAGAATTCTCGTCCTAACCCCCTGAAATCATATCATCATCAAAGCCCTCATCCTCTTGGTCAAAAGTAAAAGAAGTCTCACCCTCTATAGGGTGTAGGCACAAGGCTTCCAACCTTTACATTTAGAAGTTATATCATGCAATTTCTTGTTAAAATTTAACAAAGGGAAATAATTATGTAAATGAATTGTTTGAAGACAAAAGTGGCAATAAAAAACAATATTCTCAAATCCAAATATTGGGTCCAATGATAATAATCAAATTTGAAATTGGTTTGATCTGGTAACCCTTTTCTAATGTCAAATTCCATAAAAATTATGCCATAGATGTAAAGGCCAATCTTCCCACAAGAGGATCTATTAGCACTCTAGGAAACTCTCCTAGGTTGTAGCTTGGAGATGCCTGGTAACATATAAATCTTCAATATCGTTCTCTGATCTATTGGAATGGATTAGGGTTTGGATCAAGTCAGATGATTGTTTCAACTCCGTTTTCACTCTAGACATGCATGAACACCCTCAACTTGACAAGGCTCTAGACCACTAGCGCTCAATAGTTTATAGATTCAATGGATAGATGGAGAATACTGACTGTACCAGTAGATGCATACATAAACACGTATGAATGGCTAGCTACAGAAAGTAAATGAAGCTTACAAATCTAATTTATCAACACAGGGATAAGATGACAGTTATCTGGCATTAGACACAGAAGAAAACATGAATAACCTATTCAAGTGCAAGCTTAGAATAGAGGAGGAGATGGAAATTGAACATGTAACAACAAAAGAAGCTTATATTACTGGAATGAAGATGAGACGCTAAGAGGAGCATAGTATCCACAGTCTCCAAAAGTTGAACCCTTGTTTCTTCTAATTTTCAACCATTTATAGGCTTTTTACAATTCCCTCAGGCTCTCTGAGGCTCGAGATGTCTTAATCTATCCCCTTTATCTTCTAGCTGCTTGATGCCATAAGTAGACAAACGAGCTCAGAGTGCCCTTTTCCTAAAAAACACAGTAACCAAATTCTGGTAATTTCGTCACATTGTCAAGTGGCTCGCTCGTGCCAGCAATGCTCCATGATCATTTCTATTGGTTCGGCTGCATCGTGTTATTGTTTTTCCCCTTTCGGTCATGTATTCTGTTATTTCAGTTCAACTTTTTGATTGTCACAAACACTAACAAAGCCAACCACTTTCCTCCCTGGGTGATTGATGGGAAGCGGGGTATGGGGGCATGCGAGCCGTTGGATGGGATGGATCGAAGGTTAGGATGTTGGTCGGGTGGCAGAGGGTGAACTTCGGTGATGGTGAACGAGGGCCATTGGATTGAGAGGAATGGACGGAGGAGATCAAATGCCGAAGGCCTAAAGTCGTGGCGGGAGCAGAAAAAGTCTAAGCCGTCAGATCTTGGATGGGTAGATCGAATGACTATTGGGCAGAGGAGGTGCTTGAAAGATAATGCCCGGGAGAGGTTTTGCCTAAGCGGAAATGGTTTCCATCGGGCGGTCATCGGGCAGTAAGTAGTAAAGGTCGGAGCCTGCCTAATTCCATTCATCGGGTGCCACATAGCAGCGGAGGAGAGAGAGGAAACCACCTATATCGGGCGGGTATCCCTCTCGCTTGTTTCCCGAGCGATATGCGCGATAGTGGTTAGATCTGGCGGGAATGATCTAATGATGATGATTGATCGAGCATATTCGTTGGTCGAGTGAAGTGCAGATCGTCATATCAGTGGGATGATTGACGATGGGGGGACACGGAGGTATGGGATGTCCTCGAGAAATGTGCAAAGGGCACATATGGATGAAAAGGTAAGGTTTTCGGGGGTTTCTGTGCATTAGTGCATGGGCGCAAAAGTGGATTAATTTATGTAGGGCCAAGGCAAATGAGGGTTTTGTTATGATGTGAGTGGTTGGGTTAGGACATCAGTGAACGAGAATGGGGGGTGGATGAGTGAGAAACGTGGGGTTATGGACCATACGAGAACTTCCTCACGGCCGCAAAATAGACCATTTACTTCCTTTAGCCTTCAAAATAGCAGCGCTACACCTTAGGGCTAACATTGGCTCCCTCTGGGGATGAAAGCCTCCCTGTGAGGTTTCAAGAACTGCAAACTACTTTCTTTCCAGTAACAATCGAAACAAACTTATCTCCTAGTGTTCCATTGGGCATGGAGTTTATTTGCATAAAAACAAAAACTGAAAAACCTATTACAATTTTAAGGCCTTAAAGCCTTATATGAAGTAAAGTTTCAGAAACCACCCATTAACTGGGCCATCAAATACACCTTCCCCCTCCAAATTGTGCAAAATGAAAGTATTGTTCATCTAAACTTGAGCAATGGCAAATGGTCTTGTCCATAAGGCATCAAATTTACCATGGTTTCCCTTCTTTTCCTTCAATGCATCCCATTTGAAAACCCAGTCACCAACTTGAAAACTGTCCATCTTTGCTTTTCTATCAAAGGTTTCTTTGATCTTCTTCTGATGAATTCTTGACCTCTCAACCAATTGTTCTCTGATCTGTTGTAATTCAACTAAGCTACTCATTCTCCTCACCATGTCATTCTATTCATCCTGTTCTTCTTACAAGAATTTGGCCATAGGTAGAATCAGCTGGATAGGAACAACATCATCAGCACCATAAACTAGTAAATGAGAATTTCATATGGACTTCTTGTTGATAACTCTGTCAGCCCACAGTGCAAACTTCAACTTGGAATCCCAGCTCTTTTTATTGTCCTCCAACAGATTTTTGATTATCCTTACAAGACTCTTGTTAGATTATTTTGCCAGGCCATTTCCTTAAGGATAATATGAGGTAGAATGCACTAATTGAATTCCCATGGATTCACATATGTCCACCAATTCCTTTGCCCTGAAAGTTGCTGCATTATCAGTGACTAGTTTGGTGGGGCAACCAAATCTAGTGAAAATATTCTCATTCAAGAACTTGATGACAACTTAATGATTATCATTTTTAGTGGGTATATCCTCAATCCATTTGGTGAAATAATCAGTGGCTACCAAGATCCATTTGTGCTGGCCACTGGAATGTGGGTTAATCTCACCTATGAAGTCCAAGCCCCATTGCTGGAAGGGACCATTAGCATGTACTGGCTTCAAGGGCAGAGATTTTAGCTGTTGTCTTCCTGCAAACCTCTGACATTTGTCACAAGACCTCAAAAAAGCAAACACATCAGAGAACATAGTAGGCCAATAATACCTAGCTCTCAGGATCTTGTGGGTTGTGGTTTTCCAATAATGATGCCCTCCACAAATGCTAGAATGGAACCGGTGCATGACTTCCACAGATTGTCCTTTGTCTAGACATCTCAAGAGGATCCCTGATGGGTCTCTCTAATAAAGAAGGTTTTTATTTATGCAGAATTTGGCTGATCTGAGCTTAATGGCCCAGGCTTGACTTGAGCTAAGCCCTGGAGGGACTTCTATCTTCTGCAAAAAATGAACTACACTAGAATACCATTCACAGGTGGCTAGATTTTCAGCCAAAGACTGATTCTGCTCTTGCTCTTCTATTGCTTCCTCTATCTGATCACCACTTGAATTTGAACCCATGCAATTTATGTTTAGCAAACTGTAATTTTCCTCAACCATAAGCTTAGCCAAGCCCTGGCCTTTGACAAGCTTGGTGGGCTTCACCTCTATGTTGAACTCTATGAATTTTGCAATCCATTTAGCTCTCTTTCCATCAATATCTAGCTAAGTTAGGACATCTTTCACTGAGGCTGAAGGTACATACGCAACCACTTTGGAATGCAGAATATAAATTTTGAATGCCTTTAAATATTTTATGAGAGAATAAGCTTGTTTTTCAATAAGCTCATACCTTAGTTCAACATCCATCAGAGTTTTGCTGAAAAAGGCCACAGGATGCTCTACATTGTCATCATTTTTTTGCAATAAAACTACTGCAAGTGTATCATAAGAGGCAAAAGAGAAGATATAAAACTCCTTGGTGTAATCTGGACTGATTAGAGTGGGAGCATCCATGATAGCTTGTTTGATGGCTTCAAAAGAGCTTATTGTAGCATCTGTCCATTTTATTTATGATCCTTTCTTCAGCATGGAAGTGATGTGTTTCACTAGCTCTGCAAAGTTTGGAATAAACCTCCTAACAAAGTTGATCTTACCCAGGAAAGATTGAATGTCCCTTTTTGATCTTAGGATGGACAATTTCTGAATTGCCTAAACTCTTGTTGTATCAATCTTCACATCTTCATCAGAAACAATATGTCCTAGAAGTTTGCCTTCTTCTAGAGCAAACTGTGACTTCTTTGGGTTCACAGAAATTCCAAACCGTCTGCACTTTAGAAACACCTTCTTCAAATGTTGCAAATGGTCCTTGTGACTACTGGAAAAGATTATTATATCATCAAGGTAAATAAGGACAAACTTGTCCTTCTCTCCCACAAAGGCTATGTCCATGGCCCTCTGAAATGTGGCCCCAACATTCATTAGTCCAAAAGGCATATTGGAGTACATGAAAGTGCCCCAAGGAGTAGAGAAGGCGGTCTTTTCCTGATCTTCTGGATGTACAACAATTTGATTGTAACCTGAAAATCCATCTAAGAAAGACATGACTCTATCCCCTGAAACTTTTTTCCGCAAATGTTCCGTCTTAGGCAGGGGGTAGTTGTCTTTTTTAAAGCATTTGTTCATATTCCTGAATTCAACTCAGAGTCTGATCTATCCATTCTTCTTTCTCACTACCACAAGGTTAGCTATCCACTTTGAATACCTTAGGGGAACTATGATCTTGGCATCCAACAACTTCTTGATTTCCTTTTCAATCCTAGGCAATAAGAGAGGGCTGATAGGTTTTAATTTCTTCTTAAAAGGGATGGTGTTCTTCTCCAGTGGAATCTTATGCTAAATGATGTTAGTGTCATATGTCTTAAGCTCACTATAATCGCAAGCAAAAATATTAGCAAATTGTTTCATCAAGGTGCAATACTCAGAGCTTTGGGCAGAAGACAAGTGAGAGGACAGATTTATGTACTTTGGATGGTCTGGACTCCCTACATTATGTCTATGAACTGCAGACTCATTTTCTTTTTTGGTAGGCTTCTAAGGTACATCATTATGATCAAACAACTTCTCTAGGAGCACTAATCCTTTGGGTATATGGTTACTAGCTAGCTAGACAGTGCTATCCTGACCAATCTCGTCCTTTAGCTTAGACTGGTTGCATTCTTCAATGGTTTTGTTTTCTTGGTCAATGTGCATTTCAAAAAATTCATCAATGACTTGTAAAAACCTCTTAATTTCATCATCATCTTTAAAAACTTTCCAATATTTGACATTTTCAGGCAGGGATGGTCTATATTTCACCTGAACTTCATAAGTCAATTTAGGAGGCGAAGGAGGGATAAACATGCTAGCAGACACAACAAGAGAATCAACAAGCTGGTTCTTCATTCTAGGGATGTAAGAAATGCTGAAATTATTAAAAGAACCCTTGAGATTCCATACCTCATCTCTGTATGCATTTAACCTTGGATGCTTTGATTGGAAAGTTTTGTTCACTTGCTGAATGATAAGGTCTGCATCTCCAAACACCTTCAGACCTTTAATGCCCATTTCTTTAGCAGCGTTTAATCCCAATACCAAGGCTTCGTACTCTGATATGTTATTTGTGACCTGAAAAGTTAACTTGAAATATAAATGAATGCATTCTTGTGTGGGGAATACAAGGACTACCCCTGCCCCTACAGCTTCCTTAGAGCAAGCTCCATCAAAGAACATGTACCAAATTTGTGGGCCTTCTTCCTCTATGATCTGGTAAACCAGTTTCCTAAGCTGCATAGAGGCCAACTAGGATTCTTCAATCTGAAGAATGCAAGCTCCAAAATCAGTGTCGGCAGCATAGATGGGATGATTAGTGTGATTCCTTTCATCACTAATGATATAAGCCAACTGAGCTTCTCTGTATAATCTCCCATTCTCACCTCCAAAAACTGGGACAGTAGCATAGGACGGATCATTTTGCAATGTTCCACCTAATCTCTTGATCCAACCCTTGGAAAGCAGCATGCCAAACTTGGGGGGTACATTTGATACCACAATATACATCATCATGCTCTTCATGAGCAACTGAGACAAGGTGATGGCTAGGTCCTTGATTAATCCCAAACATTTCAACTTTCTAGAGTCAAAAGAAAATAGGTCATGATACGACTTGGTGATGTCAAGACCGAACTCATCCATAACAGCCTTGGGCATTAGATTATGGATGGCTCCTGTGTCCAGAAGGCAGTTGTGAAGGATTTTGTCATGAATAATCAAAGAGACATAGAATGATGGGGAGCTGTCATCATAATTTTCAATCATTGGGCTGAGAACAACAACTGGTTTGTCATCTTACAGATTTACATAGTCAGTGGAGGCTTTGATGGAATTAGGCTTAAGGGCCTCGAGGATAGATCTCTTGAAGGACTCATTCTTCAGTAGTTCAATCAGAGGTATAGGTATTGTTAGCTTCTAAATTTCTAATTGAAAACTGAAAGTAGAAGGAGACTTGTCAAGGCCTCTTACCTCGTGAGCTGGAGCTTTGAGGATGATGGGGTCAACTACCAGTCGTTTTTGCTTATTAGCTTGCTGTATTGCAAGGAAAACAGCTCTTTGAACAGGAGTTTCCTTGGCATTATTCATCTTCGACCTCAGATCATATCTGTGTCAATCATCATTTTGCAGAACAACTTCACCATCCCACTCTTAGCTGATCTGGTCATTGAATAATGACTTTTCATAAGCAGCTGAGGCAAAAAAGGAGGCGCTACCTTTGTCTTCCAGACAATGGATCTCATCATCTTCTTCAAACTGCTCTTCTTCCATGAATACATTCTAGAAAGGTGTCTTCACCCTTTGTTCTTCATTGGCATCTTTTCTTCTTTGCAGAATCTGCAACTGCTCATTAGCTCTTCTATATTGATTTGGATTTCTAGGAGCAAAGGTATTAGGAACTATTCCTTTCCCAGGGTGTTGCTCAACCTTTAATTTGGAGATTTTAGAGGCTAATGACTCTATCATCTTGGTTATTTTATCTATCTTGGGATGTCAAAATGATTAATATTTGCCCCTCTATCTCCTTCTATCAACATTCCCCTTGAGCTTCTCTGCAGCCATGATGTTTGATTCTACTTCCAAGGCTACATCCTGCATATCAGCTAAGGTAGCACATCGTCTCTCCCTCAACAGTAGACAAAATTTAGAATCAAAGGAACTGGCATAGGTGAGTTTAGCAAAGGTAGTGGTGCGTTTTACTTCAGCTGGTATCTTGTTGTACATGCGGTTAAACCTCTTATTCAAATCAGACAACAACTCACCATTTTCCTTCTTTAAGTTCCCAAACTCGGTGTGGTAGTAAAGTAGATCCTTCTTATCCCCCCAATGCTTTAGGAATGCATCATCTAAAGCCTCAATATCTGCTATATACCTTGGGGTCAGTTCTCTGAAACATTTTCTAGCCTCTCCATCTAGGCTTTGGACAAATACTCTCATCCACACATCATCTTCACTAATGTCCAGGATATCAGCATAGCTATAGAATGATTCAAGATGTTCCTTGGCTGTAACACCTTCAGTCCCAGTGAACTTGGGCATATACTTATGATATTCTCCAATAGGCATGGTATTCAAAGGAGTGGGCAGTACTAGAGGTCCATACCTAGCAGCTATGATTCTTTCCATTTTGGTAGGTTCTTGTGGTCTTGCCATAGTTGTGGTGGTTATAAGGGTACTGGAAGTTTGAATGATAGAGGGTTGAGGAGTGACTGATAGGACTAAAGGAGTATGATGGATAGGAGGAGAGGCTTCCTTTGGGCTTACAATGAAAGAAGAACCTAAAGAATGAGGAGCACTATGAATCTCTGAGATTTTTTCTTCACTGCTATATTAGATGCTATACTCTTAACACATATTTGTTTTATTACATGATTATCTTGGGGAGATATAGGATATTGTTTACAGCTACTTGAACCTGATGCTCCTTTCTGCGACGCCTTTCTTTCTTTGATGATTTTTTCAGGGTTAGGTACTAGGTTAGCTAGTGGCTTCTGAGCATTTCTCCAAGTATTCCTCCCAAACTGAGCCAGAACTATGGAGTGGAGTCGCCAAGAGGTTCGTCCTCCAATAGAGTCGCCAGATAGATGATTACAACCCAAATAGTGTCCAGACTTTGTCTATCATCAAAGTTGGATCTGTGTTGTCCCCCAGGGAAGCTGAGCTTCAGTCTCCTGTCCCCGGCAATAGCGCCAATTATGTTAGCACTCCAGGAAACTCTCCTAGGTTGTAGCTCGGAGATGCCTTGTAACATATAAATCTTCAATATCGTTCTTTGAACTATTGGAATGGATTAGGGTTTGGATCAAGTCAGATGACTGTTTTAACTCTGTTTTCACTCCAGACATGCATGAACACCCTCATTTTGACAAGTCTTTAGACCACTAACGCTCACTAGTTTATAGATTCAATGGATAGATGGAGAATACTGACTGTACCAGAAGATGCATAAATAAACACATATGAATGGCTAGCTATAGAAAGTAAATGAAGCTTGAAAATCTAATTTATCCATGCAGAGATAAGATGACAGTTATTTGGCATTAGACGCAGAAGAAAACATGAATAACCTGTTCAAGTGCAAGCTTAGAATAGAGGAGGAGATGGCAATTGAACATGTATCAACAAAAGAAGCTTGTATTACTGGAATGAAGATGAGACGCTGAGAGGAACAGAGTATCCACAGTCTCTAAAAGTTGAACCCTTGTTTCTTCTAAATTTCAACCATTTATAGGCTTTTTATAATTCCCTCAGGCTCTCTGAGGCTCGAGATGTCTTAATCTATCCCCTCTGTCTTCTAACTGCTTGATGCCATAACTAGACAAACATGAGCTCAGAGTGCCCTTTTCCTAACAAACACAGTAACAAAATTCTGGTAATTTTGCCACGCTGTCAGGTGGTTCGCTCATGCCAATGATGCTCCATGATCATTTCTATTGGTTCGGCTGCATCGTGTTGTTGTTTTTCCCCTTTCGGCCATGTATTCCGTTATTTCAGCTCAACTGTCCGACTGTCACAAAAAATAATAGAGCCAACCACTTTCCTCCCCGAGTCACTGATGGGAAGCGGGGTACGAGGGCATGCGAGCCATTGGATGGTATGGATCTATGGTCAGGATGTTGGTCAGGTGACGGAGGGTGAACTTCGGTGATGGTGAACGAGGGCCATTGGATTGAGAGGAATGGACGAAGGAGATCAAATGCCGGAGGCCTGAAGTCGTGGTGGGAGCAGAAAAAGTCTGAGCCGTCAGATCTTGGATGGTTAGATCGAACAACTATCATGCAAAGGAGGTGCTCGAAAGATAATGCTCGGGATTGGTTTTGCCTAAGCGGAAATGGTTTCCATTGGACAATCATTGGGTGGTAAGCGGTAAAGGTCGGAGCCCACCCGATTCCATTCATTGTGCACCACGTAGCAGCAGAGGAGAGAGAGGAAACCACCTTTATTGGGTAGGTATCCCTCTCGCTTGTTGCCTGAGCGATATGTGCGATAGCTGTTAGATATGGCAGGAATGATTTAACAACGATGATTGATCGAGCATATCCGTCGGTCAGGTGAAGTGCAGACCATCAAATCAGTGGGATGATCAGCGACGGGGGGACACGGAGGTACGAGATGTCCTCGAGAAATGTGCAAAGGGCGCATATGTATGGAAAGGTAATGTTTTCGAGGGTTTCTACGCATTAGTGCATGGGGGAAAAAGTGGATTAATTTATGTAGGGCCAAGGTGAATGTGGGTTTTGTTACGATGTGAGTGGTTGGGTTTGGACATGAGTGAACGAGAATGGGGAGTGGATGAGTGAGAAACGTGGGGTGATGGACCATATGGGAACTTCCCCACAACCACAAAACAGGCCATTTCCTTCCTTTAGCCTTCAAAATAGCAGCGCTGCACACCTTTGGGCTAATGGGATCTATGGCTAGAAAATGTCTCGAGGAGTTTCTTATGCCCTAAAACACTGAAAAGTGCCAAAGGTGAGAAGACATATTAGGAAGCCAAAGCTAGATTAGACACTTGGTAATGATTTTTATAGAAGGGTCAAAATCTAGAAACCATGGGGTTATGAACAAACCATATTTACCCCAAAACCAAGGCCCACCAGTTAGTGCCCTTTGATAATCTTCCGATTTAGTGAAAATCATTATGGATAAACATTTTGAGTAAAAAATAACCTTTCACTTTGTGGTCCAGGACGAATGGATCCACTTATACAGATCGTCTAAGTGTGGTCATAAGCCATTGAAATGGTAAATGAGGCCTGAGTCAATGTAGAGCTAATGGATGTCCTCTAGTTTAGGGTGTGCTATTTCAATAGAGGGCAATTCTTCATATTTTTCATCTTGAAATAGTTTGGGAGTTGCCTCAGGCTATGAAACTCTTTGGGGGAACTAGTTGCATACAACATATTTATAAGAGAAATCATGAGAAGAAGAAGGCTTACCCAGTACTTCCCCACGCAAGTGAAGGATAATAACTATAGTAACATTTCCATAGATATTGTAAACTAAAAGTGGGGAAGAATCATCTTGATGCTTACCTTAAAAAAGGAAGCATTTCATTCTAGAGGGTACTCGCCATTTAAGCTCCAAAAGAGGCTTGATATATTTAAATATATCTGTAGATATGACACACAAAAGAAGGGAGTGCCCGGATAGTAGCTTGATTGAGATATGGAAAGAGGTATGAGGAGCTTGGGGCTGAAGGCACATACCTCTAAGAGGGAAAGGCGGTGGGCCACCAAGATAATTTCTGACATCAAATACCACATTTTGAAAAATAAGGCAATCCATATCACCTGGTATTTGGTGTATTAGATCATTAACACCAAAAGGAAGATACAAAGGAGTCGAAACCTGTAGAGCTTGGCCTACATCGGGAGGTAATGAGACTAAGGGATAAGTATTGGCACTTAGTAGGAATTGAGTTTCCATCCTTGTGTCTAATCTACCATATCTACATAAACCAACCTTTAAAATGCAAAGTATTTGTTAAAAAAATTCTCTAAACCCTAAGTAAATGAATAAATCTTTCTACTTGTATCCATGTTTTTATTTATTGGCAATGATTTATTTTGTGATTATCTTTTATAAATTTCATGCAACAAGACTCCATCCATATTAAATATAGTCAATCACTTTAATAATTTTGTTTGAGATAAGAAAACAAATACAACACAAAATCTAGTTAATTTTACTATTTGCACATTATTAAATTATTAAAATTAGTAATTATAGGCATGATACACAAATTTTAGATGGCATCATCACTTAGTTTCATTAAATTTTTTTTTTCATTCATATGAACTATTAAACATCCAACTCAATCACAATATAAAGCAATTTCCTCACTAATTCCTTTTGAATTTGAATTTTTTTAACCAATTCTTCATGTTCGAATGAGGCTCCAAGTGATTCAACATTGAACACAACATTACTTTTTATATCTATCTCTCTTTCATATGAACTATCAAATGTTTGACTTGATGTAATTTACAAGACTTCTCATTACTATTATCTTTGGAATTGTGTCAACTTTTTTGTATAAAAAATATGCTTGATTTTTCTTATCTATTCTTATTGGAGAAATAAATCTTTCAATTTTTTTAAAATATGTAGTACTCCACCAATAAAATTTGTACAATGGTTAATAGTAAATGATAAGTGTACATTGCCAATTACCCCAAATAAATAAGAAATTTTCAACTTTCAATTATTCAAATTCACACATGAAAAATGCTATATCAAAATGCTCTCATCCAACATTGATAATGTTATGAATTAACATTCATGCATAATAATGGAAATAAACATACACAAATCAAACTATTTGTATGCTAGTCTCTGTTGACACCTAATCATTGGGATTGAGTGAATATATGTAAATAATGTAAATAGTAAATAATGGAGGATAGGAATATGAAGAGACACTAGGAGGTGAAGCCCAAGAGTCTCTCCATCCTTGTATATATCCATGAGAAATCTTAATGCAAAGACACAATTCGTTTTGAGGAGTTACCTCCTGGCCTGACATGGTATCAGAGCATAGATCCCAACCTCTATTTTTGTCTTCATTTCTACCCTTGTAACTCCTTCCTACCTCTATTCTACAAACTGATTCCTCTGTCTTATCCCTGTAATATTCCTCACATTATGGAATGCATTGGTCGAGACTGCATATCATATTCAAACTATTGAAGGGTTGATTTATTGCATTGAGGCATTGCTTTGCCTCCTGTGAAGACTGGAGCACGTTGCTGCGTCGAATGGTGTGCTGCCCGAAGGTATTGTGGCTAGTGCATTGAAGCCAGAGGTGCAATGGCATGTGAGTGGCGTAATAGAGTGTCATGACTGTGGGCATAGTGTTTAAATGTGGTTTCCATCAACTATATTCACCTTTGATGCCTTGTGGGTCTCAGACTTGGTGCCTCCCCGAAGGTATTCCTCCGATAAATTTGTTAATTATTACTTCAAATATGCGAAGGGAATTCTGATGTGAACCCACTGCATATGTTGTGCTGTCGGGTATCACTTCTTCCTTCTAATTCTATTAGTGTGTTTGAATCCCACAAACCATTTTGTCACCATACACCCTCAGTCCTCTCCTAGTTTTCACTCCCATCACTCCTGATTTGAATTCATAATCCCACACTCATACACAATGAACGTTGCCCATAGTTAATACCTCCGCTTCCATACCACCATACCACAGTTAATACTATCACACATCTACGTTGTTGAATGGTCCGACTCCTCATATGACCCACCGACCTCCTACTCTTACGGCATGATTACGTTGAAAGTTCAACGCTACTACCTCCACCTAGGTCCAAATCACCTCCTCCAATAACGTACAGTTAATACCGTGCCTCCAGGCCTCCTCCTAACTCTCAGTAATACATTGACCCTACTCTGGAATACCTCCAAACCGCTGGTATCATAGTTAATATCTCTACATAGTTAATACCTCATCTCATACTTAATACCACACCTTCAGTTATATATCTCTACCCCTCCCCCATATACACCCTCCCCTAAATACTCCCTCCCCCATACATACTCTTCCCCATATAACACTTCCCCCAGATAATATCTTTGTTTTAATATATCAAAGTTCATTTTTCTACACATATTACCACTAGAAGTGCAATTTCTTATAGTATATTGGCAACAAAAGTGCATTTTTTTTTACAGTACACATTTAAAATGCATTCATTGATATCTATTGTTGGAGTAGTTCTCTCAGGAAAAGAGAACTATCCTGAATGGTCGAGAAAGATAAAGCACACTCTCATTTTCAATGAGTTGTGGAAAGGAGTTTGTGTCAGAGAAGGAGATAATGAACCTGCAAAGCCCACCTCAGATAAGGAGATCCCCATTTGGGAAAACAAGAACAAGAAGGCTTGTGCCTTAATTGCAGCATCTGTAAATGAAGTGGTGAGTCACCATATTTCACCATTTTCAGATTCTTTTGAAGCCTTACAAAAGTTGAAGGAACTCTATGACTCACACTCTTAACTTGAAGTTGTCCAATTGATGATTAAATTGTTTAGTCTTGAATTGAAAAATGATGATCCTATTTCTTTGAAATCATAAGTAAGATCTATTATGCATGATATCGAAACCATTGATGTTTAGTTAGACATTCCTCACATATCCTTTGCCAAGGCACTATATCCCACTTATTCAAATTACCTTGAGTCATTGCAAGCAAGTGGAAACCTCAAGAAGATTACCTTTGACTCCCTTCTGAAGAAGTTTGCTAAGAGAGAGAAATATTTTGGGAAGAAGACAACTTCTTAGGCTTCTGAAGAATCTGTGTGCCTTGCATGTGAAGAGAAGAATCATGCTCAAGATTCTTCTAGAGGAAGAGGAGGTCAAAGAGGAAGAGGAAGAAGAATTTTCAGAGTTATGGGGGGAAGACACTCTCAAGGAGAAACGTTTGATCTTCATTGCATATGCTGCAATATAGATGGGCATGATGCATCTACATGTAATTTACCTTGGGACAAAATTCAGCAGGAAAGAAATCAAGCCCAATGTAAAACCAATGACAAAGAGAAAGGTAAAGCACCTGAATCCACTCATTATGTTGTGGAACATTGTAATTGGAGTAACTAAAGACTTGTTTAATGCTTCACTTACTTCTTGGAAAAATGATTGGTTTCTTGATTTAGGGGAAACTTGCCACATGACTTTTAGAAGATATTTTTTCGAGGAATTTACTGACAATGTTGATGGAGCAGTATACTTTATAGACAAATCAAAAATCAAGCCATCGGGGCTTGACACCATTGGGCTCAAATTGCTTGGTCTTTCAGACTTTCTTCTGCATGATGTTTTATATCTCCCACAGTTGAGGAGAAACTTGTTGTCTTTGGTCTACATCCACCAGCAAGGACACTCCATTCATATGTTTGATGGAAAGTTTGAGGTCAGAAAAGCATCGGATCACTCACTTATCATGACGAGGATAGAAGAAGAAAGACTTCTGAAGCTGAAAGGTACCTCTGTTCATGCACAAAAATTCTCATACAGTTCTCATTATGATGAAGGTACATTTCCATCAAGTCTTTTATGGCATGCTATATTTGGACACTTGAACTATGACAACCTTCGCTTGTTGAAGAAAAATGGTGTTACTAGTTTTCCTACAATTCCTAGTAAACTTAAGAAATATGATGCTTGTATTCTAGGAAAGAATAACAAATAATATTTTCATGATTCACATTCCATAGCACATAGAAAACCTGAACTCTTTCATTTAGATTTATGGGGTCCAATGTTTGTTCCTTCTACAAATGGAAATACATATATGATGACATTTATTGATGACTACAACAGAATGTGTTGGGCTTATTTATTGAATAACAAATCTGATGCTTTTCAAATATTCAATAACTTTCATACATGGATTGAAAATGATGCACAATCTCATATTGTCTCTTTCCACACTGATAGTGGAAAAGAATACACTTCAAATGAATTTGAAAACTGTCTTCACTGGCATGGGATCAAACATCAAACAATTGTGCCTTATAATCCCTAACAGAATGGAGTAGCCAAAAGAATGAATAAGATAATCTTAAATATGGTACGTTCCATGATGTTTTTCAAGAATGTAAAATTGGTGTTTTGGGCTGACGCAATTCTATGTGTTGTGTATGTAAAGAATAGATGTCCATTTACTGTTATTAGAAACAAGACTCCTTACGAAATGTGTTATGGCCACATTCCTTTGGTAAAGCATCTCAGGGTCTTTGGTTCCACCTGTTATGCCTTGATACCAAAGGAAAAAAGAAACAAACTTGGTGCAAGGAGTGATAAGTATATATTCTTGGGGTATTCAAATACCTCCAAAGCATACCATCTCTATGATGTAGTTAATAAGAAGTTTGGTGTATCTAGAGATGTAACCTTTCTTGAATCTTCCAAAGCTAACAATGTTGTTGAGAGGAAGTTTGCTCGCTTGGATAGATTCATACATGCAAAATCATTTCAAGAATTTGATAACCAGATTCAACATCTTGAAGGAGGGATTCTTATACTGGATCAATATGTGGAATCTTCTTCTCAAGCACTCTCTCCCCCACATGAAGCTTCAACCACTGATGATACTTTGAGTGATGTGATTGAAAATATTGGGAGACTCAATCTTGATTCAATACCAATGTCAAATGAGCAGCTTGGTCCATCTCAGAAAGGTCCTTAAAATTGGTTGACAAAGACACTTGAAAGTTTTCATCCTGATGAGGTTGGAAAGACAAGAACAAGAAATTCAACCAGGAAAAATGGAGGTGATGTAGATGATTCTAATTCACCTGTTGATATGGATGTTTCTTATGATTGTGAATTGAATTTGTCTACAGATTTTGAACCAACTTCCTTCAAAGAAGTCACTTCTCATGGTGAATGGAAAGAAGTGATGGAAAAGGAGTATGATGCCTTGATAAAGAATGGAACTTGGAAGCTAGTTGATCCTCAATTGGGAACCAAACCAATTGGTTGCAAGTGGGTCTACAAGAAAAAGTATAAATTTTATGGCTCGGTTGACAAGAACAAAGGCAGGCTTGTGGCAAAAGGTTTTGCACAAAAGGAAGGGGTCGATTATGAGGATAATTTTTCCACCACATCAAAATGGGCTACAACCTGAACATTATTTACCTTGGTAGCTCAAAACAATTGGAAAGTCCATCAAATGGATGTAAAAGCTACTTTCTTGAATGGATATATGATATATAATGTTTTTATGTCCCAGTCGAAGGATTTTTTGTGAAGGACCAAGAATGCAAAGTATGCAAGCTTGTGAAATCCTTATATGGCCTCACGAAAGCACTGGGAGCCTAGTATGAAAAGTTAACTGAGAATCCTTTGAAACTCATCTTCAAACATTATGATCTTGATGATGCAACGTTGTTTGTTAAGAAAGTTAGCAAAACAGTTATAAATCTTGTGGTGTATGTAAATGATATTTTGATGATAGGGAACAACGAGAGCTACATTGCATCCATAAATAGGGAATTGAGGAAAGGTTTTGAAATGACTGACTTGGGCTATGTTCACTATTATCTTGGTATTGAAGTAACTCAACATTTGAAGTTTATATTCCTCTCTCAGAAGAAGTACATTGGAGATCTGTTGAACAGGTTTGGCATGAATAAGCGCAATCCTTTGACCACTCCAATGGAACAAAAATTGAAGCTCACATTCATTGAAGGAAAATAATGTGAGGATGCAACAAAGTATAGAAAGCTTGTGGGAAGTCTCAACTACCTGACTACTACCAGACCAGACATTTCATTTGTTGTTGGAATCCTCTCCAAGTTTATGCAAAAACCTTGTGAGGGACATTGGTTTGCTGCAAAAAGAGTTCTAAAGTACTTGAAGGGAACTCAAGACTTTGGACTCAAGTTACAAAGGTGGACGACTTCAGTTTGATTGGATACTCAGATTCAAACTTCGATGGAGACAAATAAATTGACATATCTACTTTAGGTTATGTTATGAGTCGTGGATAAGGAGCTGTCTCCTGGAGATCATGCAAACAAGAAATTCCGGCAGATTCCACAACAGAGGCAGAATATGTGGCAGCAACTGAAGCAAGAAAGGAAATTGTGTGGCTCAGGAAAATTCTAGAAGATTTGCATATGAAACAAGTGCATTCAACTCCACTCATGATTGACAACACCTCTGCAAAAAATTTAGCCAAGAATCCAAAGTTCCATGATCGAATGAAGCACATCAATAAAAAATACCATATGATTCGACATCATGTTGAGGCCAAGACAATCCATCTATGCCATTATTCCACTAATGAGCAGATTGCAAACATCTTCCCCGAAGCACTTGGAAGAGAAAAATTCGAAATGTTCAGAACGATGCTTGGACTCACCAACATCCCTTTAGATTAAGGGGGAGAATGTTGACACCTACTCATTGGGATTGGGTGAATATATGTAAATAATGGAGAGTAAGAATATGAAGAGACACTAGGAGGTGAAGCCGAAGAGTCTCTCCCTCCTTGTATATATCCATGAGTAATCTTAATGCAAAGACACAATTCGTTTTGAGGAGTTACCTCCTGGCCTAATAGTCTCATTTGAATAAGCACTTGAACTCCAAACATCAACCCCCTACTCCCAACAAAATAAATGTTGTTGTTGTTGTTGTTGTTTTTTTTTTTGTTGATGTTATAATTGTGTACAAAAATCATAATTATAAATATAATAATAGCAAGACACAAAAATATACAAGTTGTTCAATTAAAGAAGTTAATCATCATTACTCTGAGAGGTGTTCTCCTACCCAGCATGGTATGGTAGAGATGTTGTAATGTAATGTCGAGTAAACTTTTAACTCAATAAAAATAAAATAAAAAATAAAAATAACACCATGTTAAAATAAAAATAAATCGAAACTAAAATAATACAAATAAAATTTCTATGTTATTATTATTATTATTTTTATCATTTTTTAGTGAGTAGTTAAGGTAAACTTGACTTGGTCAAGTTATTGGTGGTTTTTGAGCTCAGGTTTTTGAGAACATATGGTATTCTTGTGGAATATAGCCTATTTAAAGGGTGAAATTAAACTAGCATATATCCATCTAAACTTTGGATCTAGCAAGGGTCGAGAGAGATAAAGAAAACTTCTTTTAGAGTGAAAAGAGATTTGATCCCTCTTGACCCTTGGTAGATTTGGAGTTAAGATGGATCTAGGCCAGCGAATATGTAATTAATTATTGGAGATAATCAATACGTAAAAAAATAAAAAGCCAGCAACATATATAAACTAGTGTAGCCATATAAAGTAAATGGATGGTAAACTCGATAAGCATCAAAACACTTACTAACACTTACTACATGATATATCTTATGTTGTCAAAATTTTAAAAAATAATAAAAACCCACTAAATTATAACTGTATTTTAAATTAATAATAATATTATTAAATAATAAAAAGAATTAATATATAAGTTAAACATATATATATTGAAAAAACATGGAACAAGATTCTTAATAATGGAGAATCGCCCCCACTTTACCATGAATATTCTTAATCGATAAATAAGCTTTGTTACAATACCATGGTTCAATATCATGACTTATCATCCTTTGATTTGTGTATACTACTATATATTCTAGAATATTTTATGGAAGTTAAATCTCTACCACCCACTTAATAATTATTGATAATTAAATCAAAATTGTAAAAACCCTATTTTAAAATAAACACTATCAAATTACTAAATTACAATTAATTATTTATAATAAAATAACACAATAAAATTGATGTAAATAATATATACACCATAACAAGATAGTTTCTAACACCATACGTTGGATCTATTTTACAGATCCGTTGTTAGAATCCAAGTAGCATATTTTCAAAGATATATTATGAGGATTCCCTACCATGCAAGTTTCATATTTCTTCCGTTGAATAAACCCATCGTGTGTGACCCAATTCCAACTTAGAATTGGTTAACACAATTCCACGAAAGCTAGTACCCATGGTCATGATTGTATCGTATAATCATTGTTGTGGTCAACATTTCCAAAAACTTTTTTTCATTTCGAGTAAATAAAAATTATTCCAATTCTATTACCAATAACACATTATTGTGTGAATTTTGCACAAATAAAAAGTTTGTGATTATAACCATTGAACAAATTTACAATGTCTAAATTTTCAAACATATAAAAATACCCCTTTTTTTTTCCTTCGTCACTTGATTGTTAATAAAATTTCCCTTTTTTTCCTTCGTCACTTGATTGTTAATAAAATTTCCCTCATCGTTTGGATTAATTTTCCAATAGTATGAGCAGATACTTGTGAATCATCACCATTGAATTCGGGGATTGAAAATTGATAATTAAAAAGTAATCAACAAAAAAGCCTTAACCAAAACAGAAATTTAAATATCTGGCATAAAATACTTTTGTTCGATCAAACAATAATGTTTCATAAAAGAACGTTTCCTGTAAAGTTCTCGATGAACTATGTCCATCGCTAAAATAAACCACCTATTCCTAATTTCATCGTAGAAAAAACAGAATTACATTGCATTCATTATACGATGAAATACTTGTGCCATTAAGTTAAGTAATCTGTGAATTATGTGATCAAATAAAATTTGGATTTTGTTTTTTTGTTTTTACAAAATGATATTTTATCAAACCCAAAATCAAGTATCTAAACATTGATACACCAGAAAGTTGTATATGTTCATCACACAAATGCATCTTGATACGAAGAATAGAGACATTGTCCCCTTCCCATCCAATTCTCCAACACTGTATAATATTAAAGTGAATGTCAAAATCATTTGATACTTTCATTTAAGGTTAATGAATAGATACTCTTAGATAATTGAGAGAATGATTTACTGACCATGTATTATACATAGATGCCAATTAGAAAATGTAGATGCAAGTTTCTACTTTTCAACTAAGGAAAAAACATTAATTCTATGATATTGGATGCATTTACATATAAATATAATTAGTTATATCAATAATAATAAGTTCATATAATAGAATTTGAAGAGAGATAGTGCTCATTAACCTACCTTGACCTACTTTTTGATAATGATGGATAACAATATTAAGTTCATATAATAGAATTTGAGGAGAGATGGTGCCCATTAACCTACCTCATGATAATGATGGATAACAATATTGACAAGTTAACACTGGAATATTTTTCTAATCTTTTTTTGGTTTGCTAGCTTTCTATGACATGTGGGACTCATGGGCATCTTAGTTGTCAAAATATCTTAGGGATTTCACTTGACCTGTGATAGTCAAACTGTTAACATAGACAATTTTTTTTTATATCTCCTCTCAACTACTATGATTTTCAAACATTGGCAATCAAAATATCATCACGCTAATAGGATTGTACCTATTAGAGTACAATATCACACTAATCTCTTTTTTCTTAATATACATGTAAAAAACGTTTCAAGAAACCTTCAACATTTTAGTGCCCTATTCCTCTTGCTCTCTTCCTCTTTCTTTCTCTCCTTACTTGAAGATTTTAATTGCTTCTCCACACATAGAATAGTGCAAAGTTGTACAAAATGATTTCTTAGAATGCTATACACTCCAACCACATTTTTATTGGATATTTATTAAGAAGCATATAATTCAAACTTTGAAATATTTACAAATCATATTCCTTGCAGTTTTTTCATCTTTAGAAAATTTAAAGAATCGTGCTAAAGATTTTTCATGAACATTATGGTAAACTATTATACTCAACCTATCAAATCCATCGATTATTTTCTCTACTATAATGTCCAATTATACATCATCCCTATCATGCAATGGTCTAAAAGAATTAGAGCCATAGTGTTTTATTTTACTCTCATCAAAGTCATGATTTTAGGTGAGCATAATAAAAAACCAATTTTATATATTTCAAATACGATCAATCATTTATTCCATAAATCAGTTGATATAAAGACAAGACTCATCTCATCTTTCCAGTTATCCTTGAAATTTCTAGAATATTTATACACTTATTTTGAAAATTATGCAAATGAATGCATTTAAAGGGTAAGAATCAAATTGTATAACAAATCCAAAAAATAATATTTAAACCCACCAATCTTTTGATCAAATACGTCCCTTCCCTAGGTGGCTTGGCCTATTACAATATATCCATTTCTCCCTTACTTTCAATACTTGATCAATGGAGTGTCAACATATTCTTTGTTACAAATAATTTTATTTACATAATTTTATGATAATGTTCTATGGAACACTAGAATGAAGAAAACAAGTTTTATGGTAATAAATCTAAAATGAATTGAATTATACTTATTATTTTCCTTCTTCTTTTTTGAATAGAAAAAGTATGCTCTCTATCTACTATATAGAAGTGTGAGGTTTTCATTTCAATTTAATCTTCAAATTTATGTTCCTAGGAAAGCTTGGTCTCATAATTGAAAAGAAGTAAGATAGCCTCTCTGACTATTGTTGTAATTTAATTTTTGTGATAAGTGATGAGACAAGCTTTGCAACATAATTCTCATTATCCCTCTGATATTACAAATGCGAATGTATTACATAATATATTTTAATTTTAATAGAAAGAACTTTCTCAGTACATGAAAAAACATTTGATATATTCATTTTGATTACCTTCTAATTTTCATGGCTTCAACTAGCCTTCTACATGATCACCTTTGAAGGGGTTTCTTTCAACTCCTTGAAAGATAATTTACCAATATCCCTTTCTGAATAATTAATATAATATCTTATAAGGTACATTAGATTATTTTTCTCATGAGTATTTTTGAGAATAAGAATCATATTCATAAGATGAAATACAAAAAATGTTATTTCTGCCATAATTTTGTTAAACCACTACAAGACTAGTTTTAAATCACTTCCCCTTTTTGTCCCTAACTAATTTGATCTATCATATACTGATAAAAATGAACTATTTTTCACAAGATATTTTGTGAGCATCTATATTAATTTTCATTAAATTTGGATGATAATTACAAACAATAAGGTCAATTTGTAATAAAATAGTTGTTATTCTCAATTACCTCAATTTGGACATGCAATATGTCTTCATTGATGACATCCATAGACATTACCATGCTGATATGTTGTAGCTTTTAAAACCACTATTATGTGCCTTAGAGGATCCTTTCATATAAAAAATAGAAACACTACAACATTTTCCCTTGTTAGCATATTTTTTTAGCACATTCGTGATCATCCTAGATATCAAAGTGCCACTAGCCGCACCCTACACCTCTTGCAAAATGTGATAATCATGGGTTGGATTACTGCTATATTGTGACCACCCTCCCAATATCAAAATTGAAAATTCCAAGGATAATTAACATGGGATGTGAATCATGCCTCATATGCATCACTAGTAATTAAGTTTATCATCTCCAACTTTTCCTAGTTCATTGAAGCAATCAAGCACATCCATGAATCCAAAAAATACCTCTCCTCCATATGTATAATGAAGGTCATACCAAGGGAAAAAGGAAGAAGAATTAGAGTAAGCTCATGCTATTAAAATTTAAAGGGAGGTTCAAGGAAAGGACCAACATAAGGGATTCGAGGAAATTTCATTTGTGTTAAGGTATAAAGTAATTTGGTATCATTGCTATGTTTATACTAAATATAAATGGATTTGTTCGATTTCTCCCTCATTCTTCTATGTTAATTTCATGTATCAGATATATTACATAAAGTATATTTTTCTTAGCTAACAATTGGAGGATCACCTTTATTGCTTTGTGTGTGGGAAACAAGTTGTTCAAGTTGGAGATGAGGTCTTAAAAGTTTATTTAAGTTGGGAAAACTAGGGAAAAGGATGATAAAAAGGTACACCCCCTAATCTTCTCTACTTTTTCATCCATACATTTTTTTTTTGAATATAAGATATTTTTTCACAATATATTGAAAATTGTAAGCCTCAGGTTCAAGCTCCACTAAGGGAATGTTCTCTTATCTACCATGGGAATTTTATATTAGAAAATTTGGTGACTTTAATTGGGATATAAATATTTCTCTCTCGCTAGGAGTTCGTTTCTCTGAACTTAGTTTACCTTTGAGTCCTTGAATTGCTTTGATGGTTTTTTGGGTTATTGGTTTTGAATTTGAAAGTGTGAATTTTGCCTCTTTTACTACATGGTTGTGGGCTGAGTTCTCACAAAAATGATAATGGTAGTGGATTTCCTTTGGCTACAGGTACAACCTCCTCTTAGATGTCATTGTATGGTACACTTCTTGGGCAAGACCACCCCTGTAGGTGGTTGTTAGGAATTTTTCTTCTCTCGGGTTTTGCTATTTGGATTTTTTAATTTTGATACCCCACCTTACCTTGGCTTGATATGTTTTGGTGTCCCCCTTTTTAGATGTTTTTTCGTCTCTTTTTTTAGAAGATTTATTTGGAGACACATGAAATTTTTGTGTTTCTACAAGTTTCTAACTTGCTAGGTTTTTAATTAGGGTTGCTTTTGTTTTTTTCCCAATGTTTGAGAAACCCTTCTGATGTTCAACTGATTTTTCTTCTTAGATTTTTTTACTCCTTTCAATCTCTTTCTTTAAGTATTATTTTATGCATACACATTGAAAATATTTTCCTTTCTCCACTTTTTTGTTTTGATGCACTTGTTTGGAGTGTTTTTGCTTTATTGAATGTCATCTAAATTGTGTTTTTCCAAATAGTAAAAAATAGAATTCTCTAGCATTTACTACAAGCATTTTTCATTTTTCTTTGAAAAGGAAAAAAAAAAAAATCATCTAGATTTATTTTGGAAAGTTTCATTCGACATATTGGGAATCAAGGATTACTAAGGTGGGGGGGGGTGAATTATTATTCAACAAAATTTTACACTTATTTAAACAGTTGCTCAACCAAATACAATAAAGAACTCAATAGAGAATCATACACATGACATTTGTACACAATGATTTAATGTGCAAACCCTTCCAAGAGAAAAACCACAAAACCTTATTTTATTATGATATAAATCTTAAGCCACTACTTTATACTGCATCAAGATATTTTAGCACCAACTTGTAGGAGGTCCCAGCTCCCTCAAATCAGCAAGCATTAACTTTCTTGATCCAAGATCTTTTACTTATAGATGCATCAGAATTACAAGAAATAGAGCTTATTAATCATGGAAATTAAAACCACATAAAAAGTGCGGAAATAATAAGGTAAGCATGAAACCATGACACAAAGATTTGATTACGGAGTTTGCCCAATTTGGACTACATCTCCGGGCCCTTCTCAATAGTGGGGAGAGCTTAATTCATTAAGTGACATAAAAATAGATAACAATACAAGCAACATTTCTTTACAATCCTTATACCTCCAAGATGGAAGATGGACGAAGAATGGAGAGCCCATCTTTAGAAATAGACAGTACCACTGAGATCCTAGTGAAAAATCGTGCAAAATCACCTATCTGAACAACCAATTTGGATAATTGGGATTTCTACACCCTCTCGGAACCTCCCTACTGCTCAAGGCGAGGTCTCGACCTTCTTCCAGGTCAAGTTATTGTTGTACGCATTGCATTTTGAACTATCATACCAGTCTCCCTTTTTCTGATGTCGACAGTCCATTATATAATTGGGTGGCTAACTCCTCAATCCCCGGGCAGTTCTTAACAAACGATAAGTTTAGCAGGCGGCGGTTCCTACACCAAGGATCTCGGGCCTGGAATAGTATGTGGGTAATGACCTGTTTAAACATAGAAAACCTTCATAACCTCTTAACCGCACATTACCTTAACGTGGTGGCTTTAGCGTAGAGAATCAATGTTTTAATTGGCGAACAGACCTATGTCTTTACATCAAGCGATGAGCGAAAGGCGATAAAGGTAGATGAATCAGTGTTTTCCTGAACCAACGGCTTTATCATCGGTAACCATAGTCTATCGGTGCTGATAACCCATGACAAATTGAAATGGGTCAAAGCTAGGGATGACTCCTCATATGAGCTATTGCGATGTGCGATATGCGATGTGTGAATCAACAAACCCGACGAGTATGTAAAACCACACCCTATACCATATCTCATATGATAACTTCGGTGTATTGGAATCGGTAGAATCGACGAATCTTTCTATTTATGAATGTGCACTGTGCAAAATGTGATTGCAATATCACAATCGTAACCCTGACCTTGTCGAGGCTTGATTTTGTAAAACATCATACCTTTGTGATGTGTGATCATTGCATCGCAACTTGACATATGTCGGGGCTGATCTTCACATCGCACCTACCGGGGCTGATTATCGCATCACAACTTGACTCTATCATGAGCTGATTCTTTATCGCCAACCTCTTCCAATCTGTGATTGTGAAATTTGGGACCAATGGTGCCCTGCCACTTGGTGCTTCCCCATTCGCCAAATAATTCTGCCACATCACCTTTCTCTATCACTTGTCCAAGTCAAAATTGAACTTTGACTTGCTCTAAATTCTTCATATGAGCTCAGATTTGAGTGTCGTTTGCATCGTTGGATTCAAGATGACGAGCACTTCGATCTGATGCTAAGTTTATCCAGATTCTATGACTTTCATTATTTGAAACATTTTACCATGCCATTGGCACTTTTTAGAGATCCACCTGGATCAATCCTCCCCCCTAAGAGCTTTTGGATCGCCAAAAACCTTTTTATTCAATTGGTAAGTGAGGAAATTTCTTACTCACTTTTTCCTTCTTCATCCAGAGAGCTCTACTTAGATGCATTCCTTCAAAGCCCACATGAATGTACTCCACCAAAATCATTAACACATCTAGCACACTGCCTGTGTCCTCTCCAAACCACACTTTCAACCACTTGCACGCAAAGCTGGTACATCCTTTGCATTCATATACAAACCATACATGACTCAAATAACCCCTCACTTGCCAATATTTTATAGCACACACTCTTTGGTCAAGGATTACATAATAAAAACCATTACCTCAACTACTCATAAGAAAAGGCCACAAACATCATTATTGCATTTTGAAGTGATGGAAAACACATCATCACTTTTACATTTACTTGCAATGCATTATTTACAAACCGTGGCCATAACAAGATACTATATCTAAAAAAACCATATTTTACTTAATAAAGAAGACCACCATGAATGTGGTGGATTCGTTTGTTGAGAATTTTCACCCGTTGGCTTCTTTATCGATGATTTCTCAGCATGGATCATATGAAACGTGGTTCCTTGGTGTCCCACCTTGTTGTAGTGACTACAATGATTCTTTCTCCTCCAAAATTTCTGCTTTGCCTTGGAGTGCTTTCCTCTGATGTACCTATGATAAGTGTTCATGGATCCCTTACTGTCATTGGAATATGATGAGGTTCCCTCATCATCTGTCATTGGTGGGTCACTGGATGTTTTGGATTATTCCCCAACTTCCTTCCTAACATTCCCGAGTCCTACATGATGAGGCAATTCCTCCACTTTTATGGGGTTTACGATGCCCTAGACATTAATGCCGAGGCCCTTCCCATGATGCCCCATTTTCTTGAACAGTTTGGATCCGATACCTATAGTATGTTTTTCAAAAACAACAAAATCATCATAAGAAAAGGTACATGAAATCGAAGAATCACTTTTCATCTCAAGGTGGTTATGTTGTAGCTTTTCCAAGGCTTTGTCCTTGGCTTGCAATTGGTGCAACAACCTTTGTTTCTCCTTTTCTGCTTCATGTAGGAGTCTCCTTAACTCAGTATTCTTTGGTTGATCTCCTCAAGTTCCTAGAGCCATGCCACATTGGGTGTCCTTTTCATTTTTGATACAATATCTATTGAGACTTTTGTTTCATCTCGAATCAGAACCCAAATCGACGGGTCCATCTCTTGCGATCCCAAAAGCTGCGATCTTCCTTTTGTCACCAGAATCTGACCCCAGGTCAATTGGTCTACCTTGTGTAAATCCCACAGCTATGACCTTCTCATCTTCATGTGATTCAAACTTGTGATCTTGTTACATGGTGGCAGTTGACTTTTGCCTCTCCTTTCTATCACTCCTCTTAGGTCTCAACACATGGTGTAGTTTCCAACAGTTCTCTTCGTCGTGTCCCTCTTTCTCACAATGTCTACAAGAGGGCTTTGCCCCTCTTCTCTTAGTTGTTTCGGCTCTTTTTGGGTGGTCATTTTGTTCATGAGTCCCCCTGCTTTCAAGATGCATTACCTTCACACTGGCCTAATCAATAGTAGCAATCTCGAACAATAATAATGAATTCCTTATGTAACTATGTAAGGAACCAATATACTTAGTTACAATCACAATCATTCAGAGCCAAGGGTGATTCCTCATACAAGCTGCTGCACTGTGTGATATGAAATGTGCGAACCGATGGACCTGACGAGTATTCAAAAACACACCTTATACCATATATCATCCGTGAACATTGACATATCACAATCAGCGAAATTCACGGGTCTTTGTGTTTATGAATGTGCATTGGGCAACATACGATTGCGATATCAAAATCGCAACCCTAACCCTTCCAGGGGCCGATTCTGTAAAACATCATCCCTTTGTGATGTGTGATCATCGCGTTGTAACCTGACATCTGTCGGGGCCGACCATCACATTGCACCTTCCGGGGCCAATTATCGCATCACATATTGACTCTGTGGGGGCCGATTCTTTATCACCAACCTCTTCCAATCTGCGATTGTGAAATGTGGGACCAATAGCAGCCTGCCACTTGGTGCTTCCCCATTTGCCAAATAATTATGCCCCCATCACCTTCTCCTGCCACTTATCCAAGTCATACTTGAACATTGACTTGCTCTAACTTCTTCATATGAGCTCAAATTCGAGTGTCATTCGAATCGTTGGAATCAGGATGATGAGCACTTCGATCTGATGCTAAGTTTATCTAGATTCTACCACTTTGAGTCTTTGAGCATTTTTACCATGTCATTGTCACTTTTTAGAGATCCACATGGATCAATCCTCCCCACTAAGAGATTTTGGATCGGCAAAAACCTTTTTAGTCAGTTAGAAAGTGAGGAAATTTCTCCCTCACATTTTGATTCTCTATCCACCGAGATTTACTCGAATGCATTCCTTTAAACACCACACAAATGTACTCCACCAAAAGAATTAACACATCCAGGAAACTGCATGTGTCCTCGCCAAACCATACTTTCAACCACCTGCATGAAAAATTGGTACATCCTCGGCAATCGTATAAAAACCATACATGACTCAAACAACCCCTCACTATCCAAGACTTTATAACACACACTCTTTGGTCAAGGATTACATAATAAAAACCAATACCTCAACTACTCATAAGAAAAGGCCACAAACATCATTGTTGCATTTTGAAGCGACGGAAAACACATCATCACTTTTACATTTACTTGCACCGCATGATTTACAAATCATGGCCATAACAAGCTACTATATCTAAAAAAACCATATTTTACTTAATAAAGAAGACCGCCATGAATGTGGTGGATCTGTTTGTTGAGAATTTTCACCCGTTGGCTTCTTTATTGATGATTTCTTGGCATGGAGCATATGAAACGTGGCTCCCCGGTGTCCCACCTCATGGGAGTGACTACAACGATTCTTTCTCCTCCAAAATTTTCGGTTCATCTTGGAGCGCTTTCCTCTGATGTGCCTCTGATAAGTATTCATGGATCCCTCATTGTCACTGGAATGTGATGAGGTGCCCTCATCATTTGTCGTTTGTGGGTTGCTGGCTGTTTTGGAGCATTCCGCAACTTCCTTCCTGACATACCCGAGTCCTACATGACAAGGCAATTCCTCCACTTTTATGGGGTTTACGATGCCTTGGACATTAATTCCAAGGCCCTTCCCCTGTTACCCCATTTTATTCAACAGTTTGGATCCGATACCTATACTATGTTTTTAAAAAACAACAAAATCATGATCAGGAAAGGTACATGAAATCAAAGAATCACTTCTCACCTCAAGGTGGTTATGTTGTAGCATTTCCAAGGCTTTGTCCTTGGCTTGCAACTGGCATAGCAATCTTTGTTTCTCTTTTTCTTCTTCCTGTAAAAGTCTCCTTAACTCAGTATTCTCTACTTGAATTCTTTGCTTGATCTCCTCAAGTTCCTAGAACCATGCCACATTGGGTGTCCTTTTCATCTTTGATACAATATCTATTGAGACTTTTGTTTCATCGCCTGAATTGGAACCCAAATCGACGAGTCCATCTATTGTGATCCCAAGAGATGTGATCTTCGTTTCATCATCAGAATCTGACCCTAGGTCAATTGGTTTACCTTGTGTAAATCCTGCAGCTTTGACCTTCTCATCTTCCTCTGATTTAGACACGTGATCTTGTTGCAAGGTGGAAGTTATCTGTTGCCTCTTCTTTCTGTCATTCCTCTTAGGTCTTAGCTCATGGTGCAGTTTCCAATAGTTCTCTTCATTGTGTCCCTCTTTCTCACAATGTGTACAAGAGGGCTTTTCCCCTCTTCTCTTGGTTTTGCGGCTCTTTTTGGGTGGTCATTTTTTTCATGTGTATCCCTTCTTTAAAGATGCATGGCCTTCACACTAGCCTCATTGATAGTAGCAGTCTCGAACAATAACAATGAATGCCTTATGTAACTATGCAAGGAACTGATATACTTAGTTACAATCTCTAGGTGAATCTAATGGAATGATCAAATTCAATATGTGTTTCCTAAATTCTTTGGTGAAGTTTTGCACAGTTTGACCCTTGATTTTCCTTAGGTGTTTCCATTCCATTAATTCTTTTTGTTTATATCCCAGAGGGTAAAACTGATTCTTCAATGCAGAAACAAAATTTGACCATGAGGAAAGAAGGCTACCCACATTTTTGCTGCCTTGCAATCTGCTCTCCCACCAAACGAGAGTGATGCGACCGAGTCAAATGGATTCCAACTGGATCTTTGCCAAATCTTCTTCGATCTATTGAATCTAGCAATAGACCTCAATTTTCCTAATCAAATTTTTGATATTTTTTACATTACATTCTCCAACATACATAGGCAAGTCAAATTTGACATCTAGTTTAAGAAAAGGTTTCTTAGATGTATGTCTGGAATCATGATTAGAGTGATGAGAACTATCACTTGAAGAAGGAGAGGGAGGAGGCTCTTCTCCACCACATTCATGACTTTCTGATCCATTATCATTGACATCTTTCTTCTCATGCCCAAGTTCCTTCTCATACTCTGAAAACAACTTGTCCACTTTCTCTGCCATATTGTAGAATACCTTGAAGAAATTTTGTTCCTCTTCCTAACGAGCTCCTTCATTTTTCATGTGTCTTATTTTTTGTGCACATTTTGCTTTGGGATCAAAGGAATTAATCGCTCCTTTTCCTTTTCGCAGCTTGTTCTAGATTAGAATATACTCATGCAATTCGTATTGACAAAGACCTAGCTCTGATACCAAACTTGATCCAAGATCTTTTACTTATAGATGCATCAGAATTACATGAAATAGAGATTACTAACCATGGAACTTAAAAGAACATAAAATAATGTGGAAATAATAAGGTAAGGCATGAAACCATGACACAAATATTTAATTACAGAGTTTGTCCAATTTGGACTACGTCTCCGAGCCCTGCTCAATAGTGGGAGGCCTTTATTCATTAAGTGGGATAAAAGGAGATAATAGTACAAGCAACATTCCTTTATAATCCTTATACCTCCAAGTTGGAATATGGATGAATAATGGAGAGCCCATATTCATAAACAGACAATACCACTGAAATCTTAGCGAAAAATTGTGCAGAATTGCCTATCCGAACACCTAATTCGGATAATCTGGCTTTCTGCACCCTCTCAGAACCTCCCTGCTACTCAAGGTGAGGTCCCAACCTGCTGCTAGGTCAGGTTACTGTTGTATGCACTGTGTTCAAAACTATCATACTAGTCTCCCTTTTTTCTAGTGTGGACAATCAATTATATAATGGGGTGGCTAACTCCTTAATCCATGGGCAGTTCTTAAAAAACGACAAGTTTAGCAGGTGGTGGTTCCTACACCAAGGATCTTAGGCCTGGAATAGTATGTGTTTAATGACCTGTTAAAACATAGAAAACCTTCATAACCTATTAATCGTGCATTACATTAACCCGACGACTTTAGCACATAGAATCAATGGACAAATCTATGCCTTTACATCAAGTGATGAGAAAAAGGTGATAAAGGTGGATAAATTGATGTTTTCATAAACCAACAATTTTATCATCGACGACCATAGTCTATCAGCACCAATAACCCATCACAAATTGCAATCGGTCAGAGCCAGGGGTGATTCCTCATACGAGTCGTTGCATTGTGTGAACTGGCAGACCCACGAGTATTTAAAACCACACCCTATACCATATCGCATCCGGGAACATCGGCGTATCGCAATCGGTGGATCTTTCTGTTTATGAACATGCACTGTGCGACATGCAATTGCGTTATCATAATTGCAACCCTGACCCTACCGGGGGCTAATTGTGTAAAATATCGTCCCTTTGTGATTTGTGATCATTGCATCACAACTTGACATCTGTTGGGGTTGATCATCGCATCGCACCTGCCCAGGCCGATTATGGCATCACATTCTGACTCTTTCGGTGCCGATTATTTACCTCTGACCTCTTGCAATCTGTGATTGCGAAATGTGGGACTAATGGTAGCCTGCCACTTGGTGCTTCCTCATTCGTCGAAGAATTCTGCCACGTCACCTTGTCCTGCCACCTACCCAAGTCAAACATGAAATTTGACTTGCTCTAACTTCTTCATATGAGCTCAGATTCAAGTGTCGTTCACATTGTTAGAATCAGGACGATGAGCACTTCGATCTGATGCTAAGTTTATCCAGATTCTGCCACTTTGATTCTTTGATCCTTTTTACCATGCCATTGCACTTTTTAGAGATCCACCTGGATCATTGCTAGAGGCACCAACTTGTTGTAGCCAAGTAGATCTATATTTCATACATTTTCAAACTAAGATCTCTAGAAATTCCTCTAATCCTTAATTATTTAACTATCTTTACACAATTATTCAACAACCTCCTTTCTTCAATTCAATTCTCATTCACACCTAGGAAAATAGCTTCATCTTCATTAAAGTTCAATCTACTCACACATTCTCTATCCAATTCATACTCCTTTAATTCGTTGTTGAATATTTTGACTAGATACAAGTGTTCCTTCAAATTAATTTACACACACTGGGTCTCTCTCTCATCCTCTCAATTCTAATTGAATAAAAAAAAATTAGTTTAACGATCTACCTTTTATAGTTTTTTTTCATTTTAATTTCAATGGGAAATAAAATTCCTTTTTCACCCCTGGTAAAATATTCTTTGATGATATCAACTTGTCTAGTCCACATGACCTTAATAGTTTATTTTGGAATTATAAATATCTTTCAATTAAATATTTGTTCAATGTATTTTAGTGCTTAAAATATGAAATTTTGATTGCACCATGCCCTTAAAATTTAGTTCCTAGACTTTATATGATTGAAGGATAGAACGATACTTTAACACCTAAGGAATTTTAGGCTAAAAATTCATTAACACTATTTTTTTTTAAACATGGACCCTTGGTGCGAATCCTAAGAATATAACATGTCACTTTCCAAGTCATCTGCTGATGTCATAATTTGACAAATGGTAGTCTTTGAGTGGTGCTACATGTCACTCAAATTCGACCCACTTGGCCACCCAATAAGGCCATTTTTTCTACCATGTGTCACTTTATTGGTGTGACAAATCATCACTTTTCCATGTTTCCACCCCTTGTCACTTTCCTATTGGTCCATACTTTCTAATTGCTATGTCATAAGTAGCTAGCATCCACTTATCACTTGTATGAAGGAGGTCTTGGGTATCATTTGTTTCCTTGATTTCGTTTGTAAATTGAAAATTCTTGGGGAGGATAAATTCATGTTATGTGCCATGCTAAAAATATTCCCATCTTCCAGAGTCTATTCCACATTGTGCCCTTCATAATGTCTTTCAATCCAGAACTTCACACTACACGTCTACAATGCACCAATAAATTGGTAAAGAAGTAACATACTATTTTCTATCTTTGGGGGACTATCAACAAGGACAAAATCCACCAAGTATTAATAAATGATTGACTAAAGACCTATACAATGAGATGTGAAATATCATCAATGTTGATGGAAATATTTTTGTCCCACACCTTCTCTTGACCGTGATATTCATAATTGTAAGACCCCCATGAACCTTTTTACTTCCACGTCGTGATGACATGTCATGCCAACTATCTTAACACATCATTCTCATGCCAAATGTAACTCTAAAACCCAACAAAGGCCCCACTTAAATAGTCAAAAGTGTCAAACCTACATGCCATGTGTCACCTTCCTCATCATGCCTTGTATCACCTATCACATCATGTCACATGTCCCTTGACATGTTGCCACTATGATAACTTGTCCTGCCAACTAGATTCCACATCATATATATCCTCCAATCATATTTTCCACCTTTCACTAGCCACATCATTTATACGATAGAAGGCTCCTAGTTCTTGTGGTTTTTCGAAAAAATATTTCATTAATTTACAATGGGCCTAAGTTGAATTTGCATCACTTTCTATGTCCCACGAAGTTTGTCACCATGGTATTTGTCAGCCAAGGGACCGTGACAACACTGAATTCATAATAATTATTTGACAAAACCTTTGCACCATGCTATGAAATCATACATGAACTAATGGAGATGTTTTTCGTCCTGCACCTTTGGTCTGCTAGAGGAACCATGCCCTAGGAACCTTGCCTAGCTTCAAACTGGAATAGCTTCTAATCCCTTAGGAATATTTTAAGGTGCCATATATAATTGGAAATTTCTCCTAGAGAGATATCTAAATATGGGATTTGTAAGAGTACTTAAGCTGATAAACTCTAGATAAAATTCCTTCAAACAATTTGACAACAATGACCACACCCTGACATCAATGACCACACTTAGACATTAATGACAACAATTTTATCAACAGTACCCCCTTTTGACATTAATGGAAACATTTTAAAACATAACTCAAATCATTGATGGAAGCCACACTTAGAAACACTACCTTTGACACTTATTAGAATCTTCTCCCCATGGATGATGCACATTCTAGGCTCTTCTGCCCCTGGATGTTGCAAATTCCATGGTTGACTGATTTTTCGACACTTGTCCCCTTTAGTTGGTCTCCCATAATGTTCGAGTACTTATCCTCCTTTGGCATAAATGATAAAGGGTGTGAGAGATAAGAAAATCTCCCCTTGAGACCATGGCTCTTCAAAATAAACTACTCAACATACATGGACTGATTCTAAAAAGAAATTACAACACTAACTAAACACATTTTACTCCCCATAAATAGGATTGTTTCTTGTTGATATAGAACTATTATGGAACTTATACCCTTACACATATGTCATTTTTTAAACAACAACCAATAAATCATAGAAAACTCTCCATTTTATCATTCTTCTCCTACAACTTACTATTTAAATTGTGTAACGAACTAAGTAGTTTCTTTTCCTCACACGAACCAAGTCATTTTGTTGAGGGAGAAACCCCTCCCAATTTTTCTTAAGGTACTCAAATGGTTCCCTATGAAGTGATTTTGTAAAAATATCTACAATCTACTCATTAGTATCCAAATATTCAAGCTTAACAACATGGTTTGTAACTTGATATCCTAAGAAATGATATGTAATTGGAATGTTTTTAGTTTTTGAATACATAACAGGGTTCTTGGAGATGATAATTGTGCTAGTATTATCACACATGATGGGTATTGGATCATCAAGCTCAATCTTGATATCCTTAAGTATTTATTCCATCTAACTATGTACTTAGCTTCAACTATAGGTAAAGAAATTGAATTTTGTTTCTTGCTTATCCAAGACACCAAACAATTTCGTAAAAGGAATGCTACTCCACTTGTACTCTTCATGTCATCAATGTTTCCAACCCAATTAGCATCAGTATATGCTTTTAGATTTAATGATTTACCTCTTCTATACCATAGAACACAACATATTATGCCCTGGAGATATTTGAAAATCATTTTTACTACATTGACATGGTTTTGTTTGGGATTTGATTGAAATATACGAAAACTACTTCTTTCATTATATAAATAATTGAAGTGGTTAAATACAACCAAATTCCAATCATAGAAATATGAGTGGTTTGATGTAGATCAGGGGACTCATCTTGTTTACTTAGTTTTCAACCAATCACCATGGGGGTGTTGACAAGTTTGCATTAATCAATTCCAAAATTTTGCAAGGTTTCTTTTAAATATTTGGATTGGGGGATCGAAATACCCTTTTATGAATTTGTAATTTGCAACCAAGTAAATAATGAAAACTCTCCCAATGTGGAAATTTTGAATTCATTTTAAATTGGTTTAGAAAATTTATGTCCCATTCGCTCTAGATCACATCTAAAAATAATACCATCTACGTACAAAACAATGATTAGTAAATTATCATTTTTATATTTAATGCATAATTTTTTATTTGGTGTTCCTCTCTTAAATCCCTACTATTGTAGATAATTATCAACCTTGCATACCAATCCCTTGGAGCTTGTTTTATCCCATACAATGTTTTTCTTAATTTGGAAACATGTTCTCCATATTTTGAGACTTGAAATCCTTCTCGTTGTTAAATGTACACTTCATCTTCCAATTAATCATTGAGGAATACTGACTTAAAACCCATATGATAAAATTTAAAATTCTTATGACTTGAAAATGCCAAGAACATCCTAATAGCTTATATTCCTACTATAGGGACAAAGGTTTCTTCAAAGTATATACCCTCTACTTGATCATAATCTTTGCAAACTAGCTTGGATTTGTTCCTTACCAATTTCCCTTCTTCATTTAGTGTTTTCTTAAACACTCACTTAGTACTGATGGCATTCTTATCCTTTGGTCTATGAAATAGTTCCCAATTTTTTTTTCTCAAATTGATCTAACTCTTCATTCATTTCCTTAACCCAAAATTTTCCTTCCCATGCTTGATTGAAATTTTTGGGCCCTATTTGAGACAAAAAAGAAAGATGTTCCGGTCTAGGTTTGTCTCTGAATATTCTTCTAGTATGAACATTGAGTTCTCTATCTCCAATTATTTGGTTCTCAGGGTGTTGCTTTTGGACATATCTAGATGGGGTTTTGTGCCTTTGAGGATTCTCTTCTTCTTCCTCTTCCACCTCTTCAGGTTCTACATATTTAAAAACATAATCATCCTCCTCAACTACTTTATCATTCACCATATATTTTGCTAAATATGGCAAGGCTTCATCTATCATGAC
The DNA here is from genome assembly GCA_031772625.1 of Pinus tabuliformis. Classification (NCBI taxonomy): domain Eukaryota; kingdom Viridiplantae; phylum Streptophyta; class Pinopsida; order Pinales; family Pinaceae; genus Pinus; species Pinus tabuliformis. Next base: position 978,678,664 of record CM062817.1, on the reverse strand, counting down.
ATCAACACACTGTTCAACCTTCTTGGTTCTCTGGATATAGAACTTGTAGCCTTTACTTTTAAAGGAATATTCAAAAAAGATACCCTCATCTGCCTACGAGTCAAATTTTCCTATTTTTTTATCATTCCTCTTGATATAACATTTGTTGCCAAATACCTTGAGATGTTTTACAAAGGCTAACCTTCCTTTCAATAAATCATAAGGCTTTTTATCACCATTAGGTTTAAGTTGAGTTATGTTGGACAAATAAATAACATCTTGAGCTTGTTCTCCCTAGAAGCTTTTTTCAACCTTCCCTTCACCTATCATTTCTCTATCCATTTCCTAAATATATCTATTCTTTATTTCCACTACGCTATTTTGACGATGGTTTTTGGCCACTGAATATTGCCTTCTGATGCCACATTCTTAAAAAATTTCATCAAAATCATTTGAAATGTATTCTCCCCCTCTATCAAAATTCAAGCATTTTTTTTTTCAAGTATTTCTCATTTTCAACATGATCCTTGAGCTTCTTGAATTTGCTCAGAGCTTATGATTTTCCTTTAAGTAGCGTTATCCAAGCAGCTCTAGTGAATTCATCATTGAAAAAATTAAAATAATTCGCTCCTCTTGGGCTTTGTGACCTTGTAGGACAATATATATTAGTATGAATCAACACTAGAGGTCTAGATGATGACTTATCCTTTATTTTAAAGTACACCCTTGTCTGCTTACCAACCAAACAAGATTTTCATATGGAGCTATCTGGGTTTGAATGTTTTTGCATAGCTCCGACTACCTCTATCTTGTTGATCTTCACTAAGTTATCAAAATTCACATGGCTCATTATCTTGTGCTATAGATAGGTTTCAACTATTTTTCTTAGGCAACAATTTACTTTGGAGTCATCAAATACATAAACATTGCTTAGGGTCTTGATTACTTTCCCTGCTAGCTTACCATTTTCTTCTCTTCTTATTTCACAATCTTTAGGTTGAAAGGTCACATCATAGCCATTATCACATATTTGGATCACACTTAAAAGATTGTGTTTAAGAAAATCCACATATAGAACATTCTGGGCTTTGGTCTTTTCATCCAGATTGGAAATTATTATTTCTTTTATTTGTGTTGGAGCATTGTTTCGAAATGTGACACTACTTTTCCTATATTATCTTAGAAATATGATTTTCTCTTGTCTCTAGTCATGCATTTAGAACAATCACTATACACATACCATTTTCCTTCTTGGTCATTAGCATATAGGTAAAACTCACATTCTTCAATTCTCTATGTCTTTTTCTCCCACTTCTTTATATTTCTTTGATGTGAAGATTATTGGAAACATTGTGTTGGAATTAATGTCAACCATGGAGCTAATTAGTAAGCTTGGTATTGATGTCAAATGCTAATGGAGTACTTGCATGATAATTAGATGATTGGGTTGACTTTTAGAAGTGTTGAAGAGGTTGTACAGTTCTTGGAGGTGCTTGAGGAAGATGTGGTGAAGCTACAAGAAGTTATGGGTTTTTTATGGTTTACCAAAGTGGTGTGGGCTCATTTCTGTAGGATGCTATTATTGTGACCACACATTTTGTTGCATGGTGTCTATTCGAAGACATTGAAACTCATGTAGGTGTTCAAAAGCCAAGACCTTGGATCTAAAATCACAAATTTCCCAAGGTAAATCATTCCAACAACTTAATTAACTTAGTCTTCAATGTGTGAACGTTTGATCAATGGATCATCATCATAGTGGTTGGAATTGTTCCTCCAAATAGATGTGAATTTATTAATGGGTGAAAATGTGAAGTTGGGTTACAGTCTTGTGAGAAATTCCTCTTAAAAATACCCAAACTCATTTTTTCGGCCAAACAAAATTTTTTCGGCTGAATTCCCTAAGTTTATTCAACTGAACTTTTATACAAACATTTGTCCAAAATTTTGGCCGTCTAAAATAACACCGATCATTAAATGGAATTATCATTGGAGTTGAAAAAGCTGGCAAAAAAATAGTTCGGCCAAATAAATAATTCGACTGAATTAGGTTTTTTGGCCAAATTATTTATTCAACCAAAAAAATGTTTATATATATGTCGGGCCATACACTATTGCAAATTTTTCTATTCTGTTGATTTGTCTATTGTGTGAAAGTCAAGCGTTGTTGTATTGTTTTGTGTGGTTTGTTGCCGAGTGTTGTTGTGTTGTGTGGTTTGTTGTCGAGCGTTGTTGTGTGGTCTGTTTCTGAGCGTTGTTGTGTGATCTGTTGTCGAGCGCTGAAACCAACCAGGTCATTGACACATTTTGTTTTTTATGAATTTTTTAATTTAGTGAAATATTTTTTATGATATTGGTGTGATGGATTTTTTTGCACCGTGGAAGATTTCTCAGCTTGCTCGTGCACCCTTGTCACTAGAAGATTTCTTGCCTCATCCACCCTTGTCACTGGAATGTTTCTCTCGTCATCCACCTCGTTGCTAGAAGCTCCTTGTCCGGACAAAGTAAGTCACCATCACTAGTAAATTATTTTAGTAGAGAATATGCTGCTTGTATCCAGTAGGAAATGAAGCCAAGCAGTAGAGGTTGCTGCTATGACCACCATCATTGGCTCTGTTCATATCTCCTATTTTTCTTTTCTTTTATACCAATTTTCTAATGGCAATGGAATCTTGTATTTTTCATTTTTTTTAATGATAATGGATGTCCCTTGTTCCTCCCATTTATACCACTGAAAAATTAGAAATATCAAAAAAAATTCCTAGTGTTCGCCAGAAAAGCACTGGAAACGTAATCAATCTCAAATTCTTCTCCTTTGTGAACCATATGCACCCATCCTTTTTCTAGCATCATAGGAACATCATTCATTGTTAGGTTGGGCCTTATGATTATAACATTTCTACTTTTGATGACTTTGACCCAAAATACATCAACAAACAATATATGCATGCGGATAATGTTTGCATTCTCCATATAATAGTAGGAAATAAGCCTTGTTCTTTCGTCGTGCTGAAGATAAAGATCTAACATAATGTAAGCTTAATCTGATCTAAGTGATTAGGGAAACATGAAACCCCTGTTCATTGCTATAAAGGTAATGTTCAATCTTATGTAGAAGTGTGAAGAGTACATGTAACTGATTATGGAAACAACATAAAAAACTAGTGTTACAACAGAACCAGTAAGCTTAATCATATAGGAAACATAGAACCATAACCATTATTACTTAGATTAGGTGAATAACTCATATTACACAAAGATATAAGATTAGTTATGATATATGTCCCATGTATTGAATATGGGAACATTGGTGATTAATGTACACAATAGATATGGGTTAGTAAGCTGTAAATACGTCATGTTTGATTAGAGTTACAAGCTTAGATCATCATAATAGGAACAAGAAATTCATGTACAAGCTCATAATACACTCTTTGTGTCCGCTAGGATTTTAAATTCTAATCCATGTCCATATTTTTACTTTTCCATTTAGTGAAATGGATTTAGTAGTTGGATCAGTCCTTCATTCAGATCTGGGAAAACTGAATCTACACTTATTATGAGTTCTCCTGGAGAGGGAAATATCTATTTACAAAAAATAGATAAGAAATCTCAATATGTCATTCAAACTTATAAGGATTGAACTTATAATACAAATCTGGACAACAATCAAATTTACCTGTACCCATTTGCATTGCATTTGAAGGGCTTCATGGTATGCACCCATCATTTTAACAGCATCATAGGAACATCATTCATTGTTAGGTTTGGAATTATGATTATAACATCTCCACTTCTCATGACTTAGACCCAAAATACATCAACAGAGAATATATTTAAGTAGATAACATTTGCATTCTCTGTATAACAGTAAGAAACATGCCTTGTTCTTTCATCATTCCCAAGATAAAGCTCTAACATAATGTAAGATTAATCTGATCTAACTGATTAGGGAAACTTGAAACCCCTGTTCATTTCTATACAGCTAATGTTCAATCTTATGTAGAAGTGTGATGAGTACATGTAACTGATTATGGAAACAACATATACAACTAGTGTTACAACATAATCAACAAGCTTAATCATACAGGAAACATAGAACCATTACCATTGTTACTTAGATTAGGTGAATAACTCATATTACACAAAGTTATAAGCTTAGTTATAATATATTTCCCATGTATTGAATATGGGAACATTGATGATTAATGCACACAATAGATATGTGGTTCTAAGTTGTAACTAAGTCATGTTTGATTAGAGTTACAAGCTTAGATCGTCATAATGGGAATAGGACATTCATGTACAAGCTCGTAATACACTCTTTGTGTCCATTAGGATTTTAAATTCTAATCCATGTCCATATTTTTCCTTTTCCATTCAGTGAAAAGGCTTCAGTAGTTGGCTCAATCCTTCACTCAGATCTAGGAAAATTGAATTTACACTTATTCTGAGTTCTCCTGGAGAGGGAAATATCTGTTTACAAAAAATAGAAAATAAATCTCAATATGTCATTCAAACTTATAAGCATTGAACTTATAATACAAATATGGACAACAATCAAATTTACCTGTAACCATTTGCATTTCCTTTGAAGGGCTTCATGGGTGACATAAATATCTAGCACCTCAAGCCTACCTGCACATTTTCAAGTGTGTCATATAGGGCCTTCCTATTTCACCTGGAGAGCCACTACAATACAATCACAGAGAGATTATTATTATAGATAGACCTTAAGTTCAATTGATCATTCGACATGTGGAATATGCACCTATATAAAAAAAATTGTTGCTCATAATAAAAATGTTCGTCATTGATTATTGGTATTGGCCTATTGATTCTCCCTTATGTGTGGATGTCATACTACTGTTGTTCACATCATCTCTTATTGAATTAAAAATCCACCCGTCTGGGTAAAATACTATGTATGCTTGAGGGCTGCTCCAAGCATGGTTTCTTCAGTTGAAAATAAAAAATAAACCATAAAATACTCTCTCAATTTTACCAAAAAATCCTTCCCAATATTACCTTAGAAAATTCTAATTGCAGGTTTATTTTTCTTTCTGAAACTACTAAAATTTTGTATTCATTTCATATAAATTCAACAGATAAGATTCAAATAGGACCGAAAAATACTAAATGGATAGAGTTGATGCTTGAAAAACCACCCTGCCAAGGCTAAACAAAATGTCTCTCATTTTCTGATGCCCAAGTTAAAACATTGCACAAAATAATTTTCACGATGTGATAAGAAGAATAGAGTTTGATCTATGTCCTCCTAAGAAATAAAATCACCAGATTATTAATGCATCTACATACTTCTGGCGAGAAGATTCAACTACCACATTAAATCCTAGCACAATTAAGAAATCTCTAAATTAAAAAAGATTATCTGTAGCAACAATACAATATAGATATCATATATACTAAAAAATTAAATGTATGATTCCACATTACATACTTATAATGAAATGTACAAATCGTCTACTAGAATTAATTGAAATAAAATTAGCCAAATGAAAAAATGGACCAAGATTAAAAAAACACTTTTCAGAAATGGATATTTTCACTTGAGTTGAAATGGTGGCCATGTCACCATCATTGACTTACATATTGCAAATACATTTACATTCCTAGATAAATTAATTTGATTACTTGTTTGAATGGTGAAGGAAAACATTAATGAGTAATTATAGTGTTGGCATTGCTTTGCCATCTTTTTTGGTGTTTTAATTTTAATGCTATTGGGTTGCTAATTAGAGATCTCTAGTTGTCTTCTTCTTGCAATTGTCCAACCATCCAACCAAGTAGGAAAAACCTTTCTTGCTACCTATACTCCCGACAATTTTTTCTAAACAATAATTTTGCACAACCTAACAATACCTATATAAATATATTAAATTCATTTTGTTGAATTTGTTTTTTTACAGGGATCAAAAAACCCATTAAACATGGTTGAAAAATGGACATTATGAATATAAGTTTCTTGTTATCCCAATCTAGGGCAAGCAATGATTACTTATGTGCTATGCAATATTGTGACGAACAAATTCCTCTAGAGGAAAAGGAATGTACCTAGAAGAACACCAAACAATGAAGCATATTATATTTCATTGATATAAGGCTTAGGAAAATCTAGGGAGTATGGATCCAATGGAATTGTAGTGTTCACCAATTCTGAACTTGTGTGCAACTAGATGGAAGGTGTGCACCAAGTTAAAAAGGAGAGGCTAAAACAACTGCATGGAGAAGCAAAAAATATTGTCAGTCAATTTCAATCATTTAGCATAAGACATTGTGCAAATGTTAATAGGATGTCTAGTGATGTATTATATGGGGCAATTCCAATTCAAGATTTGTGCATGAAAGAGGAATTACTGTTAAGAAGATCTCCATCAATATTTATTGATGGACATTGTAAGATATGTTTGATATGTGTGTTTTTTAGTTATCAATGTGTCATTTTTAATGACCATGTGTTTTTTTCAATTCTATACCAAGTGTGCCTCCACTATGTAAGCACAACTTGATGAACTTTACATGTTTTAGAAAATTTTGTATTTAATTTTCAAAATGTGCATGCTTCAACACTTGTGTTTTTAGTCTTTCAATGTTTTTAAATATCAATTTTAAGATCTTAAAATGCATGATGTAATTTCAAGGGTTAAATCAATTAAATGCATAAGGTAAATTCAAGGATTATCTGAATTTTCTGAATTTTTAATCTTTTTAAATGCATGTTGTAACTTGAAGAGTTACAACAATTTTTTGAATTCATGATCTTTTTAAATATATTTATAAAAAAAATGTAAATCCACAAGGTAACTTTTTAAATATCATGCATCTTTATATATTTATAGATATCCATATCATGGATGTGCATTTTCCACATGATACTTCTAGGTCAACATCAGCAAAGTCTCATGCATCTACTAGAGCGTGAGGTCGAGACTATGGATCAAAGAGAATATCAAATGAATTAGGGGAGGTCCATTGTTCACATCGTAGTATATATATATATATATATATATATATATATATATATATATATATATATATATATATATATATATATATATATATATATATATATGTTTGTGCATTTACTTAAATGATAAATAAGTAGAATCATATGTATGTACATATAAATATTGAAAATTGATTTTCTATTTTCTTAGATGATTCACTCACAATGTTGTCACGTGACATTGGGGGAGGTACATCGTTCACATCATGGTGTATGTATATATATATATTTGTGCATTTACTTAAATGATAAATAAGTAGAATCATATGTATGTACATATAAATATTGAAAATTTATCTTCTATTTTTTCAGATGATTCGCTGACAATGTTGTCACATGATGATGGTCAACACTCTCTGAGTGGTCATCAATCTCAGGGTGGTCAACATTCTCCGAGTGGTCATCAATCTCAAGGTGGTCAACATTCTCTAAGTGGTCATCAATCTCAGGGTGGTCATCAATCTTAGGGCGCTCAACATTCTCCGGGTGGTCAACATCCTTTTGGTCAATTATACATGTCTATATTGCATACATGTATGAATAAATTTGTTCACATGTTTTTATATTTATGAAATTTTGTATATATTGATCCAAAGGGTGAAAATCTTGGTCCAAGTAGACATAGGCGAAGCGAGACGGTTTTCTAAACAATTTGAAAAAGTTGTGTAACGATTTTTTAATATTGTGAATTTATGCATTTTCATACATGAAATTTAAAATTTCTAATATATACATGTACATGTATTGTACAGGGAATACAAGGGGGCGCAACGCAAGATGAACACCAAAAGGGCATAATGGAGGGCGAACAACATGAGGTATTGCATGGGATTTGAAATTTTTTTATAATTTTGTTTTGATGATCTTACATTCTCATTTAATTTTAAAACATTAAAATTTAATTTTAAAGTACATAATATTATGAATATATGCAATTACACATGTTGTGTAGGGCTCCCATGATTAAGAGGATAGCACTCAGAGGTTGATAGACCATATATTAGAGCGAGATTGTATAAATTGATGCAACTTTTATTTGACAAATTTTTAATGTTATATTTACTTTTATCATGATATAGATTTTGAATATATTTAAAGTAAAATTGTTTATTATGAATTGATACAACTTATTATTATATATTTTAAAATTTTGGACATATTTTAAATGTTTAACTATTTATTATGATTTAATAAATGCTAATTTTGGAGTTTATGTATATTTTTCATGGTACAATTGATGTATGGTTTGATGTTTAAAACTTGGTTTTACATATTTAAATTCATGAATATGTAGTGCAATGAAAGTAAATTTGCATTTAATACATGTTAATTTTGGAGTTTATGTACATTTTTCAGGGTACAATTGATGTATGCTTTGATGCTTAAAACTTGGTTTACATATCTAAGTTCATGAATATGTAGTGCAATAAAAGTAAATTTGCATTTAATACATGCTAATTTTGGATTTTATGTACATTTTGCATGGTACAATTGATGTATGGTTTGATGCTTAAAACTTGGTTTTACATATTTAAGTTCATGAATATGTAGTGCAATGAAAGTAAATTTGCATTTAGTTGGTACATTTTGCACTCAATCATTTCTATAATGTTAGTAGATGATTCTTAGGTTATTTTTTAAAGTCGTTTTGTCTTGACTTATTTAAAATAGATCTATTAAATTTGAAAATTACAAAATGTGGTCTGCGTTTTTCATTTGAATGAATCAAGTATAATTTGATGTAAATGTCTAAAACAATGATAACTTAAAATTGCATTATAAAATATGGTACATGTACATTTTGGGTTCATGTATAGAAAGGCTACTATGGATGTCAGTTGATAGTTAACTTTTAATATAAATTTCTTTGAATGCACATTTACATAAGTTAGATAAAATTTCATTATAAAACATGGACCACAATTTGCATGATGCATGCATGGCTTGATGCTTTTAAATGTTTTACATATTTTCATTTAGTTGGTACATTTTGCATTCAACCATTCCTATAATGTTAGTAGATGATTATTAGGTTTTGTTTCAATTTGTTTTGTCTTGACTTGATTAAAATGAATCTATTAAAACTTAAAATTACAAAATGTGGTCTGCATTTTGCATTTGAATGAATCAAGTATAGTTTGATGTAGATGTCTAAAAAAATGATAACTTAAAATTTCATTATAAAATATGGTACATGTACAGTTTGGGTTCATGTATAGAAAGGATACTATGGATGTCAATTGATAGTTAAGTTTTAATATAAAGTTTTGAATGCACATTTACATAAGTTAGATAAAATTGCATTATAAAACATGGCCCACAATTTGCATGACGCATGCATGGCTTGATGTTGTTAAATGTTTTACATATTTTCATTTAGTTGTTAAATTTTGCATTAAAACATTCCTATAATGTTAGTAGATGATTCTTAGGTTTTGTTTAAAGTTGCTTTGTCTTGACTTATTTAGAACGAATCTATTAAAATTTCAATTTACAAAATGTGGTCTGCATTTTGCATTTGAACGAATCCAATATAATTCGATGTAGATGTCTAAAAAGGTGATAACTTAAAATTGCATTATAAAATATGGTACATGTACATTTTGCATTCATGTATAGAAAGGCTACTATGGATGTCGATTGATAGTTAAATTTTAATATAAAGTTCTTTGAATTCACATTTACATAAGTTAGATAAGATTGCATTATAAAACATGGCCCACAATTTGCATGATGCATGCATGACTTGATGCTTTTAAATGTTTTACATATTTGCATTTAGTTGGTACATTTTTCATTCAATCATTCCTATAATGTTAGTAGATGATTCTTAGGTTTTTTTTAAAGTTGTTTTGTCTTCAAGACTTATTTCAAATGAATCCATTAAAATTGCAATTTACAAAATGTGGTCTGCATTTTGCATTTGAATGAATCAAGAATAATTCGATCTAGATGTCAAACAATGATAACACTTTGCATGATGCATGTGCATGGTTTGATTATTTTAAAGGTTTTACATATAATTTAATTTCATGAATATGTAGAAATAAAAGTAAATTTTCATTTAGTTTGTATATTTTGCATTTAGTCATTTCTATAATGTTAGTAAATGATTCTTAGTAAATGACTCAACCAACCACAATCACATACTAACAGAGAAGTATCAACACTCGACTCAACCAACTACAATCACAAATTAATAGAGTAGTAACAACACAATATACATCATAAATTAACAAGGCAGTAAATCCCCAATACAAGTCTACATAACAAGAAGTATACATACAACTTTGTAACTCAATACAAGACCCAGTGAATATCGCTTTCACATCATCACATTCTTAAGAATTTACAACTTAAGAGTGCACAAAAAGAAATGCTGACAATGTAATTGACTCTAAGTTCTCAAAGATGAATCCAAGTATCTAAGAAAATGTTGGGTTGTTCAATTAAAAAATTGTAATGGAATTCCATCTTCAATGACCTGTTTAGTGTTCATGGTCAAATTTTGACATTCTCCATTTTTTAACTTTCAATTGTTTTTTGATTGAACTTCTATCAACTTTATGCACACTGCACACACCAAGTGACTATATTGACAACTTATGAAATCAGGTTGATAGTCTTGAAAGTAAACATTACTCTCATTTTGGTGAGTTTCTTGGAAAAAATAACCTTTCAGTATAATAGACCCTCTTTCATATATAAAACCATTATCATCATAGTCTTCCAATAACTTCATCTTTTGTTCATTGCACCACATCAAATAATACTTGACAATTTCTATGTTGTTAGTTGTTGGAAGAATCACCGCACCTCTATAAAATCCGTAATTTTCACCCTGGGGATCCTAGTTACTGGTTTGGCACGTTTCCCAACACCTGTAGGTTTTGGTGTAACGACAAATCTCCACATGGTATCAGAGCTATTTGAGGGCCGCGTCCGTTGGTGATCCAAATCTGAAGCCAGTAGAACTGCATCCGACTGCCGTTTCCTAGATCTGCTGTTTCTGACTGCTTTCGGGCCGAGAGGACTGCTCTGTTGTGTTCGGAGCATCTGTTCCAGTGAGGAACCCCTTTTAGTTTCACGCGAAAAGGTTTCTGGCAGCCCTAGCTGCGTCATTTTTAAGATCTGGAGGTATACAGTCTTTATTTGCAGTTTACTGTTATTTTCTCTCTGCTTATTTCGGTTTCGGTTTATTTAGTTTTTTTTTAACCGGATCTATACCTTTCATTTCTGCGTATGCTCTTTGCCCTGCGACTCGTGCGATCTGGGAAAATTAGAAACAGAAAGGAAGGATTTTCTCATGCGTATGCTCTTTTCCCTGCACCTTAGTGTGATCTCGGAAAATCAGAAACATTGAGAAAAATATTTAGTTTTTCGGCTAAAGCTAACTTTGAGCCGCAAGGTTCAATTTTTGAAAATATTTAGTTTTTTGGGTAAAGCTAACTTCGAGCTATAAGGTTCGTTTTCTTTGCATGTCCGTGTTGGGTTTTGTGTTTTTTGTTTTATAGGGAAAAAGAGTTTTCTCAAAGCAAGCACGCAACCCAAGGCCCCCCCCCCTCTCTCTCTCTCTCAAATTTTTTGTATAGATCAATTGGTTCAAAGCTATTTTAAGAGAGTAGAGGTCTTGGGTTCAAGTCTTCATTTTGTGGGGGCGGACTTTTTTCATTTCCGCACATTCCCGCACTTCGTCGGCAACTTCAACAACTTTTTTTCAAAAAGCCATAACTTCTTCATCGGGAAGCCTTTTTCACAGCCGTTTTTTTTAAACCAGCCTAATTTTTTGAGATCTGTCCATTGGAACACTTACTTTTAGAATCTTTAGCTTCAGTTTCTGTTGAAATGGAAAGTCAATACCAAGTTACCCTTGACAGCACCAACTACTTCCAATGGTTGTCCTACATGGAGGATTTACTTAAGTAAAGGTCTCTACCGAATAGCCACAGGCCAAGAAAAGAAACCGAAAGATGAAGACAAGGCTGCTAAATGGGAAAATAGACAAGATCAAGCACGTGGTTTGATAGGGATGTCTATTTCTCCAGATCTTAGATTCCATATTGCAGAACTTGAAACTCCTCATGAAGCAATGTAACAAATCAATAAAGTTTTTGGGATTAAAAATGAAATTAGAGCCCATCAACTTGAAAATGAGTTGCTTACATTGGACCCTAATAATTTTTCTTGCATTGAAGATTTCTTGTCTAAGTTCAAGACCCTTAGATATCTTTTGGAAGTTGTTAAGGTTAAGAAAGAAGATAGTAACCTTATTTATTCCATCCTTACTAAGTTGGGACCAGCCTACTCTGTATTTGTTTCCACCTTCCATTCTACAAGGGAAGCCTTCATTTCTCAAGGAAAAGACTATAAGCCTCCTTCCTTTGACTCTTTTTGTGATTCTTTAATAAGAGAACAAGAAAAGCTCTTACACCTTGGTCTTCTTAATCTTGGAAACTCTTCCAAGAAAGCGTTAGCCGCCCAACAACAACCAAATTCAAAGAATCCTAAGAAGTCATATCCTAAAAAGAATGGTCCTAAACCAAACAAGGGTTCTAAGCAAACTCAGCCTCAAAATGAAAGATCATTTCAACAAAATGATAGGACCAATAAAAACAAATGGAATAAGACTGACAGACATTGCAACTTTTGTAATCGAGATGGCCACTTAGAATCAAAATGCTTTAAAAAGATGGAAGCATTGGAAGTAGCAATGAAGAAGCATAACATCCATTTGGGGCAATCTTCAACTTCAACTTCATCTTCAGGAATGGCACTTTCTGCATGTGGTTGTCAAGCATCTCGGTCTGGTTATGCATTAAATGTATCTTCTTCTTCTCATTCTCATGAGTGGTTCATTGATTCTGGAGCTTCTTATCACATGGCCAAAAACAAAGCCATGTTTTCTTCTTTAAATGATTGTAACACCAAAAATATATATGTTGGTGATGATAGATCTCTTAATGTTGTAGGGACTGGAACTGTTCATCTAGACAATGGTCATTTTAATGATGTATTATGTGTTCCAACCTTATCCTGCAACCTTCTATCTGTATATCAGATAACTCATTCAGGTGAAGGTAAAATCATTGAATTTTCACCTCATGATGTTGTAATCAAGGACTTAAAAGATCCTAAACAGATTTTGGCTACTGGCATTGCTGATGATTCTACAAGGTTGTATAAGTTTCACAACTTTGGGTCATCAAATCTTCCCTCAGTATTTGTTGCTCATAACGATGAAGTGAGCAAACTTTGGCATGAGTGATTTGGTCACTTAAACTATCGCTCCCTTCAGCATCTATGTAAAGAAAATATGGTGACAGGTCTTCCCATGGTATCAGAGCTTGGACCCAGGTTCGATTCCCCCAAGTTGCATTTGAAGCGGGGTGTTGGAAGAATCACCGCACCTCTATAGAATCCGTAATTTTCACCCTGGGGATCCTAGTTACTGGTTTGGCACGTTTCCCAACACCTGCAGGTTTTGGTGTAATGACAAATCTCCACATTAGTGGGTGCAACTATAGCAAAAACATCTCTTGCACAATAAAACAGGTGTAAATTTAGATCATAATTTACATGAAATTAAATTTATTAATATCAACTTGATTTTATTATTTATTTCTAGAGCTCTATATTTTAACTATTATCTAGATACTTATAAACATTGATTTTAAAAACGTAAAACATATATATATATATATATATATATATATATATATATATATCAAATCAATTGAAATGTTAGCTTCTCTAACAAGATCAAAAACTCGATCACCTTCATATGATACTATAATGTCCTCTGATTCCATCTCTTCGAAGCTTGAAACTTACATTTTCCCCTTATTATTTGGTTTTGTATGTTGCCAAGGTTTTACATACATATTGTTTTCACAAACATCATTGGATTGTGTGTCCTCTATGCAAACATGACAAAAACAAGAATATTTTATTTTATCAAATGCAAATGCATTTTGGTAATCCTTTGTTTTAATTGAATGCAATTTTTGAGTCCCTTTTACTGTTTCAGCTTCATATGTAATCGATCTATCTACATCTTCGACTCCAATATTCCAAAAAAACCTATAGTAAATTCAAACAACAATTTAAATATGTCATCTACAATATGATTTATATATATTGAAGATAATCTTTGTCATATTGTTTAAACTATATACTTTATAAGTGTTTAAAATTAAAAAAATTAATAAAAATTATCATATATTAAAACTATATACAAGTTAATTTATACATATATGTACATATCTTCGTACCTCCCTTGGTGGGTTAGTCTGATAGCTTAGTTCAACGTTGCACCATTGAACAACTTGTTTAGCTGAAACAAGTATGCCTGCAAAGTGGTCCATTTTATATCTTTGAAGTGATCTTTTTATATATGCCCCTGCACCATCATGTTCTCCTTTTCCATGACCAGTCTCAAAGAAATTCTAATGATGTTTAACGTGGGTTTAATTATGCAAACGACACAACCAAAAGAATGATTGTGAAGATTTGAATTGACCTGTGCATCCATTTGACCATATACATTGTTCATTGAATTTTATTCCATGACCTTTCAATGAGTCATAAATCTTATCAAAAAAATGTTGTACAAAATGTGTATCATGTGTATGATCATCGCTGATATAAAAGTGATATTCGTTAATAACATGTCGATTCTCACTAGTGCTTTCCATATCATCAACACGTTGTTCAACATGTCTATATAGAATATGGACAAGCATAGAGACTTGGTCAGAATGATAGTATTCACTCTGTATTTCATTTTGTGCAACAAATGTGTAATTAAACAAAGTCTTTCAGTAGAAGCTTGAATACAGAAATGTGTAATTCTCTGCAAAATCAACTATTGACAAAATGGTCCATGGTGGAAACATTTCACGGGATTTTATGAATTGTAGGTCCTTCCATTGAGCTCTATGTGAATGCTTGGTGTACTTATAAATTTCTAGCTCAAATTTCTTCAAAAACTCTATCACAGTAATTTCTTCTTCTTTTGATTCAATTTTAGCACTTGTACTTTTATTTGAACTAATTGATGTATGGATATATTCATATCTCTTCCATTTCAATTTTAGGTTAGAAAATGATTGATTATTTATATCAATAGAATATTTGTTGTGAAATAAAGTCAAATTTCCACAATGATCACATTTTTTACCACTAACACAATTCTTTGGGTAAAATAAGTCATGACTTTTCCTTTCACATAGAATTTCAGATATGAAACCATGGATAGTGGAAGGAGGAGGTGATTTTTTCCAAAATGTTTTATCAAAATTAAGGAAGGTGTCATAATATAATTGAAATTCCACATGATAATGACAACAACAAGTGTCACGTACAGTGATAGGTTTAACATACCATGGTTTTTGTTGCACAAAAGTACTGATTGAGACATTAATTCCACGATTCTTTTCTATGAACTTATTCAACAAAACTATCTAAGTGGTGTCCAAGATATGTTTTGAATGTTCTTCATACTGATTTCGTGTTATTATTCACCACATCACATCCATTTATTTTGGTGAAACACGTGAAGTTTTCATCCAATATTCATGTATTATTTTTTTAACATCTTCTCCAAGTCTATCTTTGTATGGTTTCCTGCAAATAACTGTCCAACAAGCGAGCTCATCATATACATCTATTTGTAATTGAAATTTCCTATGTTTGTGCAATGTTTTTCTTGAGGTCTTGTTGAAGCCTCAAAATTCTCTGCAACACCATGGGGGAAAACCACCTAGTTGGGGACTTGAATACCGTCCCTTTTCCATTTGGACTAGTGGCTTTGACTGGCTATAATGGGACCCGTTTCCCAATAAAAATGTGATAGGATGGATAGGGTGCTCGATTACCAAAAAACTAAGTGATAGATGGGGTGGTTTTCAACTAATATATATATATATATATATATATATATATATATATATATATATATATATATATATATATATATATATATATAACCTATCTATATATTACCTGAGATTTATTTGTGCGATTTACAATGATTATCCTTAGTACATGATAATGATGATTAACCAAATACTAACATAAGTGAAAGCCTTTGAAATAATTATTTTGATTAAATAGTTAATAAAAATAATTTATAAACACATATTGCATCAAATATCATTTAAACGTGTGCTCATCAATGTATTAAAAATAACAGTCCTAGTATGTTTAAAAGTAAATGGATACAACATTGTATGAAAAAGATACATATGATAAACAATATAATAAAAATGGTTGTTAATTCATGAATAGATAAATACAAAAAGATAGAACTATCTGATGCATATTAGTCTACTCATAAAGTAAGTAGCTTCAGTCATGTCTTTCTTATTAAGATGATTTGCAAAAGTACAAAAGTGCAAGCTTTTGTAAGCTTTCTTCACAAAATCTCAAGACTATGATCCAAGGATTCTACCAAGACAAACATTAAAGTACAAAAGTGCAAGCTTATAAAGAGTTTCTTTATAAAATTCCAGATCCTTTCTTAAAATACATGAAAGGGTTTATATAATAAAATAAATGTGCAAAAATAGGCATTACTTGAAGTTCTGAGAAGGTTTAAACAACTCTCCTTAAAATAAGTGACATAATTACATAAAAGAAAAATTATTGAAATGACTAGTTCCAACTTGAAACGATATCTACTCTTTCATTTTTTGTCTAAGCTTGTATATATCCATGATCGACTTGAGTTTAGGAGGTTGTTTCGTCCTAATGTGCATATAGAAGGTATACACTGCCTCTGAAAGGGAAGGAAACATGTGCATGGCGAGTCAACTAGGTAGCGTAGTAATAGCCATTGACTGTGTGGCTTTACCAGATTCCTCCAATACACTTCCCAATCTATTTTTGGAAGATGTTTAATCACTTCTTCCTTTGCTATGGAAGTTTCTTGCCATTTTGCTTCTAGGGCTCTAATATTGGGGAGACTCCCAGGTGAGCATTCCTATATCATATTGGAATTATGCAAATTGTCATTGATGGTCGCAATGATGTTGTTTGTAGCATCAGTTTCTCTTGAAACTACCCTTTTTTCCTATTTTAGTTGAATATCCCAATCAGTGAAGAGGATATATTTATGAGATTCTTCTACCCTAGGGAGATCTGCAACCCTTCCTTCTAGAGTAGCGTGCCATGTAATATATCCTGAAATCTTCTCATCAATCTCGTTGAAGGTGATTCTTAGATCGGATAGTCAATTCATAAGTGAACCAATTTCCTTCCATGTCAGATTGATGACCTATAACCTCTGAAAAATGTCTCTTGTTGCATTGACAACAAAGAATTGAGTTCTAGTGCCTCTTTTACAAAATCCTAAATTTTAGGATTATCTTTTAGTTGTTCCACATAAAATTGTAGCTATTGTATTTAAGCATATTTAGCACTTGTATCTGATCGATACTAGAGATTTAACTGATCAAATATCTATTGTATTTATGCCATGTGTTCTTTCATTTAATGGTTTACATTTTTCTTTTCTTCAGCCAACTGTTGCTCTAATTTCTGTATCCTTTCATCTTTCTCCCTTATTAGTTGTTTGTCTTCAATTGCCTTATCAATAGTGGCAGATGCATAAGCACCTGCAAACTATGATAGTTTGGCCAAATTATCTCAAGGATCCATGGGGGTATACTTCCAAACTACATCCATTGGCTTATTTCCAAGAATTTTCATTGAGGACTCTTCTATTTTCCTTTTCTTCCTCTGTCGTTTTATCATGGCCTAATGTTTTGGACTGTAAAATACATCAAGAGGAGGAATTTCCTCTACTCTAAGAACAATTTCTGTTGAGGGGAAGGCCGAGATGATTTCAATCTCTTATGTGGCAACAACGTTATCAGTATCCGTATCACTGAGTGAACTCTATTCAGTATTTTGGGTGTGTTGAGTGTTGTTTCTATTTCAACACTTTTGTCCCCTTGTTGTCCTTCGAGTTGTCGATTAAACTGCTGCCATGCCTCATTTAGTTGATTGTTTAAGGGGATTTCATCTATATTCACTTTGGTGGAACATATTCCACTTCTTTCTTTGTCAAGGCCTTTTTAGATTCCTTTTGAGTGTCCTTCTCAGGACTCTTCTTTGGGCTATTCACTGGGATTTTCTATGAGCTTTTCTCTAAGCTTTGGGCCAATTTCTGCTCTAATGTCTATTCAAAACCTTGTTCTGATTTCTCTTATGAATTATGTTCAGAATCATGTTCTAAGACCTTCTCCGAATCATGCTCAGAATCATGTTCTAAGACCTTTTTTGAGCTTTGGCTTGAGCTTTGTTCCTTTCGAGAATTTGGCTTAAGTATTTTTAACAGATCCAAAGGAACCTTTAGTAGCCTTTTCCTCCTATATTGGTGGAAACAGGCCAAATCTAGTGGATTGAATCTTAGAGTAGCTAGATGTTGGACTTGTGAAAACAACTCGACTAACTCAAATAAATCATCAAAATCATCTTCCTCATGGCTGAATTGCCTTATTTTAACTGAAGTAGTGAAGTTCTGAATGACTTTATTAGGGTCATACTGTTTGCTAGGAATGGTGGCTAGCTTTAAACATAAAATATGTTCGATTTCAAGCACAACATGCTTGAAATAGTGCAATTCATAGACACCAGATTGGAGGGAAAACAAAGGCCAAAAGGATTTTTTGGATTCTTGTAAGGTTTTGGTTATCCCATCCCCTACAGTTTGGTAAGAAATCTCCCTAGAAAAAAGCTTATCATGTACATACCAAGGGAGGACATGAGGGGGTTCTATACTTCCATAGACCCAAACATAAGTAAACAATTCTTCTTTGGACCACCTACCTACTGGTAAAATATCAATTTTGGCCTCATCAAATAACCTTGGGGCCTTTTTATCAAAAACAACTTAGTGGATGGGTAGCATAATCACTTGGAAGATTTTGTAGAAATGGGTTTGGTAATTGGATTCCCACATAATTTTGTGATATATGTGAATGGGGGTAGGGTCTTGAATAGTCCATTTCCAGCCCATAGTTTGGAAACTAGTGGTGAAACAAACTACATCCATAATGTAGGCACTCATAAAAAACGGTGGGACTGTTCTAGTGGTAACAAATCATTTTTTCTTATATTCCCATTTGCAAGGAAAGGTTGTTAGAAAATATGGTACCCCAATCCATTATAAAAGAGTTTACTGTTGCATCTATTAGGGGAACCCACTTAATAGAAAACTTGGTTATATCGGCATGCCCAAATAATATACACATCATAGCTTCTACATAAGAGTAGGGAGAAGTGAGAGGTGCTATAGGATACAAACATGATTTCTCTTATTTGAACTTGTTTGAAATGGACCTTCATTGCTTAATTGGGTCTAATGGTTCCTCATTCTCTTTCATGAAATGATCGAGGAAGGCTTTATCATATATCTTCTGTGGGTCTGGTATATGCTACATTCTCTTCAAGTCTTCTACTGTGAAGGAACCAATAACCTCTTGCTTTGAAGTCTGGAATGCATGGTCTGAATGTTAATGTTGTCTATTATCGATTTTACCATATCAGTGTATGGTAAAATTTTCGGTCTAGCAACAATTCTGTGCAGGAAAGAACTTGTAGCTTCAAAGTAAGAAGCTTCAAAAGAAGTGGTAGCATCTACTGTTGCTTTGCTTTGAATTATTCTTGGACCCTCGCTTTCCAACAGATTGTACATAGTTTCCCATGAGGAAGTCCCGCTATCAATAGTGCATGTTGTATCTGAGAATAATGGAAGCATTTCTGTTACATCAGATGTAGAGGATTGAGTGGCTTCACCAAACTTCTTTCCTTTCTTAGACTTAGTCATTTTTCTACACAATTCTCTCTTGGGAGAAATCCTACAATATAAAGAATATAGAGCAAATGAAGAGAAAAATAGGAGTTAAACGTAAAAGCATGCGAACAAATAAAGCTTTTGAAATGATGGAAAGGGAAGTTTTAATGCAAATCAATCTGAACAGGTCACCAAATCTCTATGGGCCTTGAAACCAGAAATACCGTCAGAACCCATTACTTAACTGGAATCATGGCTTCACGTGGTTGATTTATTATTCATAAATATATTGCATCACAAAACTTCTTCGGATGGTAAACAAAATTCATTCTTTAAGTACCGCGCTGATATACGATGGCAATATCACCGTATCGATGTGTTAAGCACGGGAGATGTGCGATTGCGATAATCACATTATCGCAATATCGCAATCAACAATTTTTAGAGAGAACAAAAAATCGATATAGACGAAGCTTTGAGCGATTACGATTTGCAGGAAGTGACGTGGTGCTTGTAGCAGGCCCATAAGTTTATATTTAAGTGGATTTTTTTATTTAAGCTTTATGATTTCCTTGGGTGCTTTTCTTTAATGAATAGATTTATTGCAATCAGAACCATTTGGAATGATACGAGCGAAGCTTTTGACATTATTGCGATATAGCCAAATGCGAGGTGTTTTTAATGATATATTTTATTGTTTTGTTGGGTCCGATGATTTATCGTGTTTCGCGAGAGCGAGGCCTTTTAGATATATTTCATGTTTGTTGTAGGATTGTGATGTGGGTAGCTTCCGCCATAAGGAATTCTCATTAATACTTTTAAGATTTTATAAAGTGAATATGTTAGGGTTCCCTGGGGCCTATCTTTTATTGCAATGTCAAGTCTCGACTTGGTAGGTGAACTATTATAATCTCGAGATTTTGTGATACACGATATTGTCGGGTTTTCCTTTAAAGTGGCCTTGTTTGGTCATTCAATATTTAATGAGGTTTTATTAAAAGGAAAATCAAATTTATTCCTAAGAAAATCTTTAAATTAAATCATATTCCTATGCTTTTTAATTTTTTAAGGGTCCCTATTTATTTGCACAGCATAACCGGTCCCTAATATTTTTTCCATATATTTTACCAAACGATTTTCTTTAGTACTTGATGAAACCACTACCATTTGTATTGCTCTACGTGCATTTATATTACTTATCTTTCTAGATCTTCCAATTGATTTTAAAGCACTATTTATATTTTGAATCACATTTTCCTTCACCTTTTTATCTTTCGTTGATTTTCGAATACCCAATAGAGTTGTAGCGTCTTTTAATTTCTTTGATGTTAAGATACCTCTCAAAATTTGAGTTTGAAATGTCACACTTTCATCTTTGAAGAACTTCTCAATAATGACCTTAACATGATATTGTACAATATGGTCAGCTTTTCTATCTCCATATATGTCAGTGCCAACATTTTCTAACATATCATCATCAATATTGATTTCATCTGTACATATGAAAATTAAATGTAAATGGGTATAAATATTCATTAAATAATAAAATTAAAAAATAGAGTTTGAATGAAATTGAAATTAATAAATATGTATAACTTCAATAATACACATGACATATATATATATATATATATATATATATATATATATATATATAGATATATATATATATATATATATATATATATATATATATATATACTTGATGGTAATTTAATCTCTTTCAACATTTTCAACAACATCATCAATCATTGGTTCATTATCTTTTTCACTGTCTTTCAACATTTTTAGTCTCATCATCAATGTTATGAGGAATATCTCTCTCTGTTTACATTGCAAAATATTTTCAAATTAGTTCATCAAATAAAAATAGAATTTCACAATACACTAGTTAAATTTTAAATATCATTTCTCATATTTACATTTACATACCTTCTTCAACTTCTAGTTGATATTTATTTCCCCTTTCAATAATTGCATGTCCTTCCTTCTTTCTTTGGTAATAGTTTCTCTCATATTCTCTACACTCTTCAATGTCTCTTGTTCAATCATGTTTTCTCTTGCAATTTCTTTGATTTTCCATGTAATTCAATCTATGTAGATTTTCAAAATCCAACCCAAAGAAGTCAATTTCAAAAAATCTTGCAAAAAAAATTTACTTTCAAAATTTAGACCAAAAAGCTTACTTTAAAAAGTCAGCGCAAAAGAGTTTAAAAAAATTCACTTTAAAAATTCAGCCAAAAAAGTTTACTTAAAAAAAAACTCACTTTAAAAATTCAGTGCAAAAAGGTCACTTTAAAAATTCAGCGTAAAATACTTACTTTAAAAATTAAGGCACAAAAACTTATTTTAAATATTAAGCTAAAAATTCTCAATTTAAAAATTCAGCCCAAAAGAATTACTTTAAAAATTTAGCTAAAAAATTTCACTTAAAAAATTCAGCTCAAAGAACTTACCTTAAAAATTAAGCTAAAAGATACCACTTAAAAAATTTAGCTTAAAAGACTTAATTTAAAAATTAACGCCAACAAATTTTCATCCAAAACGTTCAGCCCATAAAGAAGATTTACCTTAAAACTTTACTCCAAATGAGGAAAGTGTGCGGAAATGAAGTTTCAGCTCCACATATTTATATTTTTTAGCGTGAAACATTTTTTCGGTGGGTCGCATTGTTTCATTTTTGCAGCCAATGGAAAATATGAACACATTTTCGGCTGAACTTTCAAAATTAATTTGAATGAACTTTTAAAATAATTTAGCCAAATTATTTTTCCGTTTATTTTAACGGGCATCAACAACAAACAAAAGTTCGATTGAATCTAATTTTAATTTGGCCAAATTGTTTTAACTTGCAACTCTACAACAACTCGACTCTAGTTATGGTTTTCCAATTTTAGAATGCTTAAACCCCATCAAATATGATGAATTTTTTGTCGAAACAAAAACCAAAATTTGCAGAATTGAATCTACTTTCAGTAGATATAAATTGTATGGAATTTCATATAAATTGCTAATTTTAATTCATTTTCTAAAAAAATGTGTGCAAAACATTTATGAAGGTCATTATAATTCAGTGAAATTAAAATTTTGTATCTTCCAAAATACACTATAAAAAATTATGAAAAATTTACAGTTCATTACATTGCTATGTCTTCCATAATGGGTAGTTTTTAGATTTTTAGTTTATAACTAATATGTTGAGAAATTAGACACTTAGCTAAAGATATTCAAAATCTATAGTTTTTTCATATTGGTTCAATTCAAATTTTTTTAGTAATTATGATGTGCATCAGTTGGTTTCATAAGTATAATGATATCGACGTAGAGTCTATTTGGATTGCTGCAACACATTTTGTTTTTAAAAAATGCCAAGTTAACAAAGAATACACCAGTGCTAAAAAATTTGGTGTGTTATGAATCCCTTGATTTCTAAAGAACACATAATCAAATAATTTCTAAGTTGACATATCAAATGTGAATAAACAAATTCCAAAAAATAAGTAATAGAAAGCTAATAAATTTTCTCACAAGTTTCCTTTTTATTGTTAAATGAAATTCTAAACAAAAAAATTTATTTGGCTTGTTGAAAGTTGAAGAACTTCTAAAAATTATATTTTTTTCTCAAAAAAGAGCAAAAAGTGTAACCCAACTTCACATTTTCACCCTAATCGAATTGGTTATTGTGATAGTGTTTTGATCTAGTCATGAAGGTAGTGGATCGAGTTGTTAATTAATGCATGGATATAGTCCATCTTGGGGAGCAGCGAAAATGATTAAATAAATAAGATATGGCTCGAATTAATGCATGGATCTAGTCTATGAGGAGTGTTTTGCTCTATCTATTTTATATACATAGTGCGATGGTCGAACCAATGTCAGATAGTGCATTGAAATAGAGATTAGTCTAGAATGAATGGTCGACATGAGTTTTCGACAGTGTTCAGTTGTTCGAGAGCATGGCTAGTTCGATGGAGATTGATTTAGTGAAGTCTAGTTGTATAATGCATATAAAACTTAGAGCAAAATATATTTGAGACCTGTGCACAAAGAGTCACCAAGACAAAGAGATGAAGTGAGACCAAGGAGCAATGTTAGATATACTGCTGAAGAGTGTGATCTAGTAGCTTTTGTGCATACCTATAGTTGCATAATGCATTTGGACTAGAGTGAATAAAATGTATATGAAAAGAGATCAATGGTTGTCTAAACTGAGTGCACATATGCTATTACAGTGTTTGGAAACCAGACATAGAGAATTCTTATGGATAGAATTATCAATGTTTTTACCTATGTTGGAGCATTGGATCATAGACAAAGAATGCAAGTGTATTGGATTTATTGCAGAGTGCTTTTTGGAGGCAGAGTTTTGAGTGTGTATAGAAAATATTTCTAGATGTTGTAGTAGAGATTTGAGGCAGAGCACATGGATCATCACCTCAATAAACGTTCATATTACTTGACTATGTGACTGTAATATTTGTTATTGTAGGGGAAAATTGTTGTGCTCATCATTTTATTTTGATAAGTGATGTGCATGGTTAGAATATGTGATTTGTATAATTTTTTTGTAATTCTTACATATGTCACATGGTGTTGGTACTAGTGGAGAGCCAGTTGCGAGTGAGTTACTGTTGGCAGAGATGATGAGTCTAGTATGAGAATATAGTTTGTGTATTTCTTTAGGGGTTCGAGTCTAATACGCTAAGTATGAGAACATAGGTTGAGTATTATACCAATTATTGTTATGGCTGGGATTTGTATGAGAAGAATGATTGTGATATTATGACATATGAGAAATTATTATTAAGTGTTGTTTGTCCTTTTTGGAGGAAAACTTTCAATTGCTTTATATTCTTGTTCTTTATTTTTCAACATCTTATTTACATCATGCATTAGCCACCATGACTATGCAAGCCCCGACTTGTGATGCACGCAAGAAACCACTTGCTTTAGGACACTACCTGATGAATCCACCACTTCATCAACTATGTAGGTGCCAACTTGTTGGTGATACCTATTTGCAATTTCTTTTTTTGTAATATGCTACAAAATCTTTCACCTCTTTCAAGCTTGGTCACACCTCAATGTACCACCAATGATTTTTTTTTTCATTTTCCTTATAAACCTATTTTCACTGCCATGATCGAAACTAGAGGACCACGAAGATGTTTACATTTCATCCACCATGGCAAAATAATGAATACACATGTTTGATATGAAATGCATTGTTGTGTTTGGATAATTACTAGATGATGTGATGTTTGGCTATACTTACTATACATACAATCACAACATGAAAATTAGTTTTTCTATATGAAAGGATAAAGGCATGAAAATGAGAGAAGAAAAAAGGTTAATCACTTATGAAAATATATATGTTTGTGTGTGTGTGTGTGTGTTGTTGAAACTTTATATTATTCTTTCAAAGGTGGGTCGTTTGACTTACTTCAAGGTTGGATTTTGATTTATTATATGGAAAAGGATTGGGTAATATGTAATCACAACATTATATTATATGCGCTTCAACCTTGATATTATATGCATAGTGTATATTACAAAGTCTTTTTATGTCACATGTATCGGATAAGTTAATGACCTAATTGATGATTTGAATGTTGAACACTAAATATGATATATTATTTGGAAAAAATCCCCGCATGAATGTGGGACCTATCATTGATCTAGATTTCAGTAACATTTTCATATATTGTTCTGACGACCTAACTTGACAGTGTGTCCACTATTACATGGTCTTTTTTGCATATTTTTGTTTGTACATTTGATCTAGATTCACATTTTAGTTTTGGTTGATATTCGGTAAAAACCTAACATCTTTAATGAAACTCTACTAACCTGTTGACAGTGCTGAAAGCTACCAACAAGTACAAGGGGTCTCCCTAATATGAAGCCCCAATTATACCCCACAATGTTCGTAGTAGAAGATCCAAATAAAATACGTATGGTTGTCGAAATGGTGCATTTTTGTTGTCCCTTAGATGAAATAATCACATAGAATGATGTATACATAACTTGGGCGATGGAAGCAAGTGTATGAACTCTATGGAGTGTCAAGTGAAATTCATGAGAAGTTCTATCACGTCAATAGGAAAGGGAGTGGTCCCCTTTGAAGTGTGTAATAGTAATTAGTTTAGCTTAAAAGGGTCACATGGGAATTAAGATAACCATAAGTTAACCTACAAAATAGTTCACAAGATAACCATGCTCAAAATAGCGTAACAACACGCATTCAACAAGATTCATACTAAGGAAAAAAATTAGTTCATAAGTGTTAGCATAAATGAAATAAAACATATCACAAAAATAACAAGAATAGTCCTACTATATCCACAACATATTCATGAAGACATGCTGGCTTTGAGATTTGATTAATAATGAAAGTTACAAACGCACATATACAATTGACAAACCACTACCCCCAATAGTGGAACATGAAGCAAACATTTCTTTCTCCAAAGAAATTTAATCCCTCTATGCTAAAGGAGAAGCCAAGGCTCTCACAAAATACTCCCAAGCTTTTGATCCTAAGCTAAAAGAGTGTCCAAAAGACCTTTTCATGAGTTATGAGTGTTTATATTTATAACATATGAGATGAATATTCATCTTATTTTGTGACTCTTTGATTTCCATTTACATAATGACATTTCATATTCCAAAATTGACACTTGGAATTCCACTTACAAATTTATTTCAAATATAATATTACAAATACCCACATAGGACTAAATTGGGTAGAATCAAACAAAACAAGCCTAATAAGACAAATAACATGTCAAGCTTGAGTTTGGGTAAACTTTTACTCAACAGATTAAAATTGTAGCTCTTTGATCACATAGTGACGCCAAGATTTATAATGTGTGACAATTCCCTCAAACTTTGCGCTAGGATCAGGCTAAAAGTGGACTCTAACCTCCATTGCATATGGGTATATAGTCTTGGAGCTAGTTTTTAGTTTCCTTGTTCAACAAGAAAAACATGGTGTTGATCTTGGTAGGGCCACCAATATACTTCTGCATATCATGTATGTTGACCTCCAGGTCCCCTTTGGTAGCAATCTACTTGAACTAGTCCAAGTAATCTTCAACTTCCTCTCTGAACTTTTTTGTTCCTTTAGCCTCTGTGTGTGTGTCATATGAAAGGATCTTCTATGACCTACTATAAAATGCACACTGTTATACAACCACACACAAGAGGACTGAATGTTAGTAATGAAAGTGCCAAGCTATTTGTTTCTTTGGATAAGCATATGAACTTTATCTTTCTCCAACTCAGCTAGTTGCCTTATCTTCTTCACCAACTCAGAAGGTGCACCGCTATACTGCATTCCCCACTCATGCACAATAATAATAGATGTGTGAACAACCTTGAGATATTTTTCATTCTCTCAAGAATGACACTGCATGCCATGCGGGTGGAAAACTGCTTTGTGCATGGTGGCTAACTCCTCATAGAGTCTCCCAATGTCAATACTTCACAAAGTATGGTTGCCTTAATTTCTTCTAGGTACACCTGTGTGGGAGATACTCTCTAAACCTCTACCTAGAGCTATTCAATATGAAGCCTTCCAACTTCTAATTTCTTCGCCATTTTTTTGTTCTCGTCCATCAAATTTTCTGTGTTTGACTTGGAGGCTCCTGTGAAGGCCAAGTTGGTTGTGGAAAAATATTATGGATTTCTCTTGGTGTCCATCATAATCACCTTCTCTTTGATAAAAATAGGATGTGTGAGGTTATCCAAAAATTTATTCTTTCTTTCATGTACAATCTTCTTCTCCAACTCATAAAAAAGTACGCTATATATATATATATATATATATATATATATATATCCATAACTGGACCTTTGTCAAGAGGAGAAATTTCCTCTTCCTCACTTAGAGCTTTCCCTTTTTTAGGAGGAGGGGGAGACTAAGTGGTGATCTACTCTGCATGAGGCATGAGATTGATATCCTGATTTTTCTACTCCGGTTCTACCTCCATATCTTGGATTTCTATCTACACAAGGGAAGACTAGAAATGGGCATGTGATCTAATGCAATCCTAACTTCTAGACATTGATATAAACATGTCTGTCTTCAAGATCTACTTTATAATAGGTTGCAGTGAATAACGCTTTCACCATGTTCCATATGATATCTAAATATTTCTCAATGAAGTGTTGAGAATATGATAGAACTGGAATATTGACATGGGCTCAATTATTTCACTAGTGTTGTCCTCTATGGTGTCTTTTGAGGTAGATCTCTTCAGTGGCATGATGATGACACTAATAAAAGAGAGATAAGATCAAAAAGCTATAGTACTTTAACACACAATGCACTCATGGAAAATATAAATTGGCTCAAGAAAAACAGTTCATCCAACAAGATCAAAGCAACAACTTAGTGACTGGAGGAAAGGATTGCGTAGTTTCTAAGCTAAAGGATACCTTATGAGCCTCATGAACTGCTGCTTGCGTAGTTTCAACAGGAAAGGGGTGAGCTGAGGCTTGAGGTCTGGAATTGCGCAATGCACAGTTGGGAAAGTCAATGACTATGCATTGTGTAGTATGAAAGGCTAAGCAAGAAGCTTGAGCCTTGAGGATGCAAATTGCATAGTTGTGAGGGGAAGTTGCTGGCCAAGATTGTGCAGATCCTCCACGAAAGGAGAATGAAAAGTATTAGATATGAGTGTTGGGGTAGGAAGGAATGTTGATTACGCTAAGGGGAAGTTATATCAGTGAAAACTACGTTTCAAAAAAATCATGCAAACGGGAAAATGAACATGCATAAAATGACTCAGCAACAATAACTACGGTTGAGAAAAAAGCAAGAAGTTGATGCAGAACTAGTAAAATTTGAACGAAAGGCTGAACCAAAACTTGTGAAAGCTAATAATGGTTAAAATTATAGCTACCATTAAAAGAAATAGGAAAAATAACACTCATAGAAGAAAAAGTGATAAAAGGTGACACATGCAACTAGAAAAGCGCTGCAAACTTAGCTGAAAGCTCCTTGATCTCATCGGTAAGGCTAGAGATCCATGATAAAATGTGAAAATGAGCTCCAAAGACATTTATTATATAGATCCATTCAGGTTAGGGTTTATGACGTGTATGCTTAAAATTAGGGAAAAAGTGCCACTTGTCTTAAGATTAAAATTAGTAACTTAGTGGCCCTTGCCAAACATTAATTACGAATTCCCTATTTTATGGGGATGAAAACTTATATTTTCTAAGAAACTGCTTGTTCAAACTGGCAGAAATGACTAGGAAATTTGCAGTAACAAGGGATTGGGAAATTCACTGCCTCAGTGGATTACACTTTTTTTGGATGAAGAGAGTGGATCAGCGCAGTTTCTGAGCTCAAGGACTGCCTATCTTCAAGGATTGTGTAGTTTTGATCCCTAAGGCCTAGCACAATTTCCAAAGATAGTGGATTGTGTAGTTGCAAGAGGGAAGACTAGAAATAGGTGCAAGATCCAGGCAGGAGATGGCTTGTGTTTGAAAATTCTCAATTAAGATAAAAACAAGATAATCATATCATCCCAAGCACTGCACGCAAAGATAAGTCTTCAAAATTAGAATAAATACTTTGCGAGAATGAAATATAGGTCCTCATGGACATAAAGTCTCCCCAATCATGGCATGGGAAAATTTTTGGAGGGGGTTTGTAGCAACTAAAACACTTGGTGACACACTGGTGGAAGTCCAACTCTTTGAATGGGTCTTAATTCTTGTAAACCAGGTCTAACTCTTCAGGAAGTATTGTTCATTTTATCGATTACCATAGCTTCTTTACTTTTCTTAAGTTAAAGTTATTTTCCCATCATTCTCTTTGTCTGTGGCACACTAAAAGAAGTCAAACTTAACTATTTTAATTATGGATGAGGAGTATATAGATACATAAGTGGGAAAGGATTATCAGAGTCTTAGTGTTGCTCTGCTACCAGCAGGCCTGGACAGTACCCTAGTAGAGTCTCTTCAGGAACTCAAACATTGCTCTACTGCTAGCAAGCCTACACAGTACCGCAACAGAGTTGCTTGTTTTGCCTCCTTGCACAGGAATCCTTTCTCTTCTTTCATGCTTTATTAATTTTTATTTTATTTGTATAACTATGCATTGACACTTATTGATTTCATGGGATTGAAGAGGGATCCTAAATTATTGAGAGCAGAAGAGGTTGTCCCTTCAAAGAAGGATATTCATACACCTTTGAAATACGTTTTACTTGTTTAATTTTCCTCCCCTTCTTACTCTATTTTACTTAGTTGACGATATAAATAATATCAAACATGGGAAACCGATTATAGAAGACGATACTTGTTATAGATTCAAGTGTCACAATTCCACTATGACTTTCTCCTAGAGCGAAGTATTTTCCACCCAACTATCATTGACTAAAAGATACAAGGTCCATACAAAGAGAAGGAATAAATAGAAATCCAAGCATTGATATTTGTGTAATTTCCTTTTGAAATTTTCCATGCTTTCTTTAGAACAAGAACATGGTCTCATGTAGAAAATTGATTAGAATAGAATGGGAAGAGAGAGTAGGATAGAACAAAGTGAAAGAAAAATGAACTAAACTAAAATATCCTACTCGTAAACTAACAAGGGATAGGCTAGGCTTACGTAAAATGAAACTTCCAATGTAATCATTGAAGCATTACGTAAACTATACAGGAAAGGGAATCAACGACAAGGAATATCATCAAGAAAAATAATTGATACGGAAGATAAATCGCTACATGCTCCATAATTTGAAGACCACAAGGACATGAAAAAAAATATAATAAGAAATCTCCTACAAATGCATCAAAATGACTGTACACATCACAACGAACTTTCATGTCACAACGTTCTTCCAAAATTTCAAATTTGGCAAGCATAAAAAAAGTGAAAAACTCGTGTTTCCCGAATAGGATTTCCAGGTATGATGGCTGTGAAAAATAGGTGAAGGATCAAGAGATTGAGATTCTTCAAAGAAAAGTATCAACCTAATCATGCTTGGGAATAACATCAATATTACGAGAATCTAACATAACTATTAGCATAGGCTAAAGTGCCTTGACAATTTGAGGTAATTCCAAGTTATTAGAATATATATCATCGAATTTTGATGGCTTAGAATAATCGATAGTGGGAGATAAAAATTCATTACTAGATGAATCAATAAATATATCACAACAACCACAATCAGGATTTCTTCGTTTGAAAGAAAGGAATCCTAATGATTTGATGAATCGTAAAGAGGAGGTAATCGAAAACAAGAATTTTCACCCTTTGTTTCTTCAAACTGATTAGATGGAAAATGAGAGAGATCACAAAGAGAATTATTTTCCTCACCCTATTCTGATGTAAAATTTATATTCCACCATTCCTTACCGTGATCAAAATTGACATTCCGAGAGACTGACTCATTAAAAGATGTGTCAGTTGTGACAGGTTTGTGGAAAATGTCAGGATAATGAGGGAGAGGTGAGAGAGAAGAAAAATCATATTTCATTGCAAAAACTTGTTCAAAATCATAATCCCACATATAATTATTATGAATGATATTGCAAGTTTCTTGATTAACACTATATCCATCCTAAAATTGATCCTCATGAGAATTGGAAGAGGAAATTGTTAATGTTGGCTTATATGGGCCTGAACCAGGTTCGAAAGAGTTAGTTAGCCAAACAAATCTCGTAGCTACTGGCCCTTTCGGAAACAGCTTGTGGAGCGTGGACTGAGGTCTCACCTGAGGTAGCAGGGGAGGGTGCTGGAACCAGGCTTCCACACCCTTGGGATGTCTTGATGTGGTCTGGAGGGTTCACGCATCGTTCTATGTCCTCATGCCACTTTGCTTCCACGTAGATCCGGAACAAGGAAATTCCTCAATACTTATTATTAATGAGTTGTTATAGATCAGATCTACTTTTTACGGTCTTTAAGAAAACATTTAATAGAGATAACCAGTTTGTGCACCCAAAAAACTTATAGAATTGCATAAACTCATGACATAAGCATAAGCGCATAGATCAAACAGAAATATCAACTATAAATTAACAAGATCCATAATATTTCAGATTCAACACAGTATTTCTGAACCAACTTATCTTTATTCAATTCTTTCGCCAATACAACTAGATCTGCCCTACGCACTCAGCTGTAGGGGTCCATGCACATAGCTTCAGACTCTACCAGGCCTCTGTACACATGACTACTGAGCCTCTATATACCCACCAACACCCTCGACTCGGACTTACAGACACTTCAAGACTTCTTTCTTCAAAAACCCATTACATTCCAGATCCAAAAGTACATACCAAAAACTGACTCCTAACTCTAGATCCTTGCTCTATTTATACATTTCCATGGTCTGCGAACCATGGGCGGGCTGACTCAATTTACATTCTTTTTGGGCAGACAACCCTTTGACTTGACTCATTACACTTCATGCTCCATGCATCTCACAGAGTCTTTACCATGCCTTTACCCAAAATTGTGGGCTTTTGAGCCCCAAAACTATTACGCGGGGCCTTTGCTACCCAACAGTCCTCCAACGCAATCATCGTGACTTGTCCTGAGTCACTCGGCTGGTGCGGTAATCTTCGCATGGAGGTCAGTTATCAATTTCTGCGCATCGCTTGTGCTTGCGAAAAACTCTACTGCTATCCTTTGTACCTGTTCTACGCGAGCCACTGATGCATCCATATCACTTGCAGTTGCCTGTCTGGGATCATCTATTGCCTGCATGTGTGCTAACTTTCCTTTGATGGCTGTGGAGACTACGAATGCTTCAACAAGCCAAGGTTGGATGTGTTCTTTAAGCACTGCCTCCTTTCGCTACAAGGCGTCAACTTGTGCCTTGAGAGCCCGGGCCTCCTTCATTTTAGCCAACCTCTGCGTGATAGCGACCGTCTGCACAGTCCCTCGGACTGTGTCATAAGCCTGCTGCAACTCCCGTGCTTCAGTTTCTACTTGTTGTATGGTTGGGTCTTCTTGGAGGGAGGTGAGTGTAAGGAGGGATCGATCTAACAGTCATGAGAATTCTTGGACAATGTGCTTTATCATTTCTAGTCCTGCTTGAATTTCACCGTGGCGCTGCTCCCGAATTTCCGGCGGTGTGGTTGGCTGTGCCTTTAGCCTTAGCTCTGCAATTTGTAGATTTAATTCCCATTGAGCCTTCACGGCCTCCTCTTGGGCCATCTAGAATCCTATGGCCATGCAATGAACCTTGTTAGTTGTTGGAAGTTCGGCTGGGATAGCTAACTCTAGTACCTTGTTGCAAGCTTCCATCACAGCCTGTTCCACTTCCTAGTTGTGTGTGATCAAGTCATCTCACTGGAGACTGACTTGCTGTAGATTTTCCTTGTGCTCCATCAATGTTTGGAGGGTGCAGCCTTCCCTAGCTCAAAGCTCAGTGGTTACCCCATCCTATAGTGTGTACAAAGTTTCTCTAGGAAGAGTGGCCAAATTCAGCCCTCAACTTCGCACGTCCCCCTCTACTTCTACTAAGATAGCGCCTTCTGGAAATGCTAAGGTGTTCATTGTATTCGTGCGCACCATCTGCTCAGCTGCGGCTGTGTCCTCTGTTAATTTTAGGATTACCCCGCTCGGGGGTCGCACTTGTAACGCCTGCAACTACGCTTGAATCTCCCCCAACACAGTTGCCTGCTCTATGATTAGGTCCATCCATGCATCAGTAGGGACATTACTCACTGGTTTGCTGCTGTTAATAAACTCTTTTTCCAAAGCTTTTACTGTCTTTGAATTTTTGTGTGTGTGCGGTGATTCCTTGCTTGCGTGGTCACTTAACGTGGAGTGATTCTGTAATATGGTCCGTGCATTCCTGTATATCCTTTTCCTGTTGCATGTCCTGTTCTAAGGCCATTTATTGATCTGTCGTGATTTCTTTGGCTATCACTTCCTTGGTTGCCTTCTTTTGTGACGCTTCCTGTTGTTCCTGACGGGTCGTTTCTGCCAATTGAGTGAGTCGCTGTTGGAGTTTCTTTTTTCACTGCTGTGTTGCCATTCTTTCTAGTACAACCTTGTCTGGGGTGCACCACTCTAAAGGCCATGTTTCCAATACCTCGTAAATAACATCATCTGTTGCAATGAACAGAAGCATGACCCATGCTCGCTTTGGATCCTTCCGCGCCCGGATATATAAGTTATGCATGTCCGCTTTGAACTCGGTCATGCTTTGCAAATTGTTGTAGATTGTTGGAGACATCCATGGCCTACGAGCGATCCATGTCTGGATACTCCCCTCCATGAAGGTCCAAAAAACCTTGATGTCAGAAACCCTCACTGCGTCCTTTGTAGCCTAGAGCGAAGTATACCGCACTGCTTCCGGTAGGCTATCTCCAATGCTGGGAAACTAGCTACCCTGCGGTAGTTCTCCTACAACCAGAAGGATTGATAGTAGCAACCATGCATAATAAAATGTCTTACCTTTGTCCTATGCTTCTTGACAATTTGTCAAAATTTCATTGCATAAGAACTGTGCCGAGTTGAATTGAACCCCTTTCGCGCACTGTTTTGCAAGCGCAATGAAAGGAGTTGGCACCTCATCTGCACGACATTTCCTCATTAGTTTACTGGCTAGTAATTGGGTGGCGATTCACACCCCTCAATCTTTGATGCTTGCTATTGCATACCCTCGCTTCTGCTTCTCCAACTTATATTTAGCCTACATTGCTTCGGCGAGACCCACATCGCTACTTGTTCCAGCTATATTTGTGGGGGCATTCCCTTTTACAGGCAAGTAGGTAATCCAGTGTACTAAATCAGCTATAATAGGAATCGGCTCCTCCAACCAAAGATAACCATCATGTACCAGACATAGTAACTGCCAAATAGCAAAGATGGTGATGGCCGCACGGTGATAGTGAGATATCCACCTTAAATGAAGTAATCCCGCCTTCTCCACACCTAGTAACCACTTCCGTGATAGTAATTTGTCTTCAGGCAATTCGGGGAACTGGTCACTGTCTGCAAGCTTGCAATCTTCGAACTTGATGCTCGGAACTCGACCCAGTGGCAACCCATCGAACCTTGTCTCATCCGGAAGAAGCGGGGTCTGGAGTGTATTCTTTGCAGCATCCAAGTCCTTCGGTATCTTGGCCATTCTAGTCCACGGGGAGATATATGGGGGTCGTGAAGGGATTTGGAAAGCATCCTATTCATCCTCATCTTTTTTGTCAATCTGATCGATCAAAGCTTGCAAATCTTTGTCATCCTCCTCAGGTTCGGTGGTGATTACTTTGCCCTTTTCAGCTCCTGATAACTTATTGAACCTCAACAATATCCTTATTGGCCCCATCGTCTGCTTGTTTTTCCAATTCCACAGTGTGCGTGGGGATTTTGGGAGTTCAGGGATTGCGGTGGCTTCATCTAGCTCCTCCTGAGTTGAGTATAGTTCTTCCACGAACTGTGCTTGGGTTCTCGCCATGGTACTCATGGAATACATAGTAGCCGAGTGTTTTCTGGTCATTACTGGTTCAAATCTCAAATAACCTGGTGTCGTCCACACGTTGTTAGAGGAACATGTAATTTTGAACGGATCCCTTCCCTCCACTCCCAGTTTATTAACAATGTCTAGGCGGCAGATGTAGAGCTTTGAAATTACACCTCTCCTACACATTTTCATAGACTTTTCTCCCTTACCAGCACTCCATAAGCTATCAGAGATTATTGCATATTGATTTTAAAAGAGCATTTAAGTGGTTTTCTAACTATGTTTTTGTGTTTGCTGTTTCAACTAGATTTTTCTCATTAGCTGCTGAATCCAATCACTTTTCGCAGCTGATTCAACTTTCCGCAACTGTTTTTGTTAAACTCTATGTTACAGGTGTCACCAGGCAAAACAAGCCACATGGGCAAGTTAGAAATGACTTGGACATGGATCAGGTCCTATTGGTTCAGCCGAATTCATCAAAGGAAGCTGTGGTGAACAGTTGTCAAACGGTGGTCCAACGTAAGAGTCCTACGGCAGCGAGACTCTGTTTTCCAACACGTGAAGGATCTTGAAGGATGCGTGGCCATTCCTAATTCTCTGGGGTCTATTGCCACCTATAGACTGACCCATGATGAGAATCTAGCAGCTATAGTTGATAGATTTAATATTCTTGGCAACCAGTATGCTAAATCCATGGACACAATCTTTTACGTGTCCCCTATTCATGCAGTTCTACAAGAAAACAGTTATGTAAACTTTGTTATAAATAACACGTTTCTATAACGCATAGTCCTAGTCTTTTTTAATGTAATTTTTCTGTTAAAAACCCACTGTGCCGTGACACTAGTTTTATTATTGTAACTGTGTTTTGAAATATATGAGAAGACTCTGTTTCTACATGATTGCGTGAATATAATCTTGGATTGATAGCCTGTTGACCAAGGTTGTGCAGAGGACCCCTGTAAGTTGAGGTTTCATTTCCCTTGTTGTTGTAAAGTTTTATACATCGTTTTCTTATTTCCATTGCATATATTCCACCTGTGTATATTTCAATTGTCATGATATTAACAATCCACTTATGTTCATGATTTTACAGCTTTGTATAACACTAATCAATGCATGTATGTTTTAGGATAGAGTAGGCAGCCCGGGCATCTACATATAATTTTCACAATGACTAATGACATGGGATTAATTCTCTGCTGACTTTTCTTTTCCTAGTTTTTAATTCCAGTTCTATTTTGTTGATTTTAGTTTTGTTTACTTACTTTGTTAGTTGGCTTAGATATTAAATTGCTCATATCATTTACGGTTACCTCCGAAAGCCATAGCTAGACTAACTGGCGAGAGATCGAATTATGAATGTGTAATTTGATTTTAGTTTTACTTTTCTACAATTAGATATTAAATTGCTCATATCATTGACAGTTACCTCCGAAAGCCATAGCTAGACTAACTGGCGAGGGATCGAATTATGAATGTGTGATTTGATTTTAGTTTTACTTTTCTGCAATTAGATATCAGATTGCTCATGTCATTGACGATTATCTCCGAAAGCCATAGCTAGACTAACTGGCGAGGAACCAGATTATGAATGTTGTGATTTGATTTTAGTTTTACTTTCCTGCAATTAGATATCAAATTGCTCATGTTATTGACAATTATCTCTGAAATCCATAGCTAGACTAACTGGCAAGAGGTTGAACTATGAATGATGTAATTTGATTTTATTTTTAGTTTCCTTGCAATTTTTGATTTCTTTGAGTGTAGTAGCTTAAATCATTTTTCTGCATTTAGACAACAGCAGAGATAGTTTCATGATCAATATTTCATTACTTACTTGTTTTAGATAGCAGCACATTTTTCATTCTTGTTCAAGTATTACTATCATCACTAGTATATTCTAAGATCTTCTGGAGTGTTAAGTGCTGGAAATCATTATAGAGGACATAATTGCTTAAAATCTATATCCATACTTGCCTTCTAAAGACTTAAGAATAGGATTTTCATTCGTAATAGGAGATAAATGAAGATAAAAACCCGCAAAAACAAAATAAAAATCGAAAATGAAAAAAAGTAAGGAAAGGTTATCTTGCACATATAGTGCGCCACACTTCATTAGTTTACAACTCTGGGATTGATAATTAATGTAGCAATTTAGGACACACTAAATTTACCAAACAACAGATCTTTTCGTATCTAGCTCAGAACTTTCATCTTAAGGGCCCGTCGCCCGCTTCTACTTGATGTAACTCGACTTTCTTGTCAGGAACAGTGGTGTTAACGGTCACCTCTCGACCTTTCCATGTTGTAACGTTATCAGTCAGGCGCAGCCGCGATCTTGTGGACCGAATGACTCTGTACCGAACACTTTTGCTGTGCCGACCTCCCGCAGACTTGTTTATAGTCCCGCGCCTACTTTCAACTACTTGGGGTGCTGAGATTGTGCTGTCTATAGCTAGTTAGGTGGTCGCACCACTAGTGCGATTTTTTCCTGCTAGCCCGGGTTGTGAGCACCTTCTGAGTGTCTTTGTAGCCATTATTTCTTCGTGCACTGTTGTGCGGGGTGTATCCTTCCGTAGGTGCGAGCGCAACCATGATAGCAGGGTCGCAGCTCATTCTCATTCTACAGGATACTCGACCGGGCCTGATTCCCTTATGTGTAGACTTGCGCAGCCACCGTGGGCATCGCTACTTTTCATCTTTCTAGTTCCCTCCCCAACTAGTGTGTTTTTATTTCTTAGCCATGCCCATATTTCTTTAATTTCGTGAGGTCTGCTGCTACCCCGCTTATTCTAGGCTCACTCCTGTTTAATTATTGACACTCTCATCTATGCCTCCCTTCTATTATAGGCCCATCGAACCTGTGGTATCCGTGACTTCCCAGTGGGTCATTTTCTCAAGCGGACGCTGAGCGTTCTTGCCCTTGTTCCCCTCCTGACTTTATCACGGACCACTAGTGAACTAGATTTCCCTCTAACTCGTACGCGCACTTGTCTCTGACATTTGTGCCGAATCTTTGGGCATGTACTTCATTCGTGAAAAATTTTCGCAGACGGTGTCTTCGCGCGTCCATCCTAAGACTTTTTTCTCAGATTCGTCGTTTCACGTTGGTCGACTAGCTCCTCCTCCTTCGTGGAATCCTCATCAACTGGTCGCTCCCTAACCATCCTGTCACAATTTAGTGTTGTTACCTCATGCAATGGATT
This sequence comes from Pinus tabuliformis, assembly GCA_031772625.1. Classification (NCBI taxonomy): domain Eukaryota; kingdom Viridiplantae; phylum Streptophyta; class Pinopsida; order Pinales; family Pinaceae; genus Pinus; species Pinus tabuliformis. The sequence goes on along the minus strand of CM062817.1, from coordinate 978,640,204 downwards.
ATGCCATCGCTCAATCTCTTCATCTGAGTCCAAGGTGCAGGAATAGTCATGGTCCCATGAGATTCTTTCGTCCGTTGTCAGATTCACTCGGCCCTGATCCTGCGCTGTGATCTTGTAGATATAGTCCATTTCATCGTCATTGCCCTCATTGCGCACTAGTTTGGTATAACGTGCCCCTTCGGTTGGGTCCAGCGGAACCACTACACGGAGATATTTTTTCTTAAATATAATTTTTCGTTTCTTTAGGTTGATGACTCCATTCATATCCGTTTCCTAGTCTATTCCTAACAATGCAGGATATGGGTTACTGTCATCCACAATTTCTATGACCTCAAAATCGATTTGTGTGCTTACACCATTGATGTCTACTGTAACTCCTTGCAGTCTTCCCATAGGCAAGATCTTATATTGGTTCACCATCCATAGTTGGATAGGAGACCATTGTAGTGCGGGCCTACCCATGCGCTCCCAGGTCTATTTAGGTAGGAAATTCGCGTCTGACCCCAAGTCCAGAACAATCTGATCCATCTCATAATCCCCAATCTGTGTAGTTAATCACATTTCTCGCCCAGTTCGCAACGCATGCTTGCCCAACTTCCGAACCATTCGAGATTCATCCGATCCTGCGCACCTAGTTATCAATTCCTGCAATCCCTTCATTGCTTTGGTATCCTGTAGTAGCTTCATTCATGTCTCTAAGAAGGTAGTTAGCATAGAAGTATCCGTCTCTGACTCTGTTTGATCCTTGCTACCTGAGGTAGAAGCTTCCGCGAAGTTCTTCTTGGTTTCCATAAATGTTTTCTTCGCACACTCCAAATCAAATACCAGTTGTTTTGTCGGAGCCTTTTGAACCCATGCATCCTCCTCTAGTTGCTTCCCCTTATCTTCTCCCCTAGTTGCTCCACTTATAAGCATCATATTCATGTTAGGGTCTTCCGCACACGGTTCAACCTTCATCATTTGGATGTTCTGAGAGGGAGTAACCGGAAGCACCCCTTTTTCTTGCATCTGAGCAATTAGCATGGGGTAGTCGACTGCTTCATGGTCAAATTGGTAACAGTACGAGAAACGAGATATGGTCGGGTTCGTGCAATCACGCGTGTAGTGCCCTGGCCCTCCACAATTATAGCAAATTAATTGTCCTCATCTGCATCTGGGTCCCATTCCCCCTCACCCCTGTCCACGTCCTTGAAATCCGCCCCGTGCTATTTCTGCGGTGGGATCCTGCCTGCGTGCCTCCATCTGCATCTTGTAAGCAGGTGTTCGATCCATCAACAACTCATAACTTTGGCAGTTTCTTTCATCGTGGCCAATTGTCCTACAAAAGTTGCAAAATAACTACTTGGGGGGGGGGGGGTTGTCTCAGGTTCTGTAATAGATGACAGTTGTCTGTGGCATGCTTTCCTCCCACCTGACAAATAGCGCACTAAAGTGTGGGCACCATGCTTGGACCTACTTGTACCTCTGGTCGCAATGGTATTGGTCCCCCCGCCGCCACATAGTTCGCAAAGACCAGACAATGATCCTTATCATGGCCCTAGCCCTTACATTTGATACACCATACCTCTTCACGCACTTCTGACTGAGGGGCTTGTCCTCATTTCAAACTTCGCATCTATAAGCATAGGTTTTGTATTTGCACGTGGATTTGCTGAACTCCCAACCCTGGATCTTGTATTGGGGTTTCGTGAAACCTCATTGCTATTTCTAATGCTTTGGCTTGGGTTAAGATCTTCTGCTGTGATAGAGTCATCCTAGGATGTGGTGTCAAAGATGCCACAAACCACATGTATTGCTGCACATCTATCAGTGTGATGTTAGCCTTGTGGATTGTGATTTTCAATCTCTAATCCAAGCCCTATGGGGTTTCTCTAGTTAACATTGCGATCTCCTTGAACCCAATGACCGACCGTGTCTCTGATTTTGGCCGACCAAATTCCTCTTTCAATGTGTCTTGGATCATCGTTATTCCTCATTCGGATGATCACTTGAGTACTTCATATACCACGTCAACACATGGTCCTATAGTGCACTAACTAAAGTAGCCTTTTTGATGTTATCATCCGTTATGACTTGAGATTCCCATAGAGCCTTTACCACAAACGAGGACTGACCTGGGTCTTCATTTCCTATGCCCCTAAATATCAGCAACTTGACTGTGCTCGCCATCCCAACCTTTGGTGGTGGTGGAGGTGGGGTCGGTGAAGATGGATTTGATGTATGTGAAGTAGGTGATGGCATGGACGAAAGTGGTATCAGTGGAAAGTGCCCCTTAATCAACCAGACTGCACTTCTTGGAGAGAACCCCGCGTGCCCCTCCTCACTTTCTCGTGAAATAGAAATTAGAGGATTGTTCCTTAATCCTTTGGTTCGTTAGCAACCTCTCCCACTCTGCTTTACGCCAGACATTAATAAATGCGCATAATCTATTTTTCACACAACAAAATTTTAATCCAAGTATTCAACGATTTGATATACTTACCCTGCGGTCCTTGGAGAAAGTGCCTTTCTGCTTCACTATAACTCACATTTGTGTCTATCGTGAACTTGGTGATAAACCCTCCTATTATCTAACCCAACCAGTGATTATTGCGCGTGCGATTTTATCTTCCGATGCTTCTAGCCTGCGCACCAATTCTGGACTCCACCCAATAGGTTGATCTAGTCTAAACCTTCCCACACTATCAGCTAACATTGCGATCCACTCGTACAACTCTATCAGGAATTTCGCAAAGAAGATCTCGTGGATATCTGTGTATATGTAACAATCCAACCACTCTTTCTCTGATATCCGAGGGTTTCTGTTTTCCTGAACCATGAACTCATGAAGCTTCTGATCTAACCAATCTTCAAGCTCTTTATTTATAGGGTTCCAGTGTTCCGACATCAGACATCCCTTAGGCAGATCCCGGTCCCAGCAACGGAACCATTTGTTGGCTTGTATGGGCCTGACCTAGGTTCAGAAGAGTTAGTTTGCCAAACAAATCCCATAGCTACCAGCCCTTTCGGCAACAGCCCGTGGAGCACGAACTGAGGTCTCACCCGAGGTGTTAGGGGAGGGTTCTAGAACCAGGTTTTCACATCCTTGGGATGTCTTGATGTGGTCTGGAGGTTTCGCGTGCTATTTTGTGGCCTCACACCACTCTACTTCCACGTAGATCCAGAATAAGGAAATTCTTTAATACTTATTATTAATGAGTGGTTATAGATCAGATCTACTTTTTATGGTCTTTAAGCAAACATTTAATAGAGATAACCAGTTTGTGCGCCCAGAAAAGTTATAGATTTGCATAAACTCATAACATAAGCATAAGCGCACAGACCAAACAAATATATCAACCATAAATTAACCTGATCCACAATATTTCAGATTCAACACAATATTTCCAAACCAACTTATCTTTATTCAATTCTTTCGCTAATACAACCAGATCTGCCTTGCGCACTCAGCTGTAGGGGTCCGCACACACAACTACAGACTCTATCAAGCCTCTGTGCACACAACCGCGGAGCCTCTATCTACCCACCAACACCCTCGACTTGGACTTACAGACACTTCAAGACTTCTTTCTTCAAAAACTGACCCCTAACTCTAGAGCCTTGCTCTATTTATACATTTCCATGGTTCGCAAACCATGGGCAGGCTGACTCAATTTACATTCTTTTTGGGCAAACAACCCTTTGACTTGAATCATTACACTTCGCGCTCCGCGCATCTCATGGAGTCTTTACCATGCCTTTACCCAAAATTGTGGGCTTTCGAGCCCCAAAACTGTTACGCGGGGCCTTTGCTACCCAACAATTATAGGTGGATGTAACAACTCAATATTAGAAGGATAGAAAGAAAGGACAGATGGAGAATAAGGAGAAACAATGTGACTAGTCATATCATAGTTGTAATTGAAACTTGGTTTCAAAGTATAAACATGTGAGGTGGGAGAAGATGGTGATAAATCAATAGATTGAATTTCAAGTTATCTAAACTCATTCTGTGTGCATGGAGCTATTTGGTGAGATGGAGACGAAGAGTCACTCAGAATGACAACTTCTTATGTCATAGATTTAAGAGATCCATAATTGGTATATGTTTGAAGAATTTTGAAAGCTTCATATTCTGATGGATTCAAAGAAATGTGAACAAGATACTCGAAATTGTATTTCACAAAATTCCAATTAATATCATCCTCAGAGAATTCGTAATAGAAATGAATAAAATGATCATGAAAATACTCAAGTGATTCACTGAGTGTTTTTATAAGATGAATGATTTTATTATAAACATATTCATAGTCATACCTGTCAAAGGCACAATGAAGCTCCTTGACAAGATGTTCGAAAGAGTGAATGGAAGTTGGCAGTGTGTAACACCATTCTTTAACTCATGCTTCAAATGTAAGGATGAACAATCTACAACCAGTATCCTCACAATCAATTTCACAGTAAGTGCATAATTCAAGAAAGTGAGGAGTGTCCTCAAGAATGGTTGTTCCACCCCTGCCATCAAAATTCAAATTTGACAAGTCTTGAATTATCACTGAGGGCACTTTCAAGTTTGCAATTCTGGTAAAACATGTCAGGGTCAAAATTTGGGAAGAAGCCATTTAAAAGATAATAAAGGTTAAAACAGACTTCACAGACTCATCTTGTCATCTAGCCCTCCTTCTAGAGCCAAAACCTATTGACGATGCTATAATCAGCCAATAGGCACATGGGGTCTCCCTATTGTGAAGTCCTAATTATACCCCACACTGTTTGGAGTAGGATCCCAAACTGGAATATGACTAGTTGCCGAAGTGGTGGGTTTTTAGAGTGTGCCTTGGCTGCAATAACCACATAGAATGATGTATATGTAAATTTGGTGGTAACAAGAGTATGAACTATGTGGAGTGTCAAGTGCAATCCATGAGAAGTTTTATGACATCAACGAGAAAGGGAGTGGGACCATTTGAAGCATGCAATATTACTTCGCTTAAAGGGAACACACGAGTATTAAAATAGTCATAAGTTAACCTACAAAATACTTCATAAAACAACCATGATCGAAGTAACATAACAACACACAATCAACAAGATTCATACTAAGGAAAAAGCAATAGTTCATAAGCATTAGCGTAAATTAAATAAAACATATTGCAAACATAACAAGAATAGTACTACTATATCCATGACATATGCATGAAGATATGTTGGCTTCGATCTTTATTAAAAGTGAAATTTCCAAGCACTCATATACAATTCACAAACCACTAGCCCCAATAGTGGAACATGAACCCAACACTTACTTCTCCAAAGAAATATAATCCTTCTATGTTAAAGGAGAAGCCAAGGCTCTCAAAAAATACTCCCAAGCTTTATCCTAAGGCAAAAGATGGGCCAAAATAGCTTTTCATTAGTTATGATGGTATATTTATAACATATGAGATGACTATTCATCTTCTTTTGTGACTCTTTGACTTCCCTAATGCCTCTTTGACTTCCTTTTACATAATGACCTTTCATATTCCAAAATTGACATTTGGACTTCCACTGACAAATTTATTTCAAATATAATATTAAAAATACCCATATAGGACAAAATTGGGTAGATTTAAGAAAAATAATATTGATAAGATAAGGAACATGACAAGCTTGAGTTTGGGGAAACTCTATCTCAAAAACTTGAACTTGTAGCTCTTTGGTCACATAGTGATGCCAAAGTATATATTGTGTGATGATTCCCTCAAACATTGCAATAAGATCAGGTTGAAAGTGGACTCTAGCCTTTGTTGCATCTGGGTATACAGTCTTGGAGCTAATTTTAGTTTCACTATTTAATAAGAAAAACATGGTTTTGATCTTTGTAAGGATACCAATATACTTTTGCATATCATGTCTTTTTACCTCTAGGTCCCCTTTGGTAGTAGTCTGCATGAACTAGTCCAAGTATTCTTCAACTTTCTGCCTGACCTTATTTATGCCTTTAGCCTCTATGAGTGTGTTGACTAAAGGGATATTGTGTGACTTGATCTTGAAATCCACACTGTTATACAACCATGTATAAGAGGACTAAATGTTAGTGATGAAAGTTTTGAGTTATTTGTTACTTTTGATAAGCATCTTAACTTCAACTTTCTGCAATTTAGCGTGCTTCCTTCTCTTCTTCACTGATTCAGGACATGCACCTCTATACTGCATTCCCCACTCATGCACAACAATAATAGTTGCATGAAAAACCTTCATATATTTTTCATTCTCTAGAGATTTCTACTACATGCTATGCAAGTACACAACCACTTTTTGCACGGTGACTAACTCCTTATAGAGGTTCCTCATAGTGTCTCCCAATGTTGATACTTCACCAAGTATGGATGCCTTAAGTTCTTCTACGTAGACCTGTGCAGGAGCTGCTTTCTGAACCTTTACCTAGAGCTCTTCAATTCGTTGCCTTGCAACCTCTAAGTTATTTGCCATCTGTCTGTTCTCAGCCATCAAATATTTTGTGTTTGACTTGGAGGCCTGCAAAGGCCAAGTTGGTTGCAAAAAAACTTCTATATTTTCCTAGTGTCCATCACGATCACCTTCTCTTTGATAAAAAAAGAATGTGTAAGGTCTTCCAGAAAATGCTTCTTTCTTTCCTATACAATCTTCTTCTACAACTCATCAAAAGTTAAACGATATATATCCATAATAGGACCTTCATTAAGAGGAGCAATTTCCTCTTCCTCACTTGAATATTTCCCTTCTATAGGAGGAGGGAGGGACTAAGTGGTGATCTGCTGCACGAAAGGCATGAGATCAACATCCTAATTTTGATGCTCTGGCTCTACCTCCATATCTTTGATTACTATCAAGTCTTCAATTTCCTAGGAAAGTTCTTTATCCTGCAACTGCTTGCTTTATTTTTCAAGTAATCGATTCTTCTCTTCTTCTTGGGATTACTTTAATGATATTTATTCCTCTTCTTTTCTCTTGATTTATTCTTCAAGTTTCTGCCTCTCTTCTTTCTCTTTTTTCTCTTGTTCTCCTTTTTGCCTTATTTCTTCCTCTTGCTTCTTTTAAGATAATTTGGTCTGATTTGAATTTGTGACTCTTCTCTTCTGTCAGACTATGCACAACCTTCCTTTTAAACTTTGTGTGATCTAGGTTGTTCCTTTATGATTATTTTAATTTATAAGTGGATTCCTATTGAGGAGTAACCTATGATGTACCTGCAAAGCTAACTGGTGTGTGGGGCTTAGAGGCATTATAATAATTATTGATCTTTTGCTCCTCTAGTCTAGAATAAGTTGCGCTTGGCCAAGTTAAATGTATCTTTGCATAGTGTTTCTTACACACACTCCTACGATCATATGGTTGATATAACATAAGACCGAACCCAATTTTATCTAACTCTTTTCCCTTGGTCTCCACATCCTTTAGATTCTTAATCTCATACAATCCAATCTACAAAGGAAGATTGGGCCAAGGTGATTTCTTCCTTGCTTGCAAGATTCCTGATATACCTGTAGAAAGATGATAATCTACCTCCTATATGAACAATTTGTTGGTGGTATACCTCGACAAAAAATGAGAATATTTCTAACCACCAAACACCCTAAGGTAAGTGCCATCCTGTGAGGCAAACCAGTCATCAAGTTCTTCTACTGCTTCCATCACCTCACAGGACATGCAAGGTGGCTACTCCTCAAATACCATCTTGTACAACACTATGAGGATTTTATCGGCCAGCTTCTCCATGAATCCTCTATAACTACACTCTAAAATCAACATGCACTAAATGTGTACAACACTCTCTTTCAATGTCCATGTCCAACTCATTTCAGGAAAATAATTTTGAGCGCATATCACATCCAACAAGTAAGAAAAATACATAATCTGGATTGATTACAATTAGGATGGTTCTTAGCATTATTCACATGGATATTTAATTGTTGGGCCAACAAATCTTTCCAATTGAATGCTTCTCCTTGACTCACAATCTGATGCAACAAATATGCCCACCATTTTGGAAAAGTCTCAGCAATCTTTTAACCATAGGTTCGGCAACATAGAACTATCAAGTAATAGAATTATTGTTTGAGAGATTTGGTCGTATAAGTGTTGTTGTGTTTTTGGTGGAATTTTATCGATCTTTCACCCAACCTTTGGATGACATCTTTAGTGTTGAGATAGTTGGTGACCATGTGAAAGTGAGAATCCATGTAATATTATGGAAAGGGAAGATGATACATCAGCTGATAGTCACGTGCCATGAATGAGGGAAGACTTTGTCTACTGATACAACTGAGGATCATGCTCTTTGCATCTATGTGTGGAAGGATCCACTTGATTATATCTACACAAGAGAAGACTGGAAACTTGCATGCAATATTATGCAATCTTGACTTCTAGATATTGATATGAACTTGTCTGTCTTCAAGATATAGTTTATAACTAGTTGCAGTCAATTCATCTTTTACTATGTGCCATGTGATATCTGAATCTTTCCCAATGAAGATTTGAGTGTCTAATAGAACTGGCATAATGACGGCGGTACTCTCAACTACTTCACCGGTACTTCTCTCTATTGTGTCATTTGAGGGAGATCTCTTCGATGGCATGATGAAAACATTGATAAAAGAGATATAAGCTCAAAAAGCTGCAATACCTGTAACACACAATGCAATCATGGTGAATATAAATCAGCTCAAGCAACATAGTTCATCCAATAAGATTAATGCATCAACTTAGTGACTGAAGGAAAGGATTGTGTAGTTTCTGGGCTAAAGGAGATCATATAAGGCTAATGAACTACAAATTACAAAATATCAACATGGAAGGGGTGAGATAGAGGCTTGAGACTGCACAATGCGCAGTCTTAGCTAGGAAGGCTAAGAAAAGAGACTATGCATTATGTAGTATCAGTGGCTAGGGATAAGGCTTGAGGCCTAGAACTATGAAATGTGCAGTTGGGTAGGACAGTGATTGTGCATTGTATAGTCTCAGAGGCTAAGCATGAAGCTTGAGACTTGAGGATGATTATTGTGCAGTTGTGAGGGGCAGTAGCTGGCCAAGATTGTGCAGATCTGCCTGGGAAAGAGAAAGAAAAGTATCAGATATGAGATATGGGGAAAGAAGGAATATTTATCTCACTGAAGGAAAGTTAGATTAGTGAAAAATAACTTCCAAAAACAAGCATGCAAAAGGGAAAACGAAATGCATAAAATGACCCAAGAGCGACAACTACTAGTGGGCAAAAAGAAAGAAGTCGATGCAACATTAGTAAAATGTGAATGAAGGAATGAACCAAAACCTATTCAAGATAATAGTGGTAAAAGAGCTAGCTACCATGAAAATAAATATGAAAAATAACACTCATAGAAGCAAAAACAACAAAAGTGACAGAAAAACTGACAAAAAGTAACACTTGCAAAACTTACCTAGAAAAGTGCCACAAACTTAGCCAAAAAGCTCCTTCATCTTGTTGGGATGGTTATAGCTCTAAGATCAAATGTGAAAATGAGCTCTAGGGGAATCAATTATATAGATCTAGTCAAGTTAAGGTCTATGACATGCATGCCTAAAATCAAGGAAAATCACCACTTGTCTTAAGATCAATATTAGTAACTTAGTGGCACTTATCAGACATTAATTAGGAAATCCCTATTTTATGGGGATGATAAATCAGATTTTCCAGGAAACTCCCCATTCACACTAGTAGAAAGGATTGCACAATTCCCAGTAACAAGGGATTGTGTAGTTCACTGCCTAAGTGAATTGCGCAGTTTCTAATTGAAGAGAGAGGCTCAACATAGTTTCTAGGCTCAAGGGTTGTTTTCCTTCAATGATTGTGTAGTTATGATCCTTAGGGTCTAGGAAAATTTCCAAAGACATTTTATTGAGTAGTTCCAAGAGGTAATACCATAAATAGGTGCAAGATCTGGGTAGGAGATGGCTTGTGTTTGAAAATGCTTAGTTAAGATCAAAACAACTTAATCAAATTATCCTAAGAACTGCATGCAAAGATAAGTATTCAATATTAGATGGAATACTTGATGATAGTGAAAGATGGGTCCTCATGGATGGAAAGTAGGCTCCAAAATTATGGCATAGGAAATTTTTTGAAGGGGGTTTGTAGAAGCTACAACATAACCCTACCGATCATGGGTTCTCTATGCATTTTCAATCCACGACTCAGGTTCAAAGTTATTTTTGGTTTTACACCTCAGTTTGGGAAATTCAATTCACTTAGAAGTTTTACAACTAAAATATTCTATATTTACCAAAGCTGGACTGTTACCTTAAGGTTGGGTTTGTGAAAAAGCTACCATTTTTTAATTTTCGGTATTATCTAGGTAAGGCCTATGGTTAATTATACATTTCATTGTGTTATTTTGATTATTGATTTTCCTTTCCGTGCTTGTTGGTTTTTTCGTCCTCCACCAACTTCTTAGTGACCTTGTAAATCATCATTTCTCTACATTCCCATCACATTCTGAAGCATTGCATAGGTCAAAGAAAGGGTGCCTCCTACCCTTATTCTTTCGAATTGTTCTGAAATTTGAAGAAAAGAAAGGGTTTTAAATCCCTCCTCTACAAATTCCACAAAAATGTTAAATGGATTCTAAAACCTTTTCCTGCAAAATATTTTTGAATGATTACAAAGCCAAAACCCTCTTCAAAATTGCTACCATACTTGAATTGGACCTCAAATATTGAATTTCTTTACAAAACATGTTTAAAATAAAATATATTGAAACACCATACCAATACAAGATAGTTGGTTATATCTCATGCAAAAATTTGACCTCTATTTGTATTCCCAATTTTACACAAAATATTTATTTATTTATTTTTATTTATTTATTTCTATATTTAGGGTTTACTCTTGAATTTCAAATGTAGACTCTTCTATTTAAAGGGTTTCCATTCTATCAAAAAATTGTGAAGTTTTTCAAAAAAAATAAAATAAAAACCATATATATTATTGCAGAGGAAGTAATATTATGTTCCATAAACCTACATGCAATATCATGTTTTGTTGTTCATTATTTTGCAGACAGTATCCTTATTGTTTCCACTCTTTCAATTCTAAATTTGATAAACCTTAGTTCAAACCATAATATAACATTTTTTTAGAAAAGAGAGGAGAAAAGGAAAAAGGGTTAACAAATAAATATGCTTTAAGGAATGTTTATGTTATATCAATACAAAATCTTATATATGTGCCCTCCATTGCAAATTTAATTTGCATTATGAATTTTACTAGGCTTGTACCATTCCCCTCTGTGTCTAATCTATCCACTCAATTTGTTCTTGTCCATTCATCCCTCAAGCATGTGTAATGTGATTGATTTTTTATTGGAATTATGGATATGTAACATTTGTAAAGTGAGATGTGTAGTTGTGGATTTTCTATTTTAACGTTTGGATATTAATTTGATTATTTTTCAAAAATGAGTTTAGGATCACGAGGCTAGGGTAGAGGCAGAGAAAGGAGGAATGGAAGACCAAACTGGTGGGGTTCTAGCAAGAAAAAAAAAATATTTTTCTATTCATTTTAATGTTGATTCAAATGAGTTTCACCAACTTGCCACCACTAGTCATCTCAATCTATCGTCTCCCAATGTATCAAGCATCCCTCATGTTTATCAAAACAATGCATCTCCATCTCTCCAGCCTCACCCTAACATAAAAGAAATTTTAGGACCCTTTCCTGCTAATGCACTAGTAAATATCAATGATGGTTGGAACCCCATTTGAAATTTACCTGAAGGTGATGATAGTGCCTAGGGAAATATTTCTAAAATTCCACATCCAGTTTCTAGTTCTCATTCAACTACGTGTGATGCTTCTCCACGTTCTGAAGGATCTACTCTTCATCTGCATTCAGAGGGTACTCCTTATCCTATTTCTAATAGCCATGCTCATCAACATTCTACTACTCCAACTTCTGTATTTTCTGCACCTTGTCCTCCATCCATTTCCCATGTCATTGTTTCCCCTGTAAAAAATCTTGAACATAATGTCACTCCAGGATCTAGGCCAGATCCCATAGCCTATACTCCAGAATGTACTAAAGATTAACACCAATTTGATGCAAAGGGACCATATTTCTTTATGGAAAAATTCTTAGCTGGATCTAACAATAATGCTTATCCCTTTGCATATAAATTCTGATGTTGTGATGGTGAATATTTGATAGGAATTTTGGCAGGAAGATCTAATGTTTTGAATTTTTTATGGCTTCACATTAAAGTTGCAAATTTTGATAGGGACATTGATAGTTTATATTTGACATTTTCATAATTTTGGATAGGGATATGTTGGTGCTGCAATATTTCTCTATTTTTTAATGAAATTTCATATTTATGGTTGATTTGGAAAAGAGGAATATTTTCAGAATTTTGGACATGACTATGATATTGGCCACATCATATTTTAATGAACACGGAAACTTGATTTCATGGTTGATATGCTTATGTGATGCATGCATATTTTATATGGTTGATGATCATGCATTTGAGATATTATAATTTTATGATCAATGTATTTTGGATGTGGGTCCTTCCCTTTTTGAGACATTCTTGTTTTTAAGTAGCCCACCTTAAGTTGTCTTGCCTCAAATAGTTTTAATTAACACTTAATTAAAATATTAAAGGCTTGTTCTTTAAGATAAGAAAAAAATAGTTATCAAATTGTTTCATGAGTTAACGGATATCTATATTCGAGCAGAAGGGAAGACACTGAGGCATTAGTAGCAATACAAGGCGATATGATTTCATTTTCATTCTTTTGTTGTATTATTTTTCATTGTGTTTAAATATTTGTGACTCACATAAAATGATATACATGGATTATTTTAAATATAAGGATTGACAGAGGTTGATAATATCTCTTGCTGTTAGAGGTATCTTTAATTTTTGTTATTGATAATTTATATCTGCTATATCTTTTGTCAATATTGGTGTTGGCTCTATTTTGTAGTAGAATACTAGTCTTTAAACACGCCTTTGAGCTAACTGCAACAAGATTTGTTTCATTTTTTTGTTCACTTATTTTAGCATTTGAACACAACATCTTGTAAAGAAGGTCTTTTGTCAAGAACTTCTCGATACAGACTTTTAATTTGCTTAGTTTGTGATCATCATACTTGAACACTATTCTTTTATGACATTAATGAAGAATCTTGAATTTTTTCTGCCATATTGTATCTTTATCATTACACTTATGTTTTTCTCTTTTTTATCACTTTCAACTTGTATATTGTATACTGCAACTTTTTCCTTTATGGGATGTGATCTTAAAAAGAAGTAGTAATAGTATCTAAAGTTTATTTTCTATTTATGAGTTTGGCTTGACAAGCCAATGGTTTTAATTATTGTTATGTTTAAAAACATATCCTACTTTCCTTTATTTGATACATTGTAAATATTGTTAATTTAGTGGTTTATTTTCTTTTGTTTTTCTTCGAAGTTGCATTATGGGCTTCAAACTGATCATAGTACCCACGTTCCTGGCCTAGCTAGCTAGATATTCAAGGGTTGTGTGATCGATATTTAAAATTCATCAACACTCGCTAGAGGACCCTATGTCAAATAGTTTCTCAAGCCACCACTTGAAGGAAGCCACCACTCCCGAAGCAAGCCACCACTTCCCACATTGAAGACCCCAACCCTCATACTCTTTTGGACCACATCTCATACATTTTTATATTGGGCCCACTATTCTCTGCAAAAAAAAATTGTAGGCCTCATTTCATCGTTTTTCATATTGGACCCACAAAAACTCTCTACTCAAATGAATACACATCACACTCAACAATACATCAAACCAATATCTCTCTGTTCAATCATACATGAATCTATCAAACCCTAACATCATACTCAACATCACTCTGACAAGCTCACTGGCACAACAACTTGCTCATTAAACAACTTTGCCCAAAAATCTCACTGACAAGACTAGCAAAAACATACATATAAACCAATATTTGTCCAACACTCTCTCAATCCTTTTCAATATCAACATATACAAGGCTTATACACAAAATACATCAGTAATAAAGAACTCAACCATAATCTCAACTGGTTATGCTCCTCCCCCATGACAATACATCAACAACACTAGGCATAACAACTACAGCAACATATAAACTACACAGTATTAATTAGAACTAACTGCAACATACCAAATTGGCAATTCAAACAAGAATGAACCATACACATCAAGGAATAGGACAATAAGAATACAACATATAGCATATATTAATGAAAAAAATTCTCGGCAAGAAAGCACTACTCTCATGAAACAACACTAGAAACTCATAGACATGGCAGGCCCTACAAAACCAATGTCATTAATTGATAAACACAATAGCTAAAACCAAAAATAACTCTAAGATGCCACACACTTCCGCAAAATTGACCTATGATTCATTTATACAACATATATAACTCGCACATCATACATTTCTATCCAATTATCTCATATATCACTCTCCATACATAGCTAGATTATGCATAATGTACAACGATATTCATTAGGTTCAAGTCACACTCATTGTAACCTAGGATCAATCCATCACATGGAAATATAAACTAATTTAAATTTCCAATATGCAATTTTTGAAACAAATCTATGCAATAATTACATTCCAGTTTTCCTCTTGAGACCAAATCGATAATCAAATGTGACCAACTCAAATTTTCTTGATCACTTCAAAATCCTTAGGAAAATACCCTAGGAAAATCCCGTGGTATTTTGTGTACACGCACAAGTCGTGAAATTTTCAACTACAGTAAGTGTCATGGGGATATAAATACAATATAGAGTATATTTTTGTGGGGATACAAAGGCAAGCCTGTGAAGTTTACGCAAGTGTCATGGGGATGAAGAAGCAAGCCGGAGCAGATTCTGTTATGCTTGGAAAAGTGAATTTTTTTCACCTAGGTCTACAACCATTGCTTGAAGCCATATGAAAACATCCTTCCAAGCACCCTTAAAACCATAAACCAAATGATCATGCACACATCCTACAAATATTTACATCAATGCGAACACCATGTTGCCAACAATCTCCCCTTTTGGCATTGATGGCAACACCAAAGCCACATCAACAAATTGATCTTCATTTACTTCTCACTGGATGGTCTCATTCTCCACTAGTGGTTGATCTTATTCCCCCCCTTTGAAATCAATGGAAAAGGGTGACCAAAATCCATTGAATCACCATGTTGACACCAATGAACAATGTTGATACAAATTATTTTATGATGAATATGGTTAGCTACAATACTTGTAAAATAATCATTAGGAGCCAAGGAAAATAAACTAACTCCTAAAACTAATGGGACATCAATGACAACAATGCCAATAATGACCTGCGTCTTGTTGACCATGCTCCCCTTGAACATGTACTAGGATATACATAACCAACTTCTTCGTTATTCTTCAAAACATTTGTTGCCACTATTTTATGTGTTCTTGATCCCATGCCTCCTTGCCACATTTAACAGGTTATTCCTCATGGACGAAAGATGCATAATAATCCATACCTATGATAACAATGATACATAATGAAAGTACATGGCAATATTGTGATAATACAAGGAAATATCAATGATAGTACACGACAATATCAATGATAGTACATGGCTAAAATAGATGTATAACTGCTATGTAGGCCAAAACTCATGACTCTACCTCCTATAGACGGTTGAACCAAATGATGAGAAAGTACATAAAGGGCTAGATCAATGCACTCCAAAGTGCTTCCATTGAAGAAATAAAATGAATATTTTATGCATACCACAAACAAGGGCTACTCGGTCATTATGCCAAATGATAAGAAAATACATACATAGCATGACATTCTTCTATGCATGACTAACACTACGACTACCAACCAAATCAAAAAATGACAATCATGATCAAGTACATATAAGGTTTATTTACAACTTTTGACTCATGAATACAACCATACGGATCTACTACAAAAGTGAGTGAAAGTAATATGAAAAATAGTATGCAAGCCTTGTAAACTTAGTTGCATAAATAAATCTCCCTAAGGTCATGTACCTTCCAAACCTTTTGTTGTTCATGTGAACCTGATCTAGCTTTTATGTTGTCGGTATACCATGTTGGTGTTGAAAATCATACTCGTGTCTTATTTTATGCTCTCACACTGGTGCAATGTGCTCCCAATGAGATAATGCATGCCTCAATTTGCACTTCTGTGGTCTTATTTGAATATAGACTAGGTAACAATGGACTACATTGGGGAGTAGTTGCTCCTACTTTAGTTGTTGGTGCTCCTTCTTCCTCCACACCATGGTAGGTTGCTTCCTAGTATGTGCATTTTCTTTTAGTTTTTGTTAGGCCTACTCTATATTAGCTAGTACTTTTTTCTATTTTTTCTTGAAAACCTAGATAACTTACAATCATAAGCCATGTGACTAAGGTTGTCACAAGTATAACACCTCACATGACCAAGATATGAAGCAAGAGGATCAAATATTTTAATTATAAGGTCAAATATCTACCATACATTTGTCATACCTCTATTCCATGTGTGATATTTGCAATCAATCACCTTGTGTACCAATAGATTATAAGAAAAAAACCCATTAAATTCATTTGTTTTCCAGAAGGATATTTCTCTCCTTGGCTTCCCTTGCCACCCAAAGTGTCACATACATTAGTAGTTAGATTTAAGTAGTCCACTTCTAAAACTAGTCGCAACATGTATGTAGTTTTGGTAGATATAGAATTCGACCTTACCCATCAAAGGAGCAAAAGGTATGTCATTTATGCTTTGAAATATTGTAGATATACCATATTCCCCTCTTGGAGAAAATGATCTTCTAGTCATAGGTGCTCCTTGAGGTTCTCTTCTCGGCTACTACAAGATCTGTTGCTTCTTTCTTCCTTTCTTACTTCTCATGTTTCCACCATTTTTTATATAGTATTCTTATGTTCCACATTATTATTTATATCTATATATGTGCTACAATCTCCCTTATGAAAGCTAAGACAAGATATGATCAAGGGAGATATTTGGTTGTTGAGGATGCTATCCAAAACCTTGGTTCTCTTTTGCTACTTCAACTAATTGTCTTTATGTTCTAGCCAATTTTTCATGGATACCACTTCAAATTATACTTTTTCAACTAATCCCTCTCTCTCTTTTAGCTAATTGGTCATCACATCTTGAAATCTTCTTGATTCTTCCAACCGGTTATTCAAGATGATGACTTATACATTAAGCTAATTCTCCTTTTCATCACAGATCTACAATAATCTCTTCTAATATCTATTCAAATATTTTAGCCTTCCTATAACATTAGTTAATTTTTCTATTACAACCATGGCTAAATCATGTTCAATGTCAAGGATCATAATTCTAGCACATTCATTGTCCTCTTGACTATTTGATTCAACAAGGATAACATCATATTCATATAAAACGTAAAGAAATATCTCATCATTATTCATACCTTCATATCTACCTGTCTGCTTCACATATGGTTCACCTAAGCCCTCATTTTTTTATTTCTCCTTATGATTCGCTGAACTTGCTCTAAGGGGGTGAATATCTTTACGCTAAGAATTTTTATTTTTAGGTCCCTTCTTATTCTTATTCTTTTTACTCTTCTTATCAACCTCTCTATTGTTTCTACTATTGTCTCCTCCATAGAATATCTACAATTTGTGCTATAGGTCTTTAGACGATGTCATATCCACTATCTTCTCTAGATTTGCATTGTGAAGATTGTCATATATGACACACTTTTCTTAGGCATTATACTATTTCAATTTCACTGAGATAGGATCCTTTACACTTATTTCACATACAAGCTTCCAAACATTAGCTCCATAAGCTTCCTACTTTGATTTAACCCTTTTTTCCATACTTGTAGTTTGCAACACTTAGCACAACACACCTTGATGATCCATCATATTTTTTTTTCAAAATTTACCAAATGTTTCTTCCAACAGTTAACATGCACTTGAAGACACCCACTTTGATACCAATTGTTGGGAGCTTGAAAATGTTTAGAGGGGGAGGGGAGTGAATCAATATTGTACTAATGGATCAACTTTTACAACTGTTTATCCTTTCTTTACAATTAACTAAATCATGAACTAATTAACCAACAACATATGTATGACCATTATATATGAAAGTACACATCATGAGAAACATGTAAAACATCCTAGAATATAAACATAAAAGAAACATATTAACACATGAACACTAGAAGTTAGGAGGAAAACCTTTTGGGAGAAATTTCTCCGGCTACCTTGTCTTCTTATTCTTTATTATTCAAAATATTATTTACATCATGCAATGACCACTACTAGTGTGAAAGACATTACTTACATTTCACACGATAAAACACTCACAACATGCCACTACCTAACAGAATCTACCACTTCTTAAACTATGCAAGCCCTAACTTGTTCGAGGACCCTACCTCCAATAGTTTATGAGGCCACCACCTAATGAAATCCACCACTCTCTGAGAAATCCACCACTTCCTAGCGAGCCACCACTTTCCACACTAAAGGTCCCAACCCTCAGATGCTTGTGGATCACATTTCATACATTTACAGATTAGGCCCACTATTCTCTACACAAAAAACTATATGCCTTGTTTCATCGATTTTCATGTTCGACCCACAAAAAATATTTGCTCAACTGAATACACAACATACTCAGTATTACATCAAACCACTTTCTGTTTGCTCAATCATACTTGAATTTGTCAAACCGTAGCAACATACTCAACATCACTTTGACAAGCTCACTAACACATCAAACAAATCATCCAACAACTCTTCCCAAAACATTTCACTGATAATACTAGTAATAACATACACATAAACCAATAGTCTTCCAACACTTTATCAGTCTTCTTCAACATCAACATATACAAGGATTATAGAAAAATTAAATAAATAATAAAGCACTCAGCCATACTATCAACAACTTATTATTTCCCCGCATGAAAATGCATCAAAAACACCATACATAGCATCTACAACAACATATAAAGTGCACAGTATCAATGAGAAATCACTTCAACGTACCAATTGTTATCACTTAGAGGAAAATTGATTGCGGGAAAACCTCTAAGATAACCTCAAACCTATTTTAGGTTAAAAAATGACCCTTCAACCTAGAGAGGGACCTCTCTCTAAAACTCAACTACTCTAGGTCACTATAGTAGTAGGTTTTGCAATTGAGTTTTGTGTCCAGATTAAGTTTGTAGGATGAAATTTGGTTGGGTTGTATATAAAACACACCATTGGGCATGGAGTCTAGTTTTATCAAATGATGCTACAGATCTAATGAGAAGACACAAAAATAAGGGTAGCGATAATGCCTTTGACAACTTGAGAAATTTGGAAGAAGAGAATCAAAGAAAACATAATTATAGTTGATATAAGAAATGAGTACTAATGACTGAGAAATACGAGAAAGGAGCATGAATGAATCCCAATCTCAGATACTAAAGTTTCCATACATGAAGAATATTTTTCATAAATAGAGAAATATCGGGTAGGGAACTAGAACACATGAATTTTCTGCAAATTCTCATCAAACTATAATATATCTAAGATCTGCTCAAATACACCAGAATGCTAATGTTTTTAAAATAAAAGACAAAGTTTTTCCATTCTTTATAAACTGTATTTATAGAAATTACATCAACTGATCACAAGATTATAGTTTTAAAGTTAATTACAATAATCCAAAAATATCAAAATATTATAAGTTCATGCATATACAAAATATCTTTAATTATGTTATTTTTTTCTAAAATAAAATATCAGCTAAAATATATACTAACATATAGACAAATAAAAGTATCTTCATAATATATTCCTCAAAAATAGAAATAGGTCCCTGGCTTTATAGAACTGACTCCTTGCTAGTAAATAGGTTCCTCTGGAAATAGGTTCAATCTTCACTAAAACTGCTTTTTTATTAGCATTCTTTTCCCTCGGGTTTCCTCGTGAAATTTGTTGTTGTCAACTTCTTTGTTTTTCTGAATTAAAGATTTTGATGACAGACTGAATGTCAGCATTTGATTTTTTATTGTTTTTAGAATTGGCTGACAGTGGGAATGACAACATTTCTCTTGTCAAAATTCAGTGACAACAGAGATGTCAACACTTCTCTTCAAAATTGATGACAACAAATATGTCTGCATTCCCCGCTTCTTTCAAAATCGCTGATAGTGGGAATGTCAGCTCCTCCATGCTCTTCTGTATATAAAAATGATGTTAAGCATAGTATCAGTGATAAAAGCAAAAACACTGTTTCTTAAGTTCATAACCAAAAATTTCAAAATAACCCCAAGCCTCTTAGTCAAGGGTGTTGGATCTGTTAAGAAACACATCAACCTTCTCCAACCTCTATTTCCTTCTTTGTCTTGTATCCATAGGACCTTTTCTTATAGTTTCTTTGTCTCTACTCTTCTTAGAGTCTGAAATCTTCTTTCTGTTGATGATAAGGTCCTTCAATGGCATATATCTACATAAATTACCTCCTTAGCCAAATATAGGTTGTTTCTCGGTTTAATTTTAAACCTTAACTTGTTTGTTGGCCTTGTATGGGGTCTTTTGCCTCATTTAAAAGTTTCAAACAATTTTTCCTAACCTCTTTGAATTTATTAACTGCTAGTATAGTTGTGTCTACAGGGAAGGCTTTAACAAGTGAACTCATGACTTGGGGAGAACTGATAGCAAAAGGTAAGTTTATAGGAGAGGTAGGGTCTAATTTACTAAGCCTGACACTTTTTATTTGGTAGACTTTGGGGATTTTAGGGCCAAAGGATGTAGAAGGGACCGTTGTGTCTTTTTGGGTAGGAGTTATCTTAATAGGGGTTGTTTCTTGAGTCTTTTTCCCCTTTTGTAATAGTTTTTGGCCTTCCTCTTTGATCTGATAATGAGATCTAAAACAATTAATAAGGTATTACAAACTTATGGGCATGGATTTCTCTATGTTATTTTGTGCAATGGATATATAATATTATGAAATACACAAACAATGAAGCAGTAAACAAAACATAATAGATAACACACAACACAACAAATTTAGTGAGGAGTTCACCCAATACTCCTGGGCTACATCTCCTGGTCCAACCTTCAGTGGTGGCCTCTCTATTATGTCTTCAAGCAAAGTTTTTTTTTTTTTTTCCTACAACAGTATTATCTCAATTTGAGACTCAATACACAACAGATGCAACAACAAGAGCTTTTCTTGAACCTCTCAAGCTCTCTGAGTACACAGACTCCCTCAACGCTCTCTGTCTTTATCATAACTCTATCTTGACATTTGCCTGCAATACTGACTGTCCTGCTTTCTCTTTGTCTGTGGCTTTAAATCCAATATGGGCTGCGTTTCTCCTTCTCATCTTTCTATCTCCCAGGCCTCTATCTGCTTCTAATCCATCTTCTGGCATTGCAAAATCATTGCATAATGCCTAAAGAGGAGGTGGCCACCTATTTGGAAATGTAAGAGTGCCTCGGTCCCTTGAAATCCCTCAGAATCCCAAACGCAGTGGTTTTCTATTTTAGAGAGGAAAAGGCATTAATGATTGTGAAATTCTTCCAAAACTCAATTCATTTCGGAATTCAGAAGTCCTTAAATCTACCCTATTCTCCTATCGGGTCCGCTTATAAGTCACCATCACATGTCTCAATGGCCCTGCTCCAAAGTTCCTTTGTATTTTTGAAATATGTTAAAATCCCGAAAATGAATTGGAAATGGCTTTTCTCTAGACTTGAAACAATATATAATAGCCTTAAGGAGCCCTTTCAAGTCTGGCTTATCGCATCAGCCTTCATCCTTCGCATTTCGTTTAATAAACGAAAATCACGAAAATACATTAAAATGGCTTTGCTGTGGATCTCAAATTTTATGGAATAATATTTATATAATTGTTGGGTACGATTCATTAGATCGCATATATATATGTGTGTGCACCCTTCTGCATATCTCTGATGCGACGTAGCGATGTGATTAGTCGCAGTCGCAAGTTGCACAGGCCCTGGGTCGTGGTGAGTGCTACTATTGCAATCCGTCGATGAGATACAACGGTACAACGTGGGCCGTCGAACTACGCGCTTGATCGACAATCCTCATTGACCCCGCTGATCGCTATTGCAACACACTTGTGATTTCCACTAATATCCATCGATTGCTGCTACTGATTGCAATTTGTTGATCGAATCTAGACCATTGATTGGCCAGATCGAATGGCCCCTGTGCATTCATTGTTACCACCACCAATAGCTCTATTTTTTGATGTATTTTTGCCTCCCGATAGTGTTCTTCAGGCTTTGTAACAAGTTTTCTCATGCGGTTTTTTTTGGTCTTTGGCATGATTTTTTGAGTTTTCAAGACTTAGAGAGTGTTCTTGGATCCATTTGGATCATGCCTTCCCACTGAAAAAGGCTTTTGGACCACCAAAAGTTGGTTTTCAAGCATCGCTTAAGTGAGGATACCATTGCCTCACTTTCCCAATCTCTATCCATTTGGCACTGCTAGGTTTTGAACCTTTGAGCCCAATCCTAAGGTACTCTATGTCCCCTTTGCACGTATTCCTCACCTTCCTGTCCAGAACTGTATCTTCCTGCAGCTCATTGAGGTATTTAGGCAACAAATCATCAATGGAAGGCAATTGACTTTGCTCTTCGGGATATTAAATTAATGAAGGTTCAAACAGTCTTAAGTTTTTTGCATTTACCACTGAATAGATGTGCATGTATGCTGGCAGATCAAGGTGGAAAGAGTTCTCACCAATTTTCTCAAGTACCTTAAAAGGCCTATACCTTATTGGCTTCAACTTCTTTCCCTCACCTTGCATTCTATCCTTGATGATATACAACCAGACTTGATCGCCAACTTGGAAGTCCGGTGTTTATCATGCCTTGCATTGTACTTGGCTTGGCTCTTTTTGAGCTATTCCTACACTGCCTGGTGAATTTCTTGGATCTATTCAATGAATCTGGTTGCTTTGTCCACATCACTATCTCCAACAACTGCTATGTGTTTTTCAAAGACAAAATCTAAGGGAGACCTTGGTATAAAACCAAAATAGGTCTCAAAAGGAGATATCTGTGTAGAAGAATGTTTAGCATGGTTATAAGCATGTTGCACATAACATAAATGTTCATCCCAAAGATTTGGATGCTTGCTGCAATAACCCCTGAGCAACTGGATCACTGTCCTGTTGACTACCTCTGTTTGGCCATCTGTTTGTGGACGAAAGGTTGTGCTTTTCTTTAGTCTGGTGTCCATAAATTCCCACAGATTTGACCAAAACTTCCCAACAAATCGAGAGTCTCGATCAGATACTATGGAAGTGGGTAACCCAAAATGCACCCAGACATGCTGCAATAACAACTTTGCTATTTGTTCAGTTATAATCTGCTTATTACAAGGTATTAAAATACACATTTTTCTGAACCTATCCACAATAACATATAAATAGTCATGTCCCTTTCTATATTTTAGCAATCCTCCAACAAATTCCATGGAAACACTTTCCTAAGGACGGGAAGGGACTGGTAGTGGAGTGTAGAAGCCTAGTTTTCTATTGTTGGGCTAACTTTTAGCACACATGGTACACCCTCTTACATATCTAGAAATTGTTTCTTGCATTCTTGGCCAATAGCAGTATATTTGTAGTTGTGCAACTATTTTACTTACACCAAAATGACCTGATATCAGAGAAGTGTGTGCTTCCCTAATTATGTTGACTCTTTCAATTTGTGGAATGCATATCTTTCCCAAATGATACAAGAGTTGGTTTTTAACATAGTAATCCAATTATTCTACCTTTTTTCCATTACTTAAAGTTGCATATACATCTTTAAAGTCTATATCTTGAGCATATTGTTCAATGTAGCTTTCATGCATTACTGAGTTATGTTTAAGTATAGTATATGCATTTATGATTGGTCTGGAAAACATATCTACAACTTTATTGTGTATTCCCTTTTTATATCTGACGAGTCACGAATAAATGAAAATGTTGTAGGAAACCCATCCACCTATAGTGTCTTGATTTCTGCAATTTAGTTTGTGAGTGAAAATACTGAAGTGGCGGATGATCAGTATGTATAACTATGTCCTTTCCCATTAAGTAATGGTTCCACTTTTTTACACTCTATACTAATGCATACAATTCTTTATCATATGTAGGATAATTAACTATTGTAGAATTAAAAGTCTCATAATGGTAGCATATGGTTTTACCATGTTGCATCAACACTGCTCCCATGGCATAGTCACTGGCATCAATTTCAATCTCAAATGGTTATTGAATATTTGGAAATGCTAGTACTAGTGTTGTATTAATTTTTTCTTTCAAGGCGTCGAAGGCTTTCTGCTGTTTTCCTCCCCACTCAAACACCTTTTTCAATCCTGTTAAAGCATGTAAGGGAGTTGCAATTAAGGAAAAGTTAGCAATAAACTTTCTCCAAAAGTGTGTTGCTCCTAAGAAGCTTCTAACTTCTGTAGCAGACTTGGGTTTAGGCTATTTACAATGACTATCTTCAATTCACCACAACCTACAATATGACCCAAATAATTCAAAGATGTTTTTACAGATTCACATTTTGATAATTTAACATAGAGATTTTCTTTTTTCAAAACATCCAACATCTGCTTTACATGTTTTAAATGTTCTTCCCATGTTTTATTGAATACAAGAATGTCATCTAGATAAACAATTACAAAATCATCAATAAAAGGCCCGAGTACATCATTCATAACTCTCATGAAAGTGGCAGGAGCATTAGTTAAGCCAAAAGGTATAACTAGCCATTCATATAGCCCTTGCTTTGTTTTGCAAGTAGTCTTCCATGCATCTTGCTCTACTACTCTGACCTGATGGTAACCACTATGTAGGTCCAACTTGGAAAAGTAAACAATTTCTTTCAGCTGATCCAATAGATCATCAATGCGAGGAATGGGATAACGATTCTTGATCATTGTTTTATTCAGAGCTTGGTAATCAATGCACATACTCAACGAACCGTCTTTCTTCCTCACCAACACGATTGGAGATCCACATGGTGATGTGCTTGGTCTTATGAACCCTTTCTCGAGTAGATCCTATACTTGCTTCTTGATCTTTGCATTCTCTAAAGAGGATAACCTATACATTCCGATGTTAGGAAATGGAGCATCTTGATGGAAATTAATATCATGTACAATTTCCCTTTTTGGCGGTAGACCTTTAGGTTCTTGAAATAAGATTTCATATTCTGAAACAACTTTTTCTAAATCAGCTTGTTGTTTAGCATAACAACCTTCAAATACATTGGTTTTATCAGGTTTCTTTTCCTTTACAACCATCAGTAAGAATTTCTTGCATGAATTTACAATTCTTTTCATCCACCCTGAGTTTATAAGAGTATAATTATTCTTGATTTTATGAGCTCTTATAATATATTCGATTCCATATTTAATGAGTTGATACTTATTTTCAGCTCTATAGAAAATGGATTTCTATCATACAAGGACTTCCTAAAACAATTCCACATATATCCAAGGGAATGACATCTAACTCAACTCATCTACAAATGGTGACCGAAAAGAAAACCTAAGTTTACATTGTCTAGTCACTTGTAGCTTTGCTTTATCACATACCCAACCTAATGGATATGGATTCTTGTGAGGTGTGGTTAATAGTCCCAATTTCTTTACAACTACTTCAGAAATTAAGTTTACCTGTGAGCCAGTATCAAACAAAGTATCAATATTTTGATTCTTGGAAATAACTCTAATATGAAAAATCTCATGTCTTTTCCTCTCATTTTCTTCACTATCACTAGTTTGTGCAGAATTACTAGTAGATGCTTCAGAATTTTTACCTTTTATAACTGTGGCTGCGATTGTTGTTTCATCACCTGAGTCTGACCCTAAATATTTCTGTATAGCAGCAACATTCTTCTTATTCTTGCCATTGAACTTCTTAGGTTTCAACTCGGGATGTAAATACCAGCAATGTTCATCATCATGTCCATCCTTCTTGCAGTGGGTGCATGAAGGTTTGGCCTTTTGTACAATATTTGCCTTCCTCTCTTTCCATTTCTGCTTCCTCTTTTCCTTGTTTTTGCTTGCAGTGTGTTTTGATGATCCCCCAATCTTTGGGTTCACATTCTTGCCTCTAGCCTCTAGATGGGTAGCCTAGACCGATACCTCATCTAGCTAGTAGGGTTAAACATGAGAATGGTCTGCCTCAAGTAGTTGCGTAGACCACCTATATACTTTAGCAAATTTTCAAGTGAGTCTAAAGAAATGCCTATAATCAAAGCTCTTTTTCTAAATTCTTGGGTGTAGCTTTGTACACTTTTCCCTTTTAATTGGCGAAGAGTTTTCCAACTCATCATAGCTTGCTGCATATAAGCTAGTGGATAGAATTGTTTTTTAATTGAAGAAACAAATTCACTCCAGATAGAAAGAATTTTACCATGCTTCTTCAAGTCAGCTTGTGTCCTACCTTCCCACCATACCAAGGCAGTTCCTCCAAGGCATAGGTTGGCCAGCTAAATTTTACTCCTGTCTAAATCAATATTTTGCACCCTGCAATACACATCTATCTATCTAATTAACTTCTTTGCATTTAATTCTCCATCATATATTGGCAAATCAAATTTAACATCTAATTTAATCAAAGATGTTTTCTTCTTTTTATTTTTAGGGTTATCAGGAGGTGTGGATAAAGGAGCCTCTTTTCCTTTCCCTTTGCCTTTAGAATGGCCATCTATAAGAGATTCTTATGTTCCTTTGTCTTGTTTGGAGGTTGAATAATATTCACTTCGACCTTTCTTAAATTCTCTATACATTTCTTCTACCATCGCTCTCATGGTCATGAAACTGTCCATGAACTGAGAGTCTTATTCCAAGGGATTTTCTTCTACCATTTTCCTTCTAGGATAGACTCTACCAATTTCTGGGTTAGTTTCAACCAGTTCTCCTTCTCCTAATTTGAGCTTTGACCTAGTTATCATTCACCAATCCAGCACAAGCTTGTCTAACCATAGTAAACCTAAAGCTCTGATACCACTTGATCTGATAATGAGATCTAAAACAATTAATAAGGTATTACAGACTTATGGGCATGGATTTTTATATGTTATTTTGTGTAATGGATCGATAAGATTGCAAAATACACAGACAATGAAGCAGTAAACAAAACATAATAGATAACACATAACACAACAAATTTAATGAGAAGTTCACCCAATACTCCTGGGCTACATCTCCTGGTCTAGCCTTCAGTGGTGGCCCCTCTATTATGTCTTCAAGCAGAGTTTTTTTTTTTTTTTTTTTTTTTACAATAGTATGAGCTCAATTTGAGACTCAATACACAATAGATGCAACAACAAGAGCTTTGCTTGAACCTATCAAGCCTCTCTGAGTACACAGACTCCCTCAACGCTCTCTGTCTCGACATTTTCCTGCAATATTGCCTGTCCTGCTTGCTCTCTATCTGTGGCTTTAAAGCTAATCTGGGTTGTGTTTCTCCTTGTGATATTTCTATCTCTCGGGCTTCTGTCTACGTTGAATCCATCTTCTGGCATTACAAAATCATTGCATAACGTCTAAAGGGGAGGTGGCCACCTATTCGGCAATGTAAGAGTGTCTCGGTCCCTTGAAATCCCTCAGAATCCCAAACACAGTCGTTTTATGTTTTACACAGGAAAATGCATTCATGACTGTGAAATTCCGCCAAAGCACGGTTCATTTCGGACTCCAAAAGTCCTTAAATCCACCCTATTCTCCTATCGGGTCTGTCTGTAAGTCACGATCACATGTCGCAATGGGCTTGCTCCAAAGTTCCTTTGTATTTTTGAAATATGTTAAAATCACGAAAATTCATTGGAAATGGCTTTTCTCCAGACTTGAAACAATATATAATAGCCTTAAAGAGCCCTTTTAGGTCCGATTTATCACATTGGCCTTCATCCTTCGCATTTTTTTTAATAAATGAAAATTGCGAAAATACATTAAAATGGCTTTGCTGCAATCTCAAATTTTATGGAATAATATTTATATAACCGTCGGGTCCGGTTCATCAGATCACATATATATGTGTGTCCACCCTTCTACATGGCTCTGATGCGACATTGCAATGAGATTAGTCATAGTCGCAAGTCGCACGGGCTCTGGGTCATGGTGAGTGTTGTTATTGCAATCTGCTGATGTGATACGGTGGTGCAACGTGGGCCGTCGATCTGCATGCTTGATCGACAGTCCTCATTGACCCTGTCGATCGCTATCGCAACACACCTGTGATTTCTACTGATATCCGCTGATTGCTGTTGCCGATTGTGATTTTCCAATCAGATCTATACTGTTGATTGGCCAGATCCAGTGGCCCCTGTGCATTCATTGTTGCCACCGCCGATAGCTCTATTTTTTATGTTTTTTTAATGTATTTTTTCCTCCCGATAGTGTTCTTTAGGCTTTTTAACAGGTTTTCTCCTGTGGTTTTCTTTGGTATTTGGCATGACTTTTTGAGTTTTCAAGACTTAGAGTGTGTTCTTGGATCCATTTGGATCACTCTTCAATTTTTAGGGGGTTGAGGTTGAAAACCTCCCCAAAATAGGAAGTGGCTCTAGGTTCTTCCTGCCTTGGCCAGCTAGTTTTAATGACGGATTTATGATAGAAAAAATGGGGAGAAGGGTTGGTTATGTCTCTAAAATGAGCTTTCATATGTCTGAGACTCTCCAATAGCTAGAAACAAGTACTCATCCTAACCTGACTAGCCAAATGGG
The DNA here is from genome assembly GCA_031772625.1 of Pinus tabuliformis. Lineage (NCBI taxonomy): Eukaryota > Viridiplantae > Streptophyta > Pinopsida > Pinales > Pinaceae > Pinus > Pinus tabuliformis. The sequence goes on along the minus strand of CM062817.1, from coordinate 978,611,437 downwards.
TAAGAAAATGGAAATGATAGAGGTTTACCTAGTTGAATCTTCCTTCGCATGTGAAATACTCTCTAGAAATGTGAAGTAGGCCATGCCATCTTTCCTGTAGTCAGTCCCTTTGAACCCTGGTTCTCTAATTTTGATTCTTGAATTATTCCTTTAGAAATAAGGGCACATCAACCCCTGTTAACACATGGCTTCTAAAAACGTTCCCTGTCTACTAGAAAGGCTATGGCCTCTTATATTAGCTTCTCTGTAATAGGGAAGGAGATCCCACCAAATTCCACCCAGTTTCCATCAGAATTTTGAGCGAATGAATGACCCACAAAATCGTGGTAGTCGGTGAAATGGTGGAAGAAATCACTCCAAGCAACCTACTGAAACTGTTACTGTATATTGAGATAAATGTCCAACAAATCAAGTGCTTTAGGTTAAGCCCCTTTGCCACCTTTCCCCATTACAGTCTTTAGTTGGAAATTGAAACCCCAATTTTGATCCTGGATCTTTGCTAGAGAAAATGGATGATATATTTCCAGTCGTTACCAAATAAGCAGTAAAGTAACAAAACTTACAAATCAAAATGCGAACTTTCATAATGAAATGAGTTTAACGGTGGAGAAAGGAAATCATTACAATTCCAGGAAAATAATTATGATTTGGGGAAAACACATTTTAAACCATGATTATTTGAAAAGCCATACACTGATGGTGGAAAATAAATCTATGATTTAACATCACACTTACCCATGGCACACTTTCATACCTCATCATTGATGCTGACATGGTCAGCGTAATCCCAAATTTTAAGTTTTAATTTTTTTTGGCGCTGATAATCTCCTTGTCAATTTTATAAGAAATGTTGATAATCCCATTGTCAGCGAATTTATTCAGAAAACAATTATTAGAACACTTAAAGCACTGATAGCCTTGTTATTGATGATTTCCCTGTTTATTACAAATTGTTGGGAACGGATCCCCTAAGGATAGTTTTGGGGCTAAAAGCCCATATTTTGGTCAAATTTTGTAATAAACTTGTAAAGACTATGCATTTTGTGGTCGCGGAGCGCGAAGTTGTTATAAGTCATAAAGGCTCGTCCACCCTTATTTTTGTAAAGTAAAGTCGGTTGTAAAAGATCTACCCATGGTCCGCGGACCATGGGATTGTATAAAAAGAGCTAAGCTCTTAGTAGTTTTAGGGTGTAACATGAAGAAGATAGTCATAGCTCTGAAGTAAGAAGTCTAAGTTTTGGGTCATAGCATAGGTAGAGGCTCTGCAGATGAGTGCACAGAGGTCTAGGGAGGAAGTCTACAGCTGAGTGCACGGACCCCTGCAGCTGTGTGTGAAGGTTGAATAGAGTCTGTAATCACTTGAAGATATCAATGAAGAGAAGTATTCTACAAATCCAGTGTCTTTATTCCTATTAATGCATCATGAAATGTTATGTACAAATTTCATTTATAATACTTATATGATGCATGAATGTATGTAATTATGTTGGTTAAGTAAGCACAATAAGAAAAATTGTTTATGCGGTGCTAACTATGATTATCTAATAAGATAAGTAAAACACTTAGACTAGTTTGGAAATTTGAATGCGATGCTGCTATAGCAGTGCGAAAGTACCTTAGCTGTAGGTTAGGGCTGCGTGAAGGTCAATTGTACCCTTTCATGGAGGTATTGACGGGCAGAATAGAGGGCTAGTCTGGCAAGCCCTAGAGTTAAGTAACCTACGTGAAGGAAGGAATAGAAGGAATAAACTGACATCACAACCATCTCAAGGTGCAAAAACTTGGTTCTAGCATCCCCCCATACTGCTTCGGGTGAGACTTCGGTCCACACTGTGCACACTGATGTCGAAAGGGCTAATAGGGTAGGGATTTGTTTGGCTAATTAATGTTGAACCTGGGTCAGGCCCTAACAAGCCAACAAATGGTTCCATTGTTGGGACCATAATCTGCATGAGAGATGTGTGATGTCGTATCACTAGAATCCAACTAAGAAAGAGATTGGAGACTGGTTGGATAGGAAAATTCATGAATTCTCGGCGCAAGAGAATAGAAACCTGCGACTGACAAAGGAACATTGGTTGGATAGATACCTATATACAGAGATCCATGAAATATTTTTATGCTCCTTTCTGGTTCAGCTATATAAGTGGATCGCGAAGCTAGCAGATAGCCAAGGAAGGTGGAGACTTGATGGTCCTATTGTTTGGACCCCAGAGATAGTACAGAAATTGGAAGCATCTGAGGACAAGATTGCCCACGCTGTTGATCATTGACTCGATCACGTCATAGGAGGATTTATGACTGAATTCAAGGTCGACACCTTAGTCAGCTACAACGAGGAGGAGTGGTGTTTTTTCAAAGGACCACAAGGTAAGTACTTGAAATCCTTGAATACCTGGATTAAAATGTTATTGTGCGAAAAGTGGGTTATGCAGCTACCTTGATGTTCGAAGCTACACAAAGTAGAAAAGCTTACAAGAACGAAGGGGAAAAGGGTCCTCAATATATTCCATTGATTTCACCTCCACGAGGTGATGAAGAGGGTGTAGTGCAGGCTTCTCTGCGAAGTGCTATTTAGTTAATAAGATAAATATTCCCGCGATTTCCACCTCCAACTTCACCACCATTGCCTGCGACTTCACCCGTACCACCTCCGCCTCCACCGTAGTTCTATATGGCAAATTCAATGAAGTTGCCTTTGTTTAAAGGCTTGGGAAATGAGGACCCGAGCCAATTCCTGGTTTGTTGTGAAAGTCGTATGGGAAGCTTAAGGCGTTAGATATGATCACATGAAGAAGGCGACATTGGTTAGTGATCTACAGGATCACGCGCTAACCTGGTATATCAAGTACTCTAATGATAACCTGAATGCTAGAGTGGCAGAAATCGAGACAACATTGATTAGAGAATTCAGTAGGGCTAAATCTAAGGAACATTCAATTGTGGGATTCAAGGAGATCGTGATGCAGCCAGGAAAGACATCTTGGGAATTAGATCAGAGGTTGAAATGTAATATCCGCAAAGCTAAAATCAAATTAATAGACGGATGGTGTCGTGAATGGTTTGTGGCTTCGCTCCTGCCACACTTAAGGTTTGCGCTGTCACAAAAGAAGATAACAACTCAGGCAGAGGCCTTGGATATTTCCATGAGGTTGCATGAAACACCGATGTAAGATCCAAATTTGGGGGTTCAGAAGATCCATGTGCAGTTGAAAAATATTTGCCTCGAGATGCAAAGTTTGAAGTAGGATAAAATAGTTCGACCAGAGGTGTGCGAAGAGGTATGGTGCTTGAAATGCAAGGGTTAGGGGCATGACAAAGACCATTTCCCGGTCTTTGCAAACTACATTGCAGGAGGAGGACCGATGCCTTTGAGGCCAGAAGCTCAAGCAGGACTAAGCACGGGACCTGCATTGTGGTGCGTTATATGTCAGGTAGCAGGAAAACATGCCATGGATAAATATCATTTATTGCATAAGTCTATATAGAAACCATAACAACTGTTTAGAAACTTTTGTAGGTCGGTAGGGCACGATGAGCGTAACTATAGAAGCTATGAGTTAATGATGGATAGAATTCTCTCTTATAGGGTTCAGGCAGAAATGCGACCCCCTGACCAGGGCGCGGGGATGGCGTGGACATGATTTCAGGGGCGTGGATGAGGGCGAGGTGGAGGAGGACCTGGTAGAGGTCAGGGACAGTTGATCTGATACAATTACAGAGGACCAGGAAACTATCCCTACGATTGCACTAACCCAACACGTTCTTCGTGCAAGTATTGGACTTTGTTTGATCTTGAAATAGAAGACTACCCTACGGTAATAGCAAGGATATGTGAGAAAGGGGAGATACCACCTTTGCTGAATCAGAACCTGCAGATGATGAGGTCTGAGCCACACGAAGAGGATCCAAACGTGAATATAATGCTCTGCAGTGGAATCGCAATAGGATATGATAAGGGGAAATAACCTAAAGACAGCACATGGGTTCACAAAGCTCTAGCGAAGGAGGTTGAGTTTGATTTGGAGCACGTATATGAGACTTTCATGAAAGCAAAGAGGAACTTCGCTAAGGCCTCCACCTTAGGGAGAAAGGATAAGCTTGATCAGGAGATGGACCCTTCTATGCTTACAAATTTTCTAGAGACTTGTATGAAGTTACTATGTGATAGTAAGGCTGTGAAGGGGTTACAAGAGCTCATAAATAGATGTGCCAAAAATGCTCCGGGTGAGCCGCACATAGTACGAAAGATTGGTAAGCATAAAACAAGGACGGGATGGGAAATGAGGCTGACCATAAGGATAGGAGAGTATGAAATGGATCAGGTTATTTTGGACCTGGGGTCAGATGTGAACATCCTACCAAAGCAGACTTGGTAACGAATGGGGAGACCCGCGTTGCAATGGTCTTCGATTCAAATAAGGATGGCGAACCAGCAAAATATCATCCCCATGGGGCCGCTATAGGGGTTGACTGTGGATATTGAAGGTGCGAGCGCGCTGGATGACTTTGAAGTAATAGAAATTGTGGATGACAAGAACCCCTATCCTGGGAATTGACTGGGCTACTGATATGAACGGGGTAATCAATATAAAGAAGTGAAAGATGATATTTGAGAAGAAATATTTACGCGTAATAGTACCTCTAGATCCTGCTAAAGGATCGCACTATACTGAACCAGTCCACAATTATGAGAGCGATGATGATCTGGAATGTATCTATAATATAATAACACAAGACCAAGGTTGGGTGAATCCAACAGCGGATGGACGAATTACATGGGATCGCAAGAGTTCTTACACCTCGGACTCGGATGAAGAGTTAGAGCACTGGCAGAATAGGTTACATGAAGTGACTACGCTGAGCTGCAACATGATGACCCGGTCGCTACGCTATGTGTCGTCAGAGGTAAGAAATCTACCTACTTATGATGGCCTAAATGACGTGGATATATTTTTGGATGCATTTGAAAGGGAGGTACTAGAAAAGTAGCGCTTCCAAGCATTGGAATGGGCACTGCATGCTATGCCCACACGATGGTGGGGTACGAATAAGGGAAGCTTTGATGATTGGTGTGAATGTAGGAGGATGATGATAACATGTTTTGGGAAGCCGAAGATGCGAATGACAGACAAGTATGATGGGCAGGATGATCCACGTGCACATTTGGCCAAGTGGGCTTAGGCTTATGGAGAGAAGCCCTAACCTAAATGGGTTCACTTTTTTTGTCACACCCTGGACATCGTCTCAATGAATTGGTACGTTGAAATAGAGATTGACCATGGTATAGGTGAATGAGATATTCTGTGCAAAGGATTCATAATGACATTCAGTTTTGAAGACAGGTTTGACTGCATTGATGAGGCACTACAAGAGGTGAAAGCAACAATCTTTACGATACCGCAGGATCCTTTCGACCTAATTCAACCTAAGTGGGCTACTAAGCTAAGTCACACGCTGGAATGCTATAATGTGACCGTTGAAGAAGAAGATGAGGATCTGCAAAATATTAATATCCCTGAAATAGAAGGTCACCGCGAGGTTGAAGGACCACAGATTGAGAATCCTGATATAACCGCACCATTGAAAACAAAATAGGTAAACATTAGTATGGAGGCAGAAACCAAATTCATGAATATTGGAGATTACTGGGACAATGCGACGATGGATAAGGTCATTGAATTACTTTGCAAATGCCAGGATCTATTCCCTACCAAGTTTACGGATCTGAAGGGGATAATCGAGGACTTGGGTGTTATGAGGATCACATTGAAGCCCAACGCAAAGCAAGTTAAGCAAAGACCTTACCTTCTCAATCCGATGTATAAGGAGAAGGTCCACTTAGAGCTAGACAAGATGCTCATAGTAGTCATCATTGAGCCTGTGGAAGATTCTGACTGGGTAAGCCCAATGGTGGTAAAAGAGAAGAAGCATAAGGATGAAATAAGGATATGCGTGTATCTCAGAAAGTTGAATGACGCTTGCGTACATCATCCTTTCCCGACTCCATTCACTGATGAAGTGTTGGACAATGTAGGTCGCCAGTAAGTATATTCCTTCATTGATGGGTTCTCAGGGTACCACCAGATCAAAATCACGCAAGAGGATAGGAGCAAGACAACCTTCATAACTGAGTGGGGTTGTTTCCAATACACTGTAATGCCATTTGGATTGAAGAATGCGCCTACAATTTTCTCACGCGTAGTCATTGATGCGTTCAAGGAATTTATTCATAGGTTCCTAGAAGTATACTTTGATGACTGGACTGTGTTTGGGCTGGTGAAATTCCATGTCACCAATTTACGCCTGATGCTAGATACTTGTCAAAGATACTAGATTGTACTCAATCTAAAGAAGTGTCCATTTTGTCTCCCTTTTGGGACCCTGCTGGGTAATTGGTTTGCAGACAGGTACTGATGGTAGATCCTGCAAATATAGCGGTGATACTAAACTTGGAAGCACTGAGGAGTGTGAAATAGCTACGCGCTACCTTAGGACATACGAGATGCTACAAAAAGTTTATCAAAGGTTATGCCCAGATCATTGTGCCTATGGAGAAATTGTTGAAGAAGGATGTCACATTCTACTGGAATGAGGAATATAAGAAGAGCTTAGACATATTGAAATAAAAGATAGTCATTTTGTTGATTCTATCCTTCCCATATTAGAAGAAGGAGTTTGATGTACATGTCGATGCGTCATGTATAGCACTGGGAGCGGTGCTGACACAGGCTGGCGGAGGAGACTTGGACCATCCTATCGCGTTTGCAAGCTGAAGACTATCAAAAGTGAAGAGGAACTATTCCACCACTGAGTGCGAAGGGTTAGCCATGGTGTATGCGCTTTAGAAGTTTAGGCACTAATTCATGGGAGGCCATTTTAAGATGTATATAGATCACTTTGTGCTGAAGTACTTGGTTAATAAGCTTGTGTTGGGGGGGAGAATCTACAAATGGCTCTTATTGTTCCAGGAGTATGATTTTGAATTTATTATGAAGCTTGGACGACTGAACGTGGGACCAGACCATCTGGCGTGCATCGAAACAGGGGAAGAACGCACTAATTTGGAGGAAGGATTGCCTGACGCACAACTATTTGCAGTGCACATCACGGATGGTAATTTTGAGGATATAATACACTTCCTAACAATAGGAACTACCCCGGAAGGATACACTATCTAGCAGAAGAAGGAACACACGACAGATTTCTCTATCATTGTTGGGAATCTACACAAAATGGGGTCTGATGAGATATTGCGATGATATGTACCTGAGTTTAAAAGAAGCAGCATCCTCAAGGACACTCATGGGGGTGCCACAGAAGGACATTATGCAGGAAGAGAAACTACATAGAAGATTCTAAGTGCAGGGTTGTGGTGGCCAACCCTCCATTACGACTCAAAAGCCTATTACAAGGTGTGTGATGTGTGTCAAAGGACTAGCAGGTCATCGTGGAGGGATGAGATGCCTATGAATCCACAGATGACCTTACAACCATTTGAAAAGTGGGCGATATATTTTGTGGGACCTATTTAGCCCCAAGTAAAAATGGGAGTTAGATACATTATCACCATGGTGGAGTATTTGATTGGTTGGGCAGAGGCACAACCTGTAAAGGATTGCACAAGTACAACTGCTACAAAGTTCCTCTTTGAGTATGTATTGATGTGATTTGGTCGTCCAAAGATCTTGATAAGTGATCATGGTATGCACTTTTTGAATGAGATAATCAATGCGTTGATGAAGGAATTTCAGGTATATCACCAGAAGAGCACACCTTATCACCCGCAGGCTAACGAGACGGTGGAAGCATTCAATAAAGTTTTGGAGAACGTGCTGACCAAGGTTTGCAATGCTCATTGAAGTGACTGGGACCTATGAATACCTACAATACTATGGGGTTATCGCACAACATGCAACAAGCTAACTGGACAAACCCCCTTTAGCCTTATCTATGGTGTTGAAGCAATAATGCCTATGGAATATATTGTGCCTAGTCTATGCATAGCGATTCTCATGGGTATGATGGATTGCGGAGCCCTGGAGGAAAGGCTCGCAAAGCTGGATGAGCTTGAGGAAGAAACATTTCTAGTTGAATTTCACCAACAGGTCCAAAAGCAGTGCGGAAAAGCATGGCATGATCGACACATTAAGCTGCACACCTTTAAGGTAAATGACCCGGTCTTTCTACATGACAGTAAGTTTGATAAATTTCAAGGGAAATTTAGGATGGACTAGTTAGGGCCCTATGTCATTAAAGAAATTATCGATGAAGGAGCAGTAAAATTGGTCAAATTGAATGGATAACCCTTCCCAGGAAAGGTGAATGTAAGTCACTTGAATCCATACAGTGGCTATCCGACCATGTGACTAGATGAAGGTAGCACAGTCTTAGTGCTCCACGTAGCTGAAAGGAGGTGTGAAACTATAATTTACACTACCCAGATTGGGGACCTGTGCGATTTTAGGACTACGTGAAGCAAGGAAGTGTCACAGGGTTCACGATAGCGTGAAGGGAGCTGTGCTACCTAGGGTGAAATCATGCAGGTTGGCCAGAAAGTGACCATTAAAGTCACTGTTCATGATTGGACGGTAGAAGTGCGGCCAAATGGAGGGGGTAGCCAACATCTAAGACAAAATTTATGGCTCAGATCCTTGAAAATCTGCCACCAATCCGGCATTAATGAACTAAATTTGGGGGGAATGGTTGGATTTGAATTCAAAATTCCCTATAAATTACAAGTGGTTGTCCAACGAAAAACACTTGTAATTTTGAGAATTGAGTTGTTGAGCTCTCAAGTGCACATGAATCACGAGCACTACAAACTTCTAATAGCTAGTTATGTATTTGAAACATTGCTAAAGGAAACATAGGAGTTCTTGCATAAAATCACGTTGGCACCCACAAAAGTTAGAGATATTTTAGTGGAAGAATCAGTGCTGGAAGTTGAGATGGAGGCACAAGTAGCTGCTCCAGAGGTCACCGAGGTGCTCGTTGAAGTCCCTTAATCACCAAGAATGCCGAGACTGAAGCCGACCCCAACCAAAGAGACCATGAAGGATAAAAAGGGCAAGCAGCCTGCCATATCGATGTGTGCATCGCCAAGGAGAAACCCACCAAAACCCACCACACATGAGAAAGGCAAGGACATAAATTTGGAGCTAGAGGAGGAAGACATTGAAGACATCTCAATGGATGATGAGGATGTGGAAGTTGAAGTGGAGGAGGTTAAAGCCCAAGATGTGGACCCTATTACTTGGTTGCCGGAGTATGTCCCTCTGCGCAAGCCCAAGACCAAGGTGCTCAAGGACATCGATGAGAGTAAGACTCTTCTGCAAACCCCTCTACTGCCAAACGAAATTGTTTTTGATGGACCGCTGTTGTGACGAGTGCCACTGCTGAAACTTGAAGACTGGGACTTAGTTGATCATGAGAAGTTCCCACACCTGGTGACTGAGCAACTGATGTGCCACATCATTGATTACAATACTGGAATGACCACATTGGAGCTGCAGAGGTGGCTTAACAAAGTAGACAAGGTAGGGTTTCTCAACCTGCTTTGGGTGCTGCACTACAACCGCACCCCGGTAACAATTTTGGTCATCAAGCAGCTGTTGTGCTTGGTGCATGATGGGTGTCTGTGGTTGGAGGAGCCGACACACATCACAAATAGATTGATTCAATGGAGAACACAATTTCCATATATAGGAGAGAATCCAGCCATGATATTTGGCAGAAAAGGTGGCGAACAGGCTCTCATAGAATCCATGAAAGAAAAATTTAAATTGGTGAAGAAGCCGCATGGAGACGCTATATCCAGCATCTATGACCCCGCTGTGAAGGTAGCCACATATACCTTAGCAGGGAAGGTGATGAGGAAGTGTCGCACCGATGAAGTGTCAGCGCCTATCATCGCGCTAGCAGCACATTGTTCTGAAGGAGTCTAGTTCAACTGGTTAGACTACCTTCACATAGAGTTCCTAGTGAACTATTGTAAAGTGTAGGAGCTTAGCAAGACATTCCACTACGCGTATCTCTTGCTGTCAATTGTGTTAGTAGCGTGGGAGAATCTAGAGGATAGCTAGCTTCCTTCTGTCGTGCCAGAACTCCTAGAAGTAGCGAAAGAAGCTTTGCTATGGGCGATCAAAGATGCACAGCGAGTCAAGGATGGCGAGATCTTTTGGATCTTGATGAAGATGAACATCTACATGACCATCAATCGCAAACCACGATTTTTGCCTACGGTGTACGCCAACCTGCAGGTCTACGCCGAATTTAAAGTAAACTTCCATTGAGTATCCATTAGGGCACGGAAGGACCCTACACAAAAATGTTACGACTTGCCTTATTTGGCAACGAATGATGCCATTGACGCGGTACATGAGCAATGGCTGGTAAAGTGTTGCACTACAACAGACTTAGCAGCAAGAGGAAGCAAGTCTGCCGCATAGAAGAACAAGGAGGAGGCCAAGCTAAATTTGATCCAATTGGCCGAAAGGAGGAAAAAGGATGCCTCTAACAAGGCCCAGGCAGAGCGCAAGGCCACATAGCAGATAATGAAGCAGACAGGTGGGACAGAGCGGGGCTCTAATAAAGGTGCGAGGTCGCCTTCACCTGAGACAAAGGAGGAGACAGAACAACACGGTGCCGACCCTCAGGAGACATCTTTCCGCATCAAGCACCCAAGGGAGTAGGAGAAAGGAGGGTCCATGAAGAAATCAAAGGCTACCAAGACATCACTGGACCCTGTCATGTTAACATAGGGCGACTTGCATGATATAGGTGACACAGTGAGGGATGTCACCATGGAGGCCCTGCAACAATTTGAGTAGCAACAACAGATCATATTGGGGGACATCCATATAGTGTTGCAGGAGCTGTATACTTGTGCATCGTAGGCTAGCAAAGTGTCTACTAGCCTGGCTGTTGGCACTTCAGAAGCTGTCGAGATGCTGTGTGCGAAGGCTTCCAGTGTAATAGTGCTGCCTGATGGAGCACTGACCACAAAGAATGAGGCTGACAGGCCCACTGTCAGTGCCCTAAAGGGAATAGGATTGAAACTGGCAGTGCTCTCGCATGAAGTGCTCCACCTCTTGCAGGATGGAGCGATTACAGAGTTGAGGGTCCTTGAGCACTGCGTCCTCTAGGTGATTAGTGAACATCGGATCAATAACGAGCATATGGCCCTATAGAGAAATTATGCCATCGCCGTTGAGACCAAGGTGACCAATCAGAGTAAGTGCATTATGTAGGTCATTAAGGAAGCATATTGAATGGTCCCAAAGCTAACCATTTCGGAGGAGGCGCCAGTTGAGGTACACATTCATAAGTTGGCCAAAAGGGTGTGCGACACTCATACTGAGATGGCGCAGGTTCAGTTAGAGTTGAACTTACAAATTACGGAGTTACAGTTGAGGACCAAGCCTTCAACTCCACCAGAAGTGAAAGAAAAATGGGTGACTGCTAACACAGAAGCAGTTGCGGCGGTGTATAGTGCAGTAGCAGACTGCACACAATTTTTTGAGTATTCATTTAAGGTCCTGAACATCTTGTAGGAGGACCCCAATGTACAACGGATAGAGTTAGAAGCACGCAAGATACAATAGCGCTATGATGAGGTTAAGGGAACAATGCGAATCGTCACACTAACACAAAGATTAGCGAAGCTACAGGAGCCCAAGTAGCTGAAGGAATAGGTGGATGCAGCACTGCATAAGGAAGCAGTGCCAAAGGCAAGACTAAAGCCCTAGCTAGATGAGGCTTACATAGTGAGAGGATCTATCGAAGGCAAGCTTGCAACTCTACAAGCAATGTAGCAAAAGCTTCAGGCCGATAGTACAATAGCTGTGATTGAGCAGATAATGGAAGACGTGAAGTAGGTAGCCACACAATGCACGACTGAGGTTGCGGTCATACGGGTTGAGCTGGAAGGGCTTCGCACAAATATCTCTGTGCCTGTTGAGTGACTCGAGGGTAAGTCATGATGTTTGTGTTGGGTGCCTGTTGGGAATGGGATCCACCAAGGACAGTTTTGGGGCTAAAAGCCCATATTTTGGTCAAATTTTTTAATAAACTTGTAAAGACTCCACATTTTGTGGTCGCAGAGTGCAAAGGTTTCGTAAGTCCTAAAGGGTTTTCTGCCCTTAGTTTTCTAAAGTAAAGTCAGCTGTAAAAGATCTACCCATGGTCCGTGGAGCATGGGATTGTATAAAAAGAGTTAAGCTCTAAGTAGTTTTAGGGTGTATCATGAAGAAGATAGTCATAGCTCTGAAGGAAGAAGTCTAAGTTTCAGGTCGTAGCGTAGGTAGAGGCTTTGTAGCTGAGTGTGTAGAGACCTAGGGTGGAAGTCTGTAGCTGAGTGCGTGGACTCCTACAACTGTGTGTTCAGGGTGAATATAGTATGTAATTACTTGAAGATATCAATAAAGAGAAGTATTATGCAAATTTTATGTCTTTATTCCTATTAATGCATCTTGACATGTTATGTGTGAATTTCATTTATAATACTTATATGATGCGTGAATGTATGTAATTACGTTGGTTAAGTAAACACAAGTAAGAGCATCTATTTATGCGGTGCTAACTATGATTATCTAATAAGATAAGTAAGACACTTAGAATAGTTTGGAGATATGAATGTGATACTACTATAGTAGTGTGAAACTACCTGAGTTGCAGGTTAGGGCTACGCGAATGTCAATTGTACCCTTTCGTGGAGGTACTGAAGGGAGGAATAGAGGGCTAGTCTAGAAAGCCCTAGAGTTAAGTAACCTACGCGAAGGCATTAATAGAAAGAATAAACCAACATCACAACCATATCACGGTGCTGAAACTTGGTTCCAACATCCCCCCATATTGCTTTGGGTGAGACTTCGGTCTGTGCTCCATGAGATAATGTTGAAAGGGCTAGTAGTGTAGGGATTTGTTTGGCTAATTAATGTTGAACCTGGGTCAGGCCCCAATAAGCCAACACAACTAAAATGTTGACACTGAAAATGTCAACATTTTCTAAAAAAATTGAAAGTAGAGTTAATATGATAACACCAATAGAGCCATGCAAATAAGAATTAGCGATACACATCCTGGAATAGGTCAACAAGACTACAACATATTCTATATATTCATGAACAACATCCTTTGTAAGCAAGCATTACTCTCATGAAGTAATGCCAACAACTCATAGACATTGCAACCCCTATAAAAACATTGTTAGTAATTACAAATCAAAACAACTAAAGCCACACATAAATATGATATCCCACACAGGTCTCCAAAGTCGACCTTTTATTCATTTCCCCAACACATAAAAAACTCACACATCATACATGGCTATCCAATGATCTCAAATAAAATTGTTGATACACATCCAAATTATGCACCAATTCACAGGGGTTTTCATCAGGTTCAAAGTGCACTCACAACCTTAGTTCAATCCATCGCATGGAAATTTAAATTGATTTTCAAATCTCTAATTTTTATTCCAAATCAATGCAATACTTACATTTCACTTTTTCTCTTAAGATTAGATCAAATAATTAAATGTGACCAATTCAAATCACCTTGACCGCTTCAAAAAAATTGGGAAAAAACTTTGGAAAAAGTACATGGTATTTTGTGTGTGCGCAATGTTGAACCTCAGAATTACCATCCCATTGACATTTGTTCTCACCTTCTTCTCTTGATTTCTCACAAGACTACTGATCCAATCAATGATAAATGCTATATTTTGTCTTAGGAAAGTATTAAAATGATCACCATATTATATTTTCATGTTCTTGCTATTTTAATATATTTTTTCAAATTAGCTACAGAACACAGCCTATTCTACAGCTAACTGTGGGTTCCGTAGCTACTCTCATGGTTTGGCAGGTTATAGGAGTCAAATGAAGAACTAGGCCAAATGGGCATCTATAGAATCATCTCTACATGGATTCTATCCTACTCACTCGGTCCAGATCGACAGAAAAGCATGCCTAAAGTCATGGTCGAAGATGCAGTTAAATATGTTATCTAGTAGCAGCGGGACTCTTGATTTTCTCTTTCGTAGCTAATCAAGAGTCTAACAGTTCTGTTAAAGAGTTAATGCAGATTAAGCCACTTGTAGCTAATAATAAGTTGAAGAGTTAATATATATCAGACCATCTATAGCTATTAAAAAGTTTAACAGTTTCATTAAAATTCGAATTAAGCCACTTGTCGCATGTATTTCTATAAACAGTCATGATAGATTCAGATCAAGTCACCTGTAACAATATTTTCTCTTAGACAGTTATGTTGTTTTCTATAATATCGATTAAATGAGGCTGAGAAGTAGTTAGAAGCTAGAAGGGATTACAAGATTTTTGTTAAAAACTTTGTTCAGCCTTCCTTTTGTTGATAATACAAACTTTTTTTTGTCAATGGTGGTTTAAAAGTGCATATTTAATTAGCTACCATCTAGCCACATCAGTTGTAGAGGGCTCCTACACTGAAGGAGGTTTCTCACTTGTTGTTTTCATTTTAACTTCATGTTATAGACATATTCGGGCACTGCAACCCCAATCACATATTTCCATAAACCAAGGGCTTCTAAACCCCTAAACATGTTGTTTCATACCCTAAAGGAACAAGGTCAGCTGATTACATCATTTCGCAGAAGTTCTCCTTGAAAAATTGCTCAAAACTAGTCAAAACTAGACCATACAGACTGCTCCATGCTGAGGGTGTGATGAATCTCACTGTTACATAGAGAGGGTGCGATGCATACTGAAAAGCCCTTCTGTAGGGTGCGATGAGCGAGAGTAGACAAATGGCAGAGGCAGTTTGCTAGGTGTAAACCCAAAGAATATTCTAGAAATTGCTCATTTGACACTTGCCTCTTTGAATTCGCCCAAGGATCAGTAAGAGATCATGAGATCTCCAAGTGGAACCAAGAACTATCAGTCAAATGACACTAATCAAAATTCCAAAAGCTGACTCACCCACCTGAAAATATCTATATATGGATCCCTCATCCTAGAGATCCAGAGGCTGGAATTTTGTATTTTGTAAGAAAGTGTTGTTGGTTTCTCTGTGAAACATTGTATTGTTGGGTGATCTAGCTTTACATGAGGTGAAGAGGGCTTTCATGCTGGGAGGATGGCACTGGATTAGACAGCTTGGTTGTAATCCTCTCTTCTACTACTTCTATCAATAAAGCTATTTTGGTTTTCCTCCATATTCTTGTATATATCTGAATCTTGTATTGGTGTATGCATTTGTATGGTTAATATACATCTGATCCTATATTGTTTATGGTTATAGATCTCTATGCTTTGACGGTATTATGCTGCTTTGACTCTACGGGTGTTCTTTGAAGCGGGACAAGTGAGGAAAGAGTGGTGAAGCTCTGTCAAAGGGGGGAGGAAACAAGCAAGGATCCAAGCGAAAGACTGAGGTTGGTACTCTATGCTTCTCTATCATCTATCTCTCATAAAGGAAAATACAAGTAACTTTGGTTTGTTTGTTTCTAAGATATCTACCCATCTTAGTGGGACTAGTAGCTCTGAATGGACACTAGTTTTCCCAGTAACAAAATGGTGACTCTGCTGGGGAGCGAATAGTTTGATTGTTAGTTATTGTTGTTTGCTTTATAAACTACAGACGGAGCCTGAAGTTAAGCCAGCTAGCCTTCGAACTACTTTTGATATGCAACTTCAAAGTAGATCAACACTGCTTCAGTCAATCTCTGGGTTAGTTTATGAACTGAACATCTAACTTGCAAACATCCTAAGTGCTTGGGTGGTAGCTCAAATAACCTCATTAGAACAACCACTATACTTTGTGTTTATTGTCTATCATTAGCTCAGCCTAAATCCATGAAATTAGCTACAAATTGTGAGTGAAAACCAAGCTCAGTCTCATCCCTGCACCATCAAACTATCTCTCATTGGAAACCTGGATGCATCGCACCTCCCGTGTGTTGCAGGTGTGATGCATCCCTGTTTCCCTGTGTTACAGGTGCGATGATTGAGTGAGACTATTTCTGCCTCCAGATTTTGGTTTTTTCTTCATTGTCTTCAGCTTTATTCAGTAGTTTTGTTGTCTATGATCATTATATCACTGTTGAAACTTTCTTCCTTTACATTATTCAGCCTCCATTGATAAGGAATTGTGAATGTCTTTTATGTATTTTTCATCATTTATAGTTATCCTTTGCAAAAGTAGCTTAATCGAACTGTCGTCTTTTGATTTGAAAGTGTCGCAAGTGTCGTTTTTAGTCAAAGAAAAGAGTGTCATAAAGTATTTCTCTTTTATATAGTCGATTACACTTTTGCTATTGTATTTGATTTGAATCATCAATTCTTTGAAGTGTCGAAAGCATTTTTCAAGTCGAAATTGAAAGTGTCGTCTAAATCATCCTTTCGTTTTTTGAAAAGAAATTGCTAAAGTGTCACTTTGAGGAAAGATAGTTTAGATCTGTACTTAGTTTTCTTTTTGTCATTCTCACATTAAGGAAACTAAAAAACAAATACATGCATGTGCATTTGCATTTAGACTGCATGCGGAAATTGATTTAGGACAGTGCATCTTAGTGTGTTCTCTCTGCTCTATGTTGAAATAATTTTACTTCTCTTTCCTTAGTAGCTAGCATTTTTAGTGAAAAACGAAAGTAAATGACTATTTATCATCTTAGATTGCATATTTAGGAATTGTATATCTACATCACGTGCTGAACCTTAAAGGAAAACTTCTTAATAAAGATCAAATGTAAAATAAACCTCAATGAACATAAAAACTCTTTGGAACCTAACACACAACATCTAGAAGTCTAGGCTAGAGATGTAATTCAACGTGGTAAAGCCTGGTAACTATCGTTTTCATCGTAGGTTGGGTGATTCCTCCTCTTTGATATGACAAGTGCTAGTATGGACTTGTGCTACCACATACCGTCAAGTATATATTGGGAGACTATGATAGGTTATATCATTTATCTTTAGGAAGCTGAGTTTGTCGCCTTATCGATCGCAACGCACTAAACATAGCATTCAGGAAGATTGACTACCATATGTAAAAAGTATTTTGCAGTTTTATGATTGGTTTGGTAATCCCTTTGTCTATATTTCTGGAGTAGTCACTTTTGTTCCTTTTCAGACTCCTTAGAAGAAAAGGTCCATCTGAGCACTTGTCACTTCAGGCTCATTAAAAATCGAAAGCGACTAGAGTCATCTTTAGATCTTTCTCGACTCTTAAAAATTGAAAAAGCAAGTTGTGTCAAAGCGTCATAAAATTCATTTAATTCAGAATAACATTTTCCCCTGTTTATTTTGAGTTGATTAAGTAATCCACAATCGTGGAAGAAGGTCAATCAAAACCTCGTCGTTCGTGGAGACTAATGAGGAAACCGTCTTTGACTCCAGAAACGAAACCATTCCGGCCCAAGCAATCTCATTTAACTGGGTCAAAGTCTCTTGGTTTGTTTGAAACTTGTGTTTCAACATCCTCAAAGACTCTAGTTACTCCAACTATTTCTGGTATCCTTGCCTCTACAGAAGAAGTTCTGTAGTTACAAGACGACATTAGAACTGATCCTAGTGTAACGGTAAACACTTCTACTCCTGAACCAGCTCCATCGAGTGCTGGTTTGGAAGGTGTCACCCCTCCAGCATCTATAACTACAGAGTCTATACCTTCTTCGGCACCAAAAATATTTTATGGACCTAACGGTCTACCTCTTCCACCTGGATTGATTGCTATAGAAGAGATTGTGGAGGATCTTCCATCTAGTACTCCATTGCATTTTGGAACTGGGATCGACCTATATCCTTCTACTACATAAGTTAGTCATCCTTCGTTGCAAGTTCCTATAGAATCACTAGTAAATCTTTTGGATAGAATCGATATGTCTAAACAACCATCGGCATCTAGGACTGTGTCATCTGATACAGCAGTAGCAGAACCTCCTGCCACCACTCTGACAATGTTCACTGGTGTACTATTTGTCCCAAAGAGTTCTCAACCACTAGATGGATTCCATCCAGGGACTGTTTCGACAGTATGGTCTGTTCCTATTTGTTCATTTGGAACCTTATCTGGAATTTCTTATGTTGAGTCTCAACAAATTGATCCTTCACAACAGTATCAATTTGGACAGTCCAGTCTCCAAAGGCCAATTTTCCCTTTGAACAATAGATTGCCACCATATGGAGGGCAATATGCTTTTTCATTTTTCCCTCTAGGAGAACAACCATATGAAATTTCACAACAAAATTCGAGTCAAACAGGAATTGCATCCAGTGGTTGGGTGCCAATACTGCCTCAACAGCCGAGAGTTGTATATTCAATGCAACAAAATCAACCTGTGTCAAACATTCCCACTACACTGGCTATCGTAACGATGTCGCGAGTACAAGAACCGCCTGTTGTATGTCAACCTCAAGTCTCTCAGGTCGTAATACACAGCCTCTTATCTCTAGGACTCAATCACAACCGCCGATTAGTGGCTCCTTAACTGAAGAAACTGAGGCTCAAATGGGTATTATAACCCGCCATCTTGGTCAAACATCCAGTATTATGCAACAGAAAATGGTCTCACAGCCATGGCTGGTGTAATATCATCAACCGTAATTCCATCAAGCTTACTATCACACAAAATGAGTCAATCTTACGGACAAGATCAACCTCCTTAGTATCTAAATATATCTAGTGAAAAGCAAGCCAATCAAAAACTATCTTTCTCTAAATATGCAATTATAAACAAAGGCAAACAAGTGTTTTAGGCCTACCTTGGGTCCAATGCAAGTTTGTGGAAGCCTCGCTCCTTTGATCCAAATGAGCTCCCTTGTTGCGAATCTGCAAACACAAACAAGCAAACAAATTAAATAGCACCTAAAAAGCCAATATCATAAACAATATTTAAGATGATGATCAAGGAATTCATGAAACAAATGACATAAGACAATTTGTTGAGAAAAATGAATCTGATTATATTAATTCAAATTAAAGAAGAACTTTACAACCTGTGCCTTGATGCTGTACAAGTTCCTCCCAGGGTCCAACAAGAAGTCTCCTCTACTTTGACAAGTTTCACTGTCTTCCCAATGAAGCCAAAAAGGTATGTGATCTCTCCTCTCAAGCTTAACTAAGAAGTCTCAATTCCACCAGCATTTACCCTAAAAAATGTTCAGCTTCTAACCTCCCCAACAACTAGCCCAATGCTTTAATTTATAGTGCAATGGAGGGAAGTTACTAGGTCCTCCTTCAAAGGGATAAAGCCCTCCTTCAAAGGGATAGCTCCTCTCATCAAGGGATTAGCTCCTTCTCTTTTGGGATGCATGAACCACCTAAGAGCGAACAATCCATGTCAAAATTCCTTCTAGAATCATCTAGAATTAACCCAAAGTGAGTTTTTTAGAATAAACTTACGCCTTTTTGACTTTCACAGGGGTCCGCACCCACTCGTTTAGGGATAGAGTGGGCAGGTCCGCAGGTAATGTGAACAGGGGGTGCAGGACCGCAGGCAACAGTGAGAGAAAGTGCATAACCATAGATTTGTTGATTTTTAATGTCTTTCTCTCATTTTCAAAGCTTAACTTGAAGAGCTGAGGTCTGAGACTTGCTTAGGAGGATAGTACAAGTGATGATAGACCCATACTGACTGCAAATATTCATGGTGACGATATTTTTGTGTAACAGATTGCCCCCTAAAGTGTGAAGTCTGTAGTAGATGAGGATTTCATTTATCATTTAGGAAGAGTGAAGTACTTTATCATTTCAAGGATCATCTTGTGGAGAGCCCGGTTGGAACCTGTAAAAGCATTCAATGCAAAATATATATATGAGATCATATCATTGCTGAGGTAGGCATTCCCATACTCAGATCAAAACTGACTAGAAAACTAACTACTGCTCTGATATAGGAATGATCTTGTAATACATCACATATATAGACACATGTAGACACAGTATGGATGCAGCCATCTGTTTATGAATAGTCCACAATATAATGAATATAAAATTCCTCGCAGCCTAGATGGTGGAAACTAGATCCAGGGTCTTCATTTCTACTTCCTGAAATAGTACGATTCTATCCATGCGAATGAATGTCTTGAAGTCGAACATGTTAGAAACCACTTGATTACCAGTCAATGATGTAAACTGTTAACAAGTGTGAGAGAAACCACCATTAATGTCAATGGCTCTCAAAGTACTCAGTACAATCCATGAAATGTGAATAGATGTGTTGATGTCGAACATTCCATAGAATCCTTTGATCGAAGGTCAATGATGCAACCCATCGTCGAAGGTGAGAAACCTGCCATTGAGGCATGCAGTTCCCAAGGTACTAACGATTTCTAGATCATATTTCTAGATAATGAGCTGAAGTCGATAGAAAGCAATCCGTCGTAGGCAAGCCCACAACACGAAATCATAAATCAAGTTTGAAGAAATTTAGTTGCAAGGAATGACTCAGGGATGGTCAAGATGGATGACAGATATTTTGAAGACGAATGGCTTATTGGCACTGACCTCTTGAACACATAATGACACAGCAGATGGTTTGGTGACAATTGACCCAAAGTTAATACCCAGAAACCGGATGAAGAATTTCAATGTGGTTTGATCAACTGTTAGGCAAAGGATTTCCCAACCCAGGTGAACAAAAGTGTCGTGTTCAAGAGTGGTTACAAAGTATGACAAATAGACTCATTTTTCTCTCTTTTCCCCCACCATTTCTGGCAAGTACCTCTTTATTTTTGACAAGCTTGAGGAGGATAACATTTGCTTGATTATAAGCTCATCCTTCGGATGAGTCCAACTTAGTTTAAATTCGAACCTTAAGAAGGAGTGGTCCGTTCCTATTTGTAATTGAACATGTCCTTTACTGTTAAATTTTAATGAGTCCAGTATAGGAGAAATTCAACGTTTTTCAATTTTAGAGAGTCTGAAAAAACTTAAGAAGACTCCAAAGTTGACCATTTTCGTAAATTTGTGTCTCCCAAGACCGAAAAAGTATAAAATAATACTTGAGAGAACCGCCTGATCTTTATGACCAAGGGGTACTTTTCGTAATTAGTGCCTCTGATTTGAAAAAGTAAAAAAGCGATCAATGACACATCGTTTTATAACCAATATTGAATTTGAAACGACAAAAATCTAGCAATCTTTTCATGTTTTTACGGTTAGAAAAAGAGTAGTAAGTGGACCGTCTTTTTAGTTCCATTTTAACGAGTTTAAAAATAAAAACGCGACGATATTTTCATGTTTTAGGAGTCAGAAAAGAGCTTAAATGTGACTCTAAATTTTTTTTCGTCGAAAATGACCGATTTTACCTGAAAAATCCGTTATCCTGCACAAAAACTCAAACATTACTCATACCTGTTTAAAAGGGGTAAAAATTCTACCAAAGTTGCCTTTCTAAAGTGAAACATAAACAAATTAACAATTCATTTACTCAAAAAACTTATAAAAAGGGCTTTCGTCAATTCATTTTTACCATTTGAGATTTGGGTGAGAAAATAGAGCTTGTGGTCAGAAACTTCCTGTGAAGATTGCGGAAAATCCGTCAGTCGGAATCGATCGTCATCTCCTCCAAGTAATCCACATCATCCTACTCTTCAATTTCATCCATTTCAAATTGTTTTTTAGGGTTTGATTTCATTTTTTAGGAGCTTTTAGGTCAAAAAACCCGTGCGCGGGGGCCCGCAGGTGTAACACAGGGGACCCGCGTACCCCGACTTTTTCGCAATGGGAAACAAGTCAGGGGTCCACACCTTTCATGAAGGCAAGGTTTGGGCCCATGCACTGTCTCTAACAGAGAGGGTGCGTACCCCGCGCAAAGGTTTTTAAACCCTAATAAACTCAAAATTCGCCCAAAAAATTCAATTTTACATATTCTAATTCGCCTTTTTACTGAATGTAGGGTAAACATCATGCTTTATTGGCGAGAACGGGAGCATGAGGACGTAGATCTTGCCACGATAAATCACCAACCTTCGATTGATGCATTGAAGGCATGCGGCTTGTACAAATTCTGGGCCATAACTAGCATGAGGGCCCAGGTGGACTTCTTGTAGTGGCTGGTAGACAGGTGGAGCATATAGGACCAGTGTTTCTTCATTGGTGGCCACCAGCTCGAAATTGAACCAGCGAACATATACTTTTTGACTCGTTTTCCTAAGAGAGGCAAAGACTTGATTCTATTCGGGACTAGGCTGGGTGGGCAGTCCGTTGATAGCCTCCTGCTAGAGTTTTGCAACAACTAGACTAGAGACAAAGGGATAGACATCAAAACCATATCCCGTCCTGAACTCATGGTGATTGCGTTTACTGTTACCAGGTTCTATGGGAGCGCCACACTAAATATTGCCACTGGATCCCAGATGCGGATGGAATTTGATTGCTTTCGAGGCACCATATTCAACTGGTGCGATGCTGTGTTGGCTAACGTAAAAGGCCAACTGACCAGAGCCAAGAACGGACAACTGAAGACCTTTGGATATGGTGCTTTAGTTGTGAGCTTTGGTCTGGAGAGGGTCCCAATGTTGGTCCCACAACACCTCACTGTTGGAGCTAGACTTCCTCGAGAGCCCAAACTGATGTGATGGGTTGCAGTTATGGCCCGTCATCCTGACGAGGGGACAGAGGTCATTCGATTCAAACCTAAGTATTTCCACTGGTTGGAAAACCAGGATTTTGCTATTCAGGACTTTCCTTATGCTGGGGTAGATTTTCGCGGTGACCCAGACATGGCTCTTCCACCAGGAGAGCAATGGGATGACTCAGGTAAAATCATTTTCAACATTTTCCTAATTTATTTATTTTTTGTTTTTATCTCGTCCCAAAATTGATAGTAAAAGTTTTCAAATGTAGATGTGGGTCCACAGCAACTAGCCACTCTCCGGCCTTACGAGAGGAAACAACCAGCTGCAGTGGCACTAGCCCTACAAGACGAATCAACAGAGACCTTGGCCGAATTGGAGAGCCATCTAGAGCGTTTGATAGGAGACATTCCAGAGACCAGCATAGATGACATTCGTCGTCAACTACAGCGCTATGTGATTGGGGTCCCAGGACCTTTTAGGAGGTTCCTTTGTAAGGTGGCCCGTGCAGTGGTTTCTTATCATGATCATCACCAGTGATAGGATGATCACCTATTCTAGGCACATATGACATTTTTTGCTTTTTGTACTTATCATTTTTGCCGATCATAAGGTGTTTTTCAACCTATGATCAAGGACGATGTATATTTTGACACACTCCTATATTATGCTATATCACTATTACTGACTTATCTTGTAAAACATGTTTATGGAATGTTTTTAATTTTACTTGTATGATTATTGCAAATGTCTACTTAACATTCGAGAAGCAACTGCATCTGCTAATGTATTTAAAGATCTTGGAATATGCTAATATTCAATATAATCAAATTCACGTTCCAAGAGACGCACTCTCAAAAATAATCTCAATAACACTGGATTTCTAATGGCATATACTCTATTAAGCTGTAATACAATGAGTTCAGAATCTAACCTCACTATCAAAATCTGACTCCAAAATGAAATATATTCAGATAATAACTCAATTGTTGCACTATACTCTGTAATTTTGTTCGTTGTTTGACTGAGTCTTACCCCATGCATAGATACCAACTCGTCAGAGGGCGAATAAATAACCCAAGCTACAGAAGAAATATTCCGTGTACTACGACAAGCGCCATCAGCAAAACCAATGTATGTTTGGAGAGGTGTCGACATCTACAATATCAAGAGTAAAACCAATATAAGCAGGAATAATGACGAAAAAAACTTTCTAAGCTAAGCACACTTTTTAATCTAAAACACACTAGCTAGAAAGAAAACACTACCATAACTAAAAATCTCCACACCCATTTTTTAAGCATAATATCTCTTCAGGTAAAGACCATTTCTGGGTTTACCTAAAGAGTCCCTGTCAAAGTCTACCAATTCATAGGCCCCTTTTGCTAGCTTTTGCTTGACAACATAGGGACCATGCCACATAGGAACGAATTTTCCAGCGCCTAATTTATCATTATATTGATCGTACAATAATACTAGGTCCCTTCCGAAAAATTTCGAGGGGTCACATTTCGATCATACTGAGCTTTAATACGTTTTGCATGAGTTTCGATCGCCAATGCAACATCACGTCGATTCTCATCTAATTGAGCCAAGTATAACAAACGTTTTTCCTCTTCGGAAGTGGCTGGAAGTAACTCGATGGCCATTTTCAATGACGGGATTTCGCATTCAATGGGTAACACAGCTTCCAGACCATAAACTAGTTGGGAAGGAGTGAACCCTGTTGACGTTTTTAGTGAGGTTCGATATGCCCAAAGCGCTAAAAATAGCATGTTATGCCAATTCGACCAATGAATCCCAATGATTCGTCGGATCATGATGACTAGAACCTTGTTGATGGATTCAACCAGACCATTAACTTGTGGATAATAAGGAGTTGAACTATCGTGACGCAAGCCAAGCTAGCCTGTAAGTTCAGACATCATAACATTTCGAAACTGACGCCCATGATCAATGATAATCGCTTGTGGAAAACCAAACCTAGCAATTATATGATTGAACACGAAAATCACAGCTGTTTTTCCGTCTGCCTCAAATGTAGGCATCGCCTCGGCCCACTTGGTAAAATAATCTACTGTAAGGATGATATACGCATGCCCCCGGCCAAGTGAGGGTTACATGTAATAAAATCGATACCCCATTTGGCAAAAGGACCAACGACAATTATAGGGTGGAGAGGAGCAGGTGGAGCACGCATCTTTCGATCAAAAATTTGGCAGTTGTGGCATTTTCGGACCGCGTTAATTCAATCTTTAAACAAAGACGGCCAGAAGTAGCTAGTACATAATATCTTTTGGGCTGTGGCATACCCAGACATATGACCGCCACATGCTCCAGAGTGACAGTCATTTAGAACCCTTTCAGCTTCCTCATTTGTTAAACAACGTTTAAAAATAGAGTCCGCCCCATGGCGATAAACAGTATCTCCAATAATTCTGAATTGTTGGGACTGGAATCGTATTTTTCGACGTTCTGACCTTGAAATTTCTGGCCAAAAGGATTGGGTTTGCAGATAAACGATGATATCCCCATACCATGGATCTAAAGTGCTTATTAGAAACAAGGATTCATCCGCAATGGGCTCCTCCACCAGAGTTTCCGTGTCAGCACGCGGGAAGTCACACATTAACTCCGTAAAAAATAAAGATTTCTTCGACTTATACTTTTCAAATTCTAAATCGAACTCCTGCAGGATCACAATCCATTTGGAGTATTTTCCCCCTAGCAATTGCTTGGTCAAAATATAGATCATAGGGTTGCAATCATAAATTACTGTAGTTTTACATTGTAAAATGTAGTGACAAAAACATTGGACAGCTTGAACAACTGCCAATGCCAATTTCTCCACATGTGAGTATTTTAGCTCAGTTGGATTTAAATTTCGACTAAGGTAATATATCACATGTTCAGTGTCGAATTCATCTTCCTGAACTGACACCATCCCGATGGTGGAATGGGACGCGGTGAGATACAAGAAGCAGTCCTGGTTGTAGTTGGGAGGATGCAATAACGGTGCATGGGTCAACGTGTGTTTTAGTGCATCAAAAGATTTCTCAGCTATCTCATCCCAAAATAATGGAGTATTCTGTTTCAACAATTGGGTAAAACCCTTTGTGACCTCGGCGTAGTTAGGAATGAATCGTCATAAAAAGTTTGCTTTCCCTTGCAAACTTTGGAGTTGGCGAAGACTCGAAGGAGGAGGCAATTTGACAATAGCTTCAACCTTTGAGGGGTCGACGCGAATGCCGGCTTTCGAAACAACAAACCCCAGTAACCGACCCGTTTCTATACAGAAAACACACTTGTGTGGATTCAACCTAATCCGATAATGCCTACACCTCATAAAGATTTCTCGTAAATGGCCATTTTGTCACATGGAATGAGTCAATCTTGTGGACAAGATCGACCTCCCTAGTATCTAAAGATATCTAGTGACAAGCAAGCCAATAAAAAACTATCTTTCTCTAAATATGCAATTATAAACAAAGGCAAACAAGTGTTTTAGGGCTACCTTGGGTCCAATGCAAGTTTGTGGAAGCCTCGCTCCTTTGAGACAAATGAGCTCCCTTGTTGTGAATCTGCAAACACAAACAAGCAAACAAATTAAATAGCACCTGAAAAGCCGATATCATAAAGCATACTTAACATGATGATCAAGGAATTCATGGAACAAATGACATAAGACAATTTGTTGAGAAAAATGAATCTGATTGTATTAATTCAAATCAAAGAAGAACTTTACAACCTGTGCCTTGATGTTGTACAAGCTCCTCCCAGGGTCCAACAAGAAGTCTCCTCTACTTTGAAAAGTTTCACTCGCTTCCCAATGAAGCCAGAAAGGTATGTGATCTCTCCTCTCAAGCTTAACTAGGAAGTCTCAATTCCACCAACATTTACCCTCAAAAACGTTCAGCTTCTAACCTCCCCAGCAACCAGCGCAATACCTTAATTTATAGTGCAATGGAGGGAAGTTACTAGGTCCTCCTTCAAAGGGATAAAGCCCTCCTTCAAAGGGATAGCTCCTCTCATCAAGGGATTAGCTCCTTCTCTTTTGAAATGCATGAACCACCTAAGAGCAAACAATCCACATCAAAATTCCTTCTAGAATCATCTAGAATTAACCCAAAGTGAGTTTTTTAGAATAAACTTGCACCTTTTTTACTTTCACAGGGTTTCGCACCCACTCCTTTAGGGACAGAGCGGGTAGGTCTGCAGGTAATGTGAACAGGGGGTGCGAGACCGTAGGCAATAGTGAGAGAAAGTGCGGAACTAGAGCTTTGTTGATTTTTAATGTCTTTCTCTCATTTTCAAAGCTTGACTTGAAGAGTTGAGGTCTGAGACTTGCTTAGGAGGACAGTACAAGTGATGATAGACCCATACTGACTGCAAATAGTCATGGCGACGATATTTTTGTGTAACACTTACCGAGGACCTGAGCAACAAATTTTTGCCGGTAATGGGCAACCGTACATTCAAAACGGTTATCAACAATCATATTATAATGGTTATGCCCATCAACCTTATCAAAGTTATAAGCATCAAAAACATTATTCTGGTATGCAAAGACCCACTTCTCAGGCGATCCGATCTTATCCTGGGTATGCTTCGCTAAACCTGAATCAACAGTTGCCATTCATGGAAACTTTAGAATTACCAGATCTGAATCGGCTAACAAATGTTCCAATTGCTTATGCCCCATGGTGGCTGGCGATTCCTCATAAACTTCCGTCAGATATTCCTAAATTTAATGGAAATTTAGGTGAAGATCCATCGAATCATTTGATGACCTTTCATCTGTGGTGTTCATCCAACACTCTCCATGATGATTCGATTAGGCTTCACCTTTTTCAACAAACTTTAACTGGTCTGGTAGCCAAATGGTACATCGAATTGCCTAGAGCTTCTTTCGATAACTTCAACACCCTTGCCACCACCGTTTTAACCCATTTTCAGATACCAATAAGGTACGAAACAAGAACGAAGCTTCTTACCAATTTTAAGCAGATAAGAGCCACTCACATATTTGATCATATTCATGAGTGGCAACGTCATCATCGAATGGTAAAAGCATATGTTCCTGATCAGTTGCTAGCTGAATGGTTTATTAAGTCATTGTTACCTTCTATTACAGAAGATGTGGCTAAGGGGGGAGTTTTCACTAAAGAGAAAGTCATTGCTCGTGCACAATATCTAGAATTGATTTATACTCAGTCTAGCATGCTTTATGACAAAATTCCTGATGCTCCTAGACTGGAGTTTTCCATTCCTCCTCCTCCTAAATCGAACAGGGACTCTCATGCCGGCGACGACATGATTGGTACCTCAAGTACGCAAACTACGAAGGTCTCATTTGGTAAAGCCCTTGCAGTTTCTAGTAAAAAAGCAAAGGACAAACTTCTTGCCTTGGAGGTTAATGCCGTGTCGACCGATAAAGGCAAAGAACTAAAGCAACCAAGGGGCAAGAAGAAAGGGAAAAGCAAAAGGAAGAAACAGGATGACTCATCTCCTGAAAAATCTTCTAAAAACCCTTCTAGGAAAAAGAAACCTAGTCGTCCATGTTTTATATGTGATGAGGACCATTGGAAGAGAGATTGTCTGCATAAAGCGGAGATTAAGAAGTTCTTCAAGAGTTCAAAAACCTCAGCGGTATTGATTGATCCATTTCGAAACCCAGAAACCAATCTAGTTGCTAGTGCCAATGCTTCTCCATCCCAAGTGCTTATGTTGTCCATTTCGAAACAACAAAATGATTCTTTGATAACTAAAAGGAATAAATATTACGCAAAACCACTGTTGTCGAACAACAAGGCTGCAGATGAACCAAGTAGTTTGACAACAACTTCAATCGAAGTTGTGCCACCCATCATTCCTGAGCTAACGATAAAGCCGCCAAAGGGAGTAGTACACAAATCGAAATTTAATCCTTCTGCTCGAGCAACAAAAATTATAATATTGTAGAGGATATGGCCCAATCGTCATCCTCTATGTCGACACTTGAAGTACTACAAAATTGCCCCTCCCAAAAGTAGGCTCTATTATCAGAAATAGGTGGGATTGACCCAGTGGATTCCAATCTTGTGCCCTTTAATCATAAAGGATACGAACCTTAGTTATCAGCTCAACTTTCTTTCCTCATCCAAGTGAAATCCCTCAACAAAACTATTCATCGAACAATTATTGATGAGGGGGCATCTACATGCATTATGTCAATGAGTTGTTGGAAAAATTTAGGCTCACCACCCTTTTCGCGATCATCAATGACATTAAAAGCATTTGATGGACAAACATACACCGCGTACGGGATCTTAAGTAACTTTCAAGTTGAACTGAGGGGAAAAACAGTAGAAATTGACGTCGAAGTTATCGATGGAAACCTCGATTACAATATCCTACTAGGTAGGCCCTGGATTTATGCTATGGTTGCAGTTGTATCAACATACTTTAGAAATATTGCATTTCCTTTTCAAGGAGGAATTACAACCACTGATCAACAAACGATAACAATCTTGCAAATGCAAGAACTTCCACTGGGGAGCGAATGAAAGTTGGTCTACAAGCTGGTCTCTGAGCGACTCCACTGGGGAGTGAATAGTTTGATTGTTAGTTACTGTTGTTTTCTTTATAAACTACAGACAGAGCCTAAAATTAAGCCAGCTAGCCTTCGAACTGCTTTTTCTATGCAACTTCAAAGTAGATCAACGTTGCTTCAGTCAATCTCCGGGTTAGTTTATGAACTGAACATCTGACTTGCAAACATCCTAAGTGCCCTAGTGGTAGCTCGAATAACCTCATTAGATCAGCCCTTATACTTTGTGTTCACTATCTATCATTAGCTCAACCTAAATCCCTGAACTTAGCTACAAACTGTGAGTGAAAAGCAAGCTTAGTCTCGTCCATGGACCATCGCACTGTCTCTCATTGGAAACCTGGATGCATCACACCTCCTGTGTGTTGCAGGTGTGATGCATCCCTGTTTCCCTATGTTATAGGTGCGATGATTGAGTGAGACTATTTCTGCCTCCAGATTTTGGTTTCTTCTTCATTGTCTTCAGCTTTATTTAGTAGTTTTGTTGTCTATGATCACTATATCACTGTTGAAACTTTCTTCCTTTACATTATTCATCCTCCATTGATAAAGAATTGTGAATGTTTTTTATGTATTTGTCATCATTTACAGTTCTCCTTTGCAAAAGTAGCTTAATCGAACTATCATCTTTTGATTTAAAAGTGTCGTAGGTGTCGTTTTCAATCAAAGAAAAGAGTGTCGTAAAGTCTTCCTCTTTTAGATAGTCGATTACACTTTTGCTATTGTATTTGATTTGAATCATCAATTCTTTGAAGTGTCGAAAGCAGTTTTCAAGTCGAAATTGAAAGTGTCATCTAAATCTTCCTTTCGTTTTTTTGAAAAGAAATTACTAAAGTGTTGCTTTGAGGAAAGATAGTTCAGATCTGTACTTAGTTTTCTTTTTGTCATTCTCACATTAAGGAAACTGAAAAACAAATACATGCATGTGCATTTGCATTTATGCCGAAATTGATTTAGGATAGTGCATCTTAGTGTGTGCTCTCTGCTCTATGTTGAAAGAATTTTACTTCTCTTTCCTTAGTAGCTAGGATTTTCATTGCAAAAATAAAGTAAACGACTGTTTATCATCTTAGATTGCATATTTAGGAATTGTATAACTACATCACATGGTGAACCTTAAAGGCAAACTTCTTAACAAATATCAACTATAAAATAAACCTCAATGAACATAAAAACGCTTTGGAACCTAACACACAACATCTAGAAGTCTAGGCTAGAGATGTATTTCGGCGTTGTAAAGCCTGGTAACTATTGTTTTCATCGTAGGTTGTGTGATTCCTCCTTTTTGATACAACAAGTGCCAATACGGACTTGTGCTCCCACATACCGTCGAGTATATACTGGGAGACCACAATAGGCTATATCCTTTATCCTTAGGAAGCCGTGTCTGCCGCCCTATCGATGGCAATGCACTAAACACAACATTTGGGAAGATTGACTACCGTACGTAAAAAGTATTCTGCAGTTTTGTGATTGGTTTGGTAATCCCTCTGTCTAGATTTCCAGAGTATTCACTTTCGTTCCTTTTTAGACTCCTTAAAAGAAAAGGTCCATTTGAGCACTTGTCACTTCAGGCTCATTAAAAATTGAAGGCGACTAGAGTCATCTTTAGCTTTTTCTCGACTCTTAAAAATTGAAAAAGCAAGTTGTGTCAAAGCATCATAAAATTCATTTAATTCGGAATAACATTTTCCCCTTTTTATTTTGAGTTGATCAAGTAATCCACAATCGTGGAAGAAATTCAATCAAAACCCCGTCGTTCGTGGAGACTAACGAATCAACTGTATTTGACTCTAGAAATGAAACCATTCCGGGCCAATCGATCTCATTTAACTGGGTCAAAGTCTCCTAGTTTGTTTGAAACTTGTGTTTCAACATCCTCAGAGACTCTAGTTACTCCAACTATTTCTGGTATCCCTGTCTCTACAGAAGAAGCTCCGCAATTACAAGAGGACATTAAAACTGATCATAGTGTAACGGTAAACACTTATATTCTTGAACCAGCTCCATCTAGGGCTGATTCAGAAGGTGTCACCCCTCCAACACCTATCGCTGTAGAGTCTATACCTTCTTCGGTACCGGAAATGTTTTATGGACCTGACGGTCTACCTCTTCCACCTAGACTGATTGATATAGAAGAGATTGTGGAGGATTTTCCATCCAGTAGCCCATTGCATTTTGGAATTGGGATCCACCTATATCCTTCTACTACAGAAGTTAGTTTTTTTTATCACCCTTCATCGCAAGTTCATGTCGAATTGCTAGAAAATCTTTTGGATAGACTAGATATGTCTGAACAACCATCAACATCTAGGACTGTGTCATCTCATACAGTAGTAGCAGAGCCTCCTACTGCTACTCCGACAATGTTCGCTAGTATACCATCAGTCCCAACTAGTGCTCAACCGCTAGATGGAGTCCACCTAAGGACTGTTTCAACAACATGGTCTGTTCCTATTTGTTCATCTGGAATCTTATCTATAATTTCTTATGTTGAGACTCAACAAATTGATCCTTCACATCAGTATCAATTTGGGCAGTCTAGTTTCCAAAGACCAATTTACCCTTTGAACACTGGATTGCCAGTGTATGGTGGGTAGTATGCCTTTTCATTGTTCCCTCCAGGAGAGCAACCATATGAGAGTTCACCACAAAATTTGGTCAAACTGGAATTGCATCTAGTGGTTGGGTACCAATACTACCTCAACAGCCAAGACTTGTATATTCAATGCAACCAAATCAACCCGTGTCAAAAATTTCCACTACACCAGCTATTGTGACGGTGTCACAAGTACAAGCGCTGCCTGTTGTATTTCAACCTCAAGTCTCTCAGGTCGTAATAAAACAGCCTCTTGTCTCCACGACTCAATCACAACCGCAGATTAGTGGCTCCTTAACTAAAGCGACTCAGGCTCAAACGGGTACTATCACCCTTCGTCTTGGTCGAAAATCCAATATTGGACAACAAAAAATGGTCCAACAACCATGGTTGGTACAATATCAACAACCATAACTCTAGCAAGCTTACCAAGGACCTGAGCAACAAAGCTTTGTGTGTAATGGGAAACCGTATGTTCAAAACGATTACCAACAATCATATTATAATGGTTATGCCCATCAACCTTATCAAAGTTATCAACATCAAATACATTATGTTGGTATGCAAAGACCCATTGCTTAGGCGATCCCATCTTATCCTGGGTATGCTTCGCCAAACCTAAATCAAATTGTAGCAACTTTAGAATTACTAGATCTGAACCGGCTAATAATGATCCAATTGCTTACGCCCCTTGGTGGCTAGCGATTCCTCGTAAACTTCCATCAAATATTCCTAAATTCAATGGAAATCCAGGTGAAGATCCATCGAATCACGTGATGACCTCTCATTTGTGGTGTTCATCAAACACCCTCAATGATGATTCGATTAGGCTTCACCTTTTTCAGTGAACGCTAACTAGTCAGGCAACAAAACGGTACATCAAATTTCCTAGAGCTTCATTCGATAACTTTAGCACCCTTGCCACTACCTCTTTAACCCATTTTCAGTTACCCATAAGGTACGAAATAGGCTCGGAGCTGCTTACCAATTTTAAACAGACAATAGCCACTCACATATCTGATCATATTCATGAGTAGCGATGGCGTCATCGAATGGTAAAGACATATGTTCCTAATCAGCGTCTAGTTGAATGGTTTATTAAGTCATTGTTACCTTCTATTACAGAAGATATAGCCAAGGGAGGAGTCATCACTAAAGAGAAAGTCATTGTTCATGCACAATATCTAGATTTGATCTATACTCATCTGGCATGCTTTATGACAAAATTCCTGATGCTCCTAGACCAGAATTTTCTATTCCTCCTCCTAAGTCAAATAGGGACACTCATGCCAGTGATGGTGTGATTTGCCCCTCAAGTATGCAAACCTCAAAGGCTCCATCTGGTAAGGCCCTTGTAGTTTCTAGTAAAAAATCAAATGACAAACTTCTTGCCTCGGAGGTTAATGCCGTGTCATCAGACAAAGGCAAAGAACTAAAGCAACTAGGGGGCAAGAAGAAAGGTAAAAACAAAAAGAAGAAATAGGAAGATTCGACTCCTGAAAAATCTTCTCAAAACCCTACTGGGAAACATAAACCTTGTTATCCATGTTTAATATGTGATGACAAGCATTTTACGAAAGATTGTCCACATCGAGCTAAGGTTGCGAAATTTTTAAAGACTTCAACTACCTCAGTGGTGTTGACTGATCCGTTTTCAAACCCAGAAACTAACCTGGTTGTTATCAATCATGCTTCCAAATCCCAAGTGTTTATGCTATCCATCTCGAAATAGAAAAACGATGCTTTGATATAAAAAATGAATAAATATTATGGGAACCCACAGATGTCGAACAACAACAAGGCTACAAATCAACCTAGTAGTTTGACAATGACTTCATCAGAAGTTGTGCCACCCATCATTCCTGAATTAATTATAAATCCACCTAAGGGAGTAGTACATAAATCGACATTTAATCCTCATGCTCGAGTAGCATAGAATTATAATATAGTGGAAGATCTGGCTCATTCGCCATCCATTATGTCGACACTTGAAGTACTGCAGAATTTCCCCTCCCAAAAGCAGGCTCTATTATCGGCAATAGGTGGGATTGACCCAACGGATTCCAATATTGTGGCCTTCAACCATAAAGGATATGAACCTCAGTTACTGGCCCAACTCGCTTTCCTTATACAGGTAAAAACCCTCAACAAAACTGTTCATCGAACAATTATTGATGAGGGGGCATCTACCTGTATTATGTCAATGAGTTGCTGGAAAACTTTAGGCTCACCACCCTTGTCACGAACATCAACAACATTAAAAGCGTTTGATGGAAGAACATACATGCTGTATGGGATTTTAAGTAACTTGCAAGTTGAACTGGGGTGAAAAACAGTAGAAATTGAAGTCGAGGTCATTGATGGAAACCTTGACTACAATATCCTACTGGGCCGGCCCTGGATTTATGCTATGGCTGCCATCGTGTCAACATATTTTAGAAAGATTACATTTCCCTTCCAAGGTGGAATTACAATCGTTGTCCAACTAACCTTTTTCCCCAATAGTTCACAATCTACTAGAAGCATTCCATTGATCCATGGAAATTCTCAATCGCTACAAAATGTCATAATAGGTCTCCTAAAAGACCCTTCCTTAATGGGTACTTCTTCCCTCCCACCTCCAGGTGATCCGGCGGAAGTGGCCACAATGGAAACATTTCATATGGTATCTTCTACATCATCAAAGATTAAGAAGAACTCTAACCATTTAGATACTATGGGTCACCAAGGACGGTTCTTATCTTGTGTCGACCTCGTTACAAAATGAAACAAGGGTTATGAGGATATTTCTTTTACTGTGTCAACCTCATTAAAAAATGAAACAACTCCCTTTCCAAATCGGGTCTTTTATTACGATCTCGTAAAATCCAAGTCGAGTCTTTTAAATATCTCGAAGGTAAACCTTCATTCCAACCACCACGTTGAATGCAATGAAGCTTGGGGGGCATGCACCTCAATTTGCGTCATTATGCTGGGGGCATGTGAACTTATAACAAGCATAGTTTTTTCGTTTTAAGCTTGTGTAAACATGAAACCGAAGACGAGCAGTGTTACCTCAGGCTTCAAGCTTGTTAAAAAATAAACCTGCCACGAGCAATGTTTCCACAAAGTTCAAGCTCGTTAAAAATAAACCTAGTTTATGAGCATATGTTCCCCCAGAGTTCAAGCTCGTTAAAAAATGAACCCACTTTTGGTAAATAACCTTTGTGATCACATTGCTATCATCTTCTGATCCTTGGTCATGTTCTTACCATCACCTCCACTTTTTAGCCAATCATATGCCTCCACTTGATTGTTTACCCTTCTGAGGAACAACTGTGACAAGTGATTCTATTAGCCATCTTCTTTACACTACCATGATTGAAAAGTTCCAAATATTACTTGGAACCAGCTGCTACCTGAAAATATCACTCGTTCCTCAAAGACGAGTCTTTTTTAAGCTCTTTTTAGACTCATAAAATATAAAAATATTGCCAATCAATTGGCCTCTCCAGCTTGTTAAAGTGATTGGAAGTGCCATCCCTCCTCTATATTTTAATCTTTTTGGACCTGAGGGATCATTACACAAAAATATTAAGTGCTTGTCTTTTTCGGCTCGTTAAAGTGATCAGAAAAGTCATCCCTTTCGTATTATTTTATACATTTTCAGACTTAAGGGATTATACTACGAAAAAGGATTGCTGGAGTTTCCTTTCCATCTCTTTTCAGACTCTCTAAAACTGAAAAGGGCCGAGTTATCTTTGTTGTTAAACTCATTAAAAAAATAGCGACAAACTTGTCCATTACAGACAAGAGCGAGTTTCACTATCGCTAGGCTCGCTAAAACATAGTGACAAGTTTGCCCGAAGGGCAGATTATAGAACAAGCATATGTTATCCTCCTCAAGCTTGACAAAAATAAAGAGGTATTGGTTAGCAATGACTGGGGAAAAATTGGGAAGAAAACTTGAAGAACTTCATTGGTAGCAGGTTGCTCTTGAACATGACACTTTCGCTCCATCACTATGATTGATTCAAGTTGGGTTATTTCGTTCATCGGTCATATCACCATTGGTCCTCTGTACCATCCATTTTTTTGTGGTTAATGCTACCAATCCATTTCAGTGTCGCTGATATGTTCAAGAGAATTTGCTCAAAGAATTCACCCACCCAGCTAACATCTCATCCATTGCAATACCTTCACGCTTCATTCTTTCATGACTGCCAACCTGAACCTTGTATCATCAGATCGTTTTCACCTCCACAAAATCAATTGCTCCATTTTGTGTTGTAAATGTGGGATTCATTAAGTCCCTCTTATGACGAGTCACTTCTTGTCGACATTAGCTCATTATCCAAGAAGTTGACTTAGGAACAACCCTTTCAGTACTTTGAAGCTTGCATGCCTCAATGGCAAGTTTCTCACTTTCGGCGACAAGTTTACATCAATGGCCTTCGACCGAAAGATTTTGCATGGTGTTCGACATCGACTCATGTATTCACACCACGTGAATTGTACTGCAGTACCTTGAGGGTCATCATCATTATCGATGATTCCTCTCATGCCTGTTAACAACTTACATCATTGGTTGGTAATCAGGCAATGTCTTTCCTTGTTCGACATCAGAACATCTTTTCACATGGATCAAATTGTACTTCAGGTGAAGATTGAACGAGTTTGAAGACCCCAGATCTAGTTTCATCCATCCAGGCTGTGATATATTCAGGAAAATAAAGACCTCAAATGTAAATCATATTTGCACAGATAATCATCCAAGCCAAGGGATGATGGCTCTACCATAATCATCAATCTGCCACACAGACGGTTGTCTATCCTGTGTACATGAAAATGAATTTATAAAGCTGAGCATGGGAATGGTTGCCTCAACTAGATCATGAAAAAATTATGAAGATAATGTATTGTATTGTATCTTATTACAGGTCACCTTCCAATTTCGAAAAACCTCGGATCCTCGTGATAAATCATTTCACCCAACATCAGAAGATTTACGACCTCATGCTTTATGGGGCAACTGTTATAGACATATTTGGGCACTACAACCCCAATCACATATGTCCATAAACCAAGGGCTTCTAAACCCATAAAAGTGTTGCTTCATACCCTAAAGGAACAAGGTCAGCTAATTACATCATTTCCCATAAGTTCTCCCTGAAAAACTACTCAGAACTGGCTAAAACTAGACCATATCACCTACTCCATGGTCAAGGTACGATGCATCTCACCTGCTACATACAGGAGGTGCGATGCATACTGAAAAGGCCTTTTGTAGGGTGCGATGAGTGAGAATAGACAAATGACAAAGACAGTTTGCTAAGTGGATGGTCAAGGAATCTTCTAGAAACTTCTCATATGACACTTTCCTCTTTGAATTCACCTGGGGATGAGTAAGAGATCAATGAAATCTCCAAGTGGAACCAAGAACTATCAGTGGAATGGAACTAATAAAAAACCCAGAGCTGACTCACACCTCTGCAAATATATATATATATATGGATCCCTCATCTCAGAGATCTAGAGGCTGGAATTTTGTATTTTGTAAGGAAGTGTTGTTGGTTTCTCTATGAAACATTGTATTGTTGGGATCTAGCTTTTCATGAGGTGAAGAGGGCTTTCATGCTGGGAGGATGGTGTTGGATCAGACATCTTGGTTGTAATCCTCTCTTCTACTACTTCTATCAATACAGCTATTTGAGTTTTCCTCCATATACTTGTATATTTCTGAATCTTGTATTTGTGTATGCATTTGTATAGTTAATATACATCTGATCCTATATTGTTTATGGTTATAGATCTCTATGCTTTGATGGTATTATGCTGCTTTGACTCTACAAGTGTTCTTTGAAGCGGGACAAGTGAGAAAGGAGTAGCGAAAGTTCTATCAAAGGAGAGAGGAAACAAGCAAGGAGCCAAGTGAAAGATTGAGGTTGGTACTCTCTGCTTCTCTCTCATCTGTCACTCATAAGGGAAAACACAAGTGACTTTGGTTTGTTTGTCTCTAAGATTGCTACCCATCTTAGTGGGACTAGCAGCTCAAAACAACGACGTACTCAATACCAAGAAAAAGACTACATGATCGTCAATGATACACTTTACTATCACGGTATCGGTACAGTTCTGTGAAGGTGCCTCACCCATGAGGAGGCCGAAAAAGTCCTGAATGATTGTCATTTAGGCACATGTGGGGTGCATCAATCTGGTTACGCTACGACACAAAATATTTTACGAGCAGGTTACTTCTGGCCAACAATATTCACAGATTGCATAACCGCAGTTACAAGTTGCCATGCTTGTCAAATATTTAATCGCAAAGCCAGAATACCACCCGCACCTCTGCATCCAATATTTTCTATTGGGCTATTCGCCAAATGGGGCATAGATTTCATGACATGTAACCCCACCTTGGCTGGTGGGCATGGGTATATCATAGTCGCAGTTGACTATTTTACAAAGTGGGCCAAGGCGATGCCTACATTAAACAACAACGGTGAAATTGTCGCTCTCTTCTTTTTCAATCATGTAGTCTCTAGATTCGGTGTTCCAAAAGCTATAGTCATAGATCATGGATCACATTTTTTTAATCACATGATGGTTGAATTGGCTACCAAATTAGGAGTGTCCCATGACAGTTCTACTCTGTATTATCCACAAGCTAACGGACAAGTTGAGGCGATCAACAAAGTCCTGAAGCACATGTTACAAAGGATGATTAGAGTCCATAAATGGAGTTGGCAACTAATCCTATACTCGGCCTTGTGGACATACCAGACATCGGTAAGAAATGAAACTAGATTTACACCCTTTCAACTAGTGTATGGCCTGGAAGCGATCTTACTGATTTAGTGTGAGATTTCATCTCTCAAGCTCGTAGTTGACCTTATCCCTTAAACTTCAGAGGAAGAGGCTCGTTTCTTGGAGCTAATCCAATTGGATGAAACCTGTCATGACGCTGCCTTGGCTAACGAAGCTCATAAGAAATGAGTCAAGGCGTAGTTTGACAAGAATGTCAAACCTCGTGTCTTCTCAGAAGGCGACCTGGTCTTACTTTATGATCAGGAATGTGATAAATTGGGAGTAGGTAAGTTCCAATCATTGTGGATGGGTGCCTACATTGTTAAGCACGTATTAGAAAAAGGATCCTACGAGCTAGTAGATTACGATGGGATTCCACTGTCACAATCCGGAAAAGGGTTATACCTTAACCGTTACTATGCTCGACTAAGTATAGTAAGCTCTTTATATGCTTTTGTTACATTTTTGTTTTCGTCAAGAGTGATCATTTTGGTTAGGTAATCCACTTTTGCATTTGTTTCAGATGTCAAACCTATTGGAATCATTTGTTGGATACACCAACAGAGCTAGTCGTAGTACGCAGAACCTATATTCTGCAGCCTGGGCCATTTTTGATCCAAGCAGTGGGTTAGTGAGTTTCAAAGGGGTATGTATTGGTCAGTCAACGAACAACATCGCTGAATATAGCACATTGATATAAATTTTCTCTGATGCCATCACACATGGCATACGCCAACTTGTTGTCAGGCTAGACTCACAACTCGTCATCCTACAACTTACTGGCATCTATTCCATTCAGAATCTAGCTATCTATCATATGTTCCTAAGGGTCAGGATTTTGGAAAGGAAGTTTGATTCTATTCAATATCAACACATTTCCAAAAACTTAAACACATTGACTGATTCATTAGCTAATTATGTGTTAGATAGACACTTGCAACATTTATAAAAGAAAAGCATTTCATCAACATTTGCATCAGGATCATATAACTTAACCAAAATAAAGCTCCGAAAATCAAAAATATATATAACTGTTTATAGTTTTTCAAAATGTTATGTGTCCAGGAAAAAATCAGTCATACGACCCAAAAACTCAAAAATGCAGGAAAGCACCCTAGACTAATGGTGCTTGTGATAACAAGGCACTACCTGTGCAATCATACGTAAGAGCCTAGTCCATCGACTCGGCATGCCAGTAGTATGGAGCTGTAATCTCAGAGGTAACTCATCGGTCCTCACATCTGGAATGCCAAGGGTGAGGCCCTCGATCTGATCCTGCAACACTGCAAGGGTCTTAGCTACGTCTAGATCGTGAAGGACAACCCTCCCTATAGCCTCTCCTGCTGGAACGGTAGCTGCTACCCTCGGGCACACTGTTGGTCGCAATGGTCCAATATCTGCACGGATATATGAGTTTGATTAGTCTTGATAATGTGTAAAAAAAACATAAGAACATGAAAAAAATAATAAACGGAGATATGCTCAGATCTTT
The DNA here is from genome assembly GCA_031772625.1 of Pinus tabuliformis. Classification (NCBI taxonomy): domain Eukaryota; kingdom Viridiplantae; phylum Streptophyta; class Pinopsida; order Pinales; family Pinaceae; genus Pinus; species Pinus tabuliformis. The sequence continues at coordinate 978,571,409 of CM062817.1, read as the reverse complement.
TTACCTATAACAACCCACTGCTCGCCAGCCGGCAACACCAAATATGGGTCACCCCGGAAATCCATCCTGACATATGGATACTTGGCATAAAATATCTGCTGATAGTTGAAACACTCAAAGAAGGCATCAGAGAATGAAATCTACGAATGACCAACATGTCTAGCCATAAGATCAACCCATCTCTGCATCCGTGGCTCCGCCGGTGCTGCCAGTCCAAGTGAACTGTATTGTGCCTGCATAAGTGGGATCTTCTCCAAGGCGAAAGTGGTCAGAATAGAACCATAACCAAAGTTCTTAGATCTTCCATTCTTCACCTTGGTAAGCTATTCTTTTATCACTGGAAGTACTGTATCACACCAGTTGGCATTCCAAGGCATACTGCATATAGGACCTGTTGGCCAAGTGAAGAGCCACACTACCAACTAATCTAGCAAAGGTGAATAAGATAGTCCTCAAGAACCGGTTAGTGACATCTCGAATACTGATCTTGCTATCCCTGCTTCGTTGAGATTCATTTCTACAGTATCGTCGAATATAATCCCTCACGGATTCACCCCCATGGGTGGATCCTGATAGTGAGAGAGGGGCACCACACCTTGATAAATCGGTCAATAAGTATATATCCTCAACAGGCAAAGGGATGGATTTACCTCTAATCTGGAACACTTGGTTGGTAGGATCCCATGCATCGAGAAGATATTGCAACAAATTGATTTGTTGCCTCATGCTGGATATGCGGAAAAATTTGAGCAAGCCACAATTCTGCAATGTAGTCACCATACCTGGATCATTTAAGGCAATCATGTCCTCTTCTTCATGCTCATGTTCATGCCATGTAATGACCATCTTGCTCCGATGAATCTCTGAAAAACAAACAAGAGAAGAATTAGGATCCTGATTTGGCCAAAAACGGGCAAAATTTCCATGAAACATTAGTGCATAAACTTTCCTCCTTGCACCCATCGCAACGTAGTTGTGTACTAGATGGGATGCATACTAACTGGACAATGGCCAGCTCAGTATGCATCACACCTTTCGATGTGTACTAGGTGCGATGGGGAGAGAACGAAATGTTCAAACCCCAGAGGCCCATAAAAACAGGAAAACATTCTTAGAATCAGAAAAGGAAAGAATGCAATTGAAGAGCTCAGGGTTAGCTCCTACCTGGTCCAGACGGCATCGAAAATAGTCCACAGAATCTCCCGAGATCAGCTGATGAAAATCGAAGGGGAAAACACCTCCAGAGCTCCAACAATCCCAATTTTGAATGAAATGGTAAAATGAGAGGTAAAAACTACTTTTATGTTACTTTTCACATAATTCAAGTAAGATATTGGTTTTTAACTCATTTTTCAAGCATGTATTCACATTTATAATCAGTTTGATGGAGCAATTGAATAGGTAGTACGACCATCAAGAGAACATAGTGTTAATGGTGAACCAAACATCTTTGACTATTATCATGAGAAATGTTTTCGTAAAGTTCAAGCTTGTTAAAAAATAAACGTAGTTATGAGCATATGTTCGCCCAGAGTTCAAGCTCGTTAAAAAATGAACCCACTTTCGATAAATAACCTTTGTGATCACATTACTATCAGCTTTTGAGCCTTGGTCGTGTTCTTACCATCACCTCCACTTTTTAGCCTATCATACACCTCCACTTGATTGTTTACCCTTTTGAGGAACAACTATGACGAGTGATTTTGTTAGCCATCTTCTTTACACTACCGTGATTGAAAAGTTCCAAATCTTACTTGGAACCAATAGCTACCTGAAAATATCACTCGTTCCTCAAAGACGATTCTTTTTTAAGTTCTTTTTAGACTCATAAAATATAAAAATATTGCCGAGAAATTGGCCTCTCCAGCTCGTTAAAGTGATTGGAAGTGCCATCCCTCCTCTATATTTTAATCTTTTTGGACCTGAGGGATCATTACACAAAAGTATATAGTGCTTGTCTTTTTCGGCTCGTTAAAGTGATCGGAAAAGTCATCCCTTTCATATTATTTTATACTTTTTTTGGACTTAAGGGATTATACTACGAAAAAGGATTACTGGAGTTTCCTTTCCGTCTCTTTTCACAATGTCTAAAACTGAAAAGGACCGAGTTATCTTTGTCGTTAAACTCGTTAAAACAACAGCGACAAACTTGTCCATTACAGACATGAGTGAGTTTCACTGTCGCTAGGCTCACTAAAACATAGCGACAGGTTTGCCTGAAGGGCAAATTATAGAACAAGCATATGTTATCCTCCTCAAGCTTGAAAAAAATAAAGAGGTACTGGTCAGCAATGACTGGGTAAAAATGGGAAGACAACTTGAAGAACTTCATTGGTAGTAGGTCGCTCTTGAACATAACACTTTCACTGCATCACCATGATTGAGTCGGGTTGGGTTATTCCGTTCACCGGTCATATCACCATTGGTCCTCCATGCCATCCATTTTTGGTGTTAACGCTAGCAATCCATTTCAGTGTTTCTGATATGTTAAAGAGAAGTCACTCAGAGAATTCACCAACCCAGCTAACATCTCATCTGTTGCAATACCTTCACGCTTCCTTCTTTCATGAATGCCACCCTCAACCTTGTATCATCACATCGTTTTCACCTCCATAAAATCATTTGCTCCGTTTCGTGTCATAGATGTGGGATTCTTTAAGGCCCTCCTATGACGGGTCACTTCTTGTTGACATCAGCTCATTATCCGAGAAGTTGACTTAAGAACAACCCTTTCAGTACTTTGAAGCTTGCATGCCTCAATGGCAAGTTTCTCACTTCCGACGACAGGTTTACATTAATGGCCTTCGACCGAAAGATTTTGTGTGGTGTTCGACATCGACTCATGTATTCACACCACGTGAATTGTACTACAGTACCTTGAGGGTCATTATCATCATCGGTGATTCCGCTCGCGCCTGTTAACAGCTTACATCATTGCCTGATAATCAGGCGATGTCTTTCCATGTTCGACATCAGAACATCTTTTCACATGGATCGAATTGTACTTCGGGAGAAGATTGAATGAGTTTGAAGACCCCGGATCTAGTTTCATCCATCTGGGTTGCGATATATTTAGGAAAATAAAGACATCAAATTTATATCATAGCTGCACAGATAATCATCCAAGCCAAGGGATGATGGCTCAACCAGAATCATCAATCTGCCACACAGACGGTTGTCTATCCTATGTATATGAAAATGAATTTATAAAGCTAACCATGGGAATGCTCGCCTTGGCTAGATCATGAAAATATTATGAAGATAATGTATTGTATTGTATCTTATTACAGGTCACCTTCTAGTTCGAAAAGCCTCAGATCCTCGTGATAAAGCATTTCACTCGACATCAGAAGATTTACGAACTCATGCTTTAGGGGGCAACTTTTATAGACATATTTGGGCACTGCAACCTCAATTTCATATGTCCATAAACCATGGGCTTCTAAACCCCTAAAATTGTTGTTTCATACCCTAAAGGAACAAGGTCATTTGATTACATCATTTCCCAGAAGTTCTCCCTGAAAAACTGCTCAGAACTGGTCAAAACTAGATCATACAGACTTCTCCATGCTGAGCATGCGATGCATCTCACCTGTTACACATAGAGGGTGTGATGCATACTAAAAATTCCTTCCATAGGGTGTGATGAGTGAGAGCATACAAATGGAAAAGGCAGTTTTCTAGGTGGAAACCTGGAGAATCTTCTAGAAACTGCTCATTTGACACTTGCTTCTCTGAATTCACCCAGGGATGAGTAAGAGAGAATGAAATATCCAAGTGGAACCAAGAACTATCAGTCAAATGACACTAATCAAAATACCAGAAGCCGACTCACCCACCTACAAATATATATATATGGATCCCTCATCCTAGAGATTCAGAGGCTGGAATTTTGTATTTTGTAAGGAAGTGTTGTTTGTTTCTCTTTGAAACATTGTATTGTTGGGTGATCTAGCTTTTGATGAGGTGAAGTGGGCTTTCATGCTGGTAGGATGGTGTTGGATTAAATAGCTTGGTTGTAATCCTCTCTTCTACTACTTCTATCAAGAAAGCTATTTGAGTTTTCCTCTATATTCTTGTATATTTCTGAATCTTGTATTGGTGTATGCATTTGTATGGTTAATATACATCTGATCCTATATTGTTTATGGTTATATATCTCTATGATTTGACGATATTATGCTGCTTTGACTCTACAGGTGTTCTTTGAAGCGGGAGAAGTGAGGAAAGAGTGGTGAAGCTTTGTCAAAGGGGGGAGGAAACAAGAAAGGAGCCAAGCGAAAGACTGAGGTTGGTACTCTCTACTTCTCTCTCATCTATCTCTCATAAAGGAAAACACAAGTAAATTTGGTTTGTTTGTTTCTAAGATAGCTACCCATCTTAGTGGGACTAGCAGCTCTGAATGGACACTATTTTTCCCGATAACACTTCTACTACTCTCTTTTCTACAAGTCCGTTTTCTCTAGTTTTGTTTCATTTTAGTTTGTAACCAACCATGTAAGGATAAAAATCACAACTATGCAAGTCTATTCTTCTGAGATATTGTATGAGAAATCACTGAATGAAAAATGAAGTAATGAGAATACACAGTTGCTTAGCTTCTTACTATTTTGATTACTCATTTTCTTAGCATAGAACTATCATTTAGCTGTATTAATAGATGTGTTACACAGTAATTTGTCATTGTCTTCACTCCAATCTTCCTATTATGTCATGTGTCCAAAGCTGTTCATGCTTATGTTAGAAAAATGCTCTCTGATGTTGCCAAATGACCCACTTTTCCAAATTTTCTACCTCATCGCGTCAGTTGGCTAAATAAATGCACTGATGGGTGCCCCAAAACAGTCTAGAAGCACTGCCATCACGGAAGTACACCTGATTCCCACGATGGTTCAATTTTATGTGCCAGTGCAACTATCGTTTGTAATATTCCACGATGACCTGACTAGCTCCATTATTCAATAGAAATGTCAGCACGGAAGGCCAGTTATGTGCCCGCGATAATCCAGATTGGGCGAATTTGTTCCAATAGTCGGCCTTCCAGATGACTCCAGACCTAGTTGTTGGCCTAGTTTATGTCACCCTCCTTTCTTTGGCGTGGCTGTTCTGCCATTTGTGCTACCATATTTTGAGATAATCTCATAATTCCCACCTTTCATGGAGACTCCTCCTATTTAAACTCTTACCATTTCTATGTGCTGCTAGTTTTTTGGATAGTTTTTGGAATGGTTACTGATAGTGTTGTTAGTGTTTGTGAGTTTGCTAGATAGCTGGTGTGAGTGTGACAAGTGTGGGATTTTTGATAGCTTTAGGAAGGTTGTGAAGTGCCCTTAATCTTGTGTAAAACTTGTGAGTGAGAGAGACTTGTATGTTGGGAGATCCATCTTCAAAGACTGAATGCTTAAGGAACATGCTAGCTGGATCCCTCTGAGCAGGCTTGTGACGTCAAGAGTTTGGTTGTAAGCTTACTCTTATTTCATAATTAATGCAATCAATGATGTTTTCCTATGTCTTGTATGTAATGTACTTGATAGCTCATGACTTCTTGACTTTGTGAGTAAATAGATCATTGTTGTTTTGGTTACGTGCTTTGTTGTATTTCCTTTGCATTGTTTCAGGTTGATTACTCATTAGGAAGCGGAAGCTGGAGCAGCGCAATGGAACTCCATCGACCACCGGTTGAGGTAGGCCTCCAACTATGACTGTTTAAAGAAATCTATTGTTGATCTGTCCTTGTTTATGACTAGACCCACTCTAGGGCTAGAGGGGTTGCCTCTGTCTGCAAAGGGAAAACTTTCCTGCATCACAAATTGGTGACTCCGTGGGGGAGCTTTGGCCTTTGTTCTTTTCTTGTTTACTCTTGTCCTGATTTTTGTTTTAGTCTCTTTTGAAGTTTTGGGGATTAGTTACCAGTCTTTTGAGTTTCCTGGCCTGATCTAGGAAATGCCCTTATTTGATTAAATATTGATTGTCTTTGATTTGGGAGTTTTTGGTTCACATGTTGCTGTTTTGAACATCATCGCGGCTTTTAATTTAACAGTCGCGCTATCATCACATCCCCCCTTTTGTAGTATCCTGTTCATCGCGTATTTACGCTTAACAGTCATGACGGTTCTGTAAATCAGACCATCGCATGAAATTCGTGTACTTCTATGCTGACATCACTTTGTTGTTGTGGTGTGCTCTTTATCAGCGCTTGTTGCTTGTGTATCACCCGCGCTGATTGCTGTAGAATTGATTTTTTCAATTCTGCCTCCTGAATCCATCAGTCTTACTAGTCCCTTGCTGTTCTCACCTGTTTGATGACTTGTTTTTCACAGTTTAGAGGTTGAGGCACTCTCTTGTGAGCTTTGTTGAAAGAATCTTGTTTTCCTTGCTTTGTGACCTAGTGTCAATGCTTCAAGCCTTTTGGATCAATTTGGCTTGGTTGATTGTTTGAACATATCCGTTTGCAGCTTGCTGTTGGTTTGATTGAGCCTTCCCCTTTGCTTATTTTTGGTTGATTGTTTAGTGATTGTTATTGAACCAATCTCAGCATTGATTCAATTTCTCTTCACCACCCAGACATAGATTACAATTGTTTGGATCAACCGCTTTTCCACATTTGTTTATTTCTTATTGGTTTCTTTTAGATTAGATGCATCAAAATCAAAAGAATTGCATTTCATTTAGCATGCGAAAGTGAAAGTGAATTTGCATTTCAAGTTGCATATTCAAAAGCGAATGATTATATCTCTCATTAGTAGCATCTGTGCACTTTAAGAATTGATGTTTGCTTGCTTTGAGTGACTGTTTCCTTGCCTTGGTTTTCTTGGTTTGGTAATGATCTCTCTACCCTCCCATAGGTAGGTGTTCATCGAAAGAAAAAATATATTTCATTCATTCTAGCTGCATCCTAGGTTTTGTCATATACATACGGTAAGGCCTGAAAACTGAAACATAATCCAAGATCAACTTTAAAATGAACTGAATAAATCTAACAACTTATTGGAACATAATGCACACATTCTAGGCTAGAGACGTGCTCTGGCGTCGTTAAACGTAGTCACTTTTGTTTCCACTCAAGGTTGGGTGATTCCTCCTTTTGTGACTCAATAGTGGTCTAGCATGGAATTGTGCTCCCATGTACCGTCGAGTATATGTTGAGAGACCCCACTAGGTTATCATCCTTTATCCCTAGGAAGCCGTGTCTGCTGCCTTACAAATCGTAACGCACCGAACATAGCATTCGAGAAGATTGACTGCCAAGGTGTATATGCAGTTTTATGGGTTGTTTGGTAAACCTTTTTCCTAGTTCTCCAGAGTAGTCACTTTCATTCCTTTTCGGACTCCTTAAAAGAAAAGGTCCATCAGATCACTTGTCCTTTCAGGCTCATTAAACCTTGAAAGAGATAGAGTCACCTTTTCGTCCTTTTCTCGACTCTTGAAACATGAAAAGGTCAAGTTTTGTTCCTACGTCTTAAAATTTACTGCCCACGAAATATTCTTTGTAAAAATTCATGTTCTTGGTTGTGATAAGAGTGTTTTTCAGGCTCGTTCTCGATGGCAACATTCCCTGAGTCTACCGGCCAAGGTCTTCCCCTAGATGGAAATGTTGGGTCATTTCCTTCTTTTGGAAATGCTGGTGCTCCGTATATGGCAACATCGTCTTTACCTGGGTTAACCATCGGTTTGCCCGTATGGTTGTTTTCAACCTCAGTGGTCCCGAGCATCATGAATCCTGTTCCATCGTCTCCTCCATCTGAACCACGACATGTTGATTCCAAGGTTGAGCCTGCGCCTTCTTCCCATGTTTCTTCCTCCTCCTCTCCTCCTTCGCTTGGTGAAAGTTTCACATCTAGTAACTAGGAGACTAAGAAAAAGAAGAAGACGATGAAGAAGAAGAAGTCCGATAAATCCAAGGCCACCTGTGCAGTTACTGCTCCGAGTACATCTCAGGTCGGAACACCTTCTACTCCTTCGCAGAAGGTTAAGTTTCCTTGTAAATTGTGCAAGGGTGACCATCTTCTTCGTGATTGTCCTAGCATTCCTAGGATCCTAGAAGTATGGTCTCATGATCTGGCCAGTCCCTCATCATCCTCTGAAGCTCAAGGCGATGCTACCCTATCAACTGGCAACAGTAAGAAGGACGGGAAGATTTGATTCCCCTGTAGGCTATGTGAAGGCAACCATCCCCTTCACCTTTGTCCGGTCATGGATAAAGCTTCCGTTGTTTTGGAAAGTCATACAGCTTCTTCACCCCAACTTCCTATTGGTTATCAGAGGCTCTCTTTAGACCCTCTCCCCATTGACAAAGATATTGACTTAAATCCTTCTCTTTTTTTTCCTCCTCCTTCCAAGTCTGGCTGTGTTAAGCCTATTCCAGACCAACCATTGGTCGGGGAGAGTGTCAACTTAGGTTCACCACCTGTTGATCACTCTATTTCAGAAGAGAATCATGCTCATGTTCTTCTCGTCTCGTCATATTCTCCTGAGTCCAAGAACGACCCTCCTATCCCTACTGATCACAAGAGTCCTTCTTCAGTTCCTATAGAGTAGGGGGGCAATGATATGATTCCCCCACCAAGTAGTTCAGTGGTTTCCTTCGACTGGAGTCATTTGACTGCTTTCCACCTTCCATCCCATGTGCATTTCTAGATTACAGTACATGCCTATGATAAGGCAGTACCTGGCACTATCTTGGATGAGGGTGCATTTGTCAGTCTTATGCCTTCCACTACTTGGCAAGCTTTGGGCTCCCCACAACTTGTGCCAGTTGCACAAAATCTGTTAGCATTTGACGGGGGAACTAGTCAACCTTTAGGGATCCTCCCGAAGCTTCCTGTTACTTTGGGAGGCAAAATTGTCTATATAAACGCCATGGTTGTCCAAAGTGCTTTAGATTTAAGTCTTCTCTTTGGTTGTGACTATATTTATGCCATGGGGGCCCTCGTCTCTTCACTTTTCCATGTGGCTCGTTTCCCACACGAGGGAATAATGGTGACTATCAATCAATTATCGTTCTTTAGTCCCTCGGTGCCTCCTACGCAGCTGTCATCCCCTCTCGGTTCTTACTCGCAAGCAGTACCTTCCTTGCCACAGGTCAATTATGTGGCTACTCATTCCGTCTCCACATCTGCTGCTGATCATGCAGATGGTCTCGTACATCATGTACTGGGGGCATTGGCACCCGATATATCATTGGTGCATCATGACATGTATTCCTCCCAGAGTGTGTTTCTTCCATCCCGCGAAGACCTCTTGGGAGCCATGTTCTTGTGTGGCCCATGAACAAGTGTACGATGATCATTTTTTCCTGTCTCAACCTCGTTAAAAAATGAAACAAGGTGTACGAGGATATTTTGTTCCTATCTCAACCTTGTTAAAAAATGAAACAACGAGTCTCGAGCACAGTTCCTTCTCTTGCGTCAACCTCGTTAAAAAATGAAACAAGGGTTTTGAGGAAATTTATTCTTCACTGTGTCAACCTCATTAAAAAAATGAAACAACTCCCTTTCCAAATCGAGTCTTTGATTAAGATCTCGTAAAATCCAAAGACGAGTCTTTCCAAGATCTCGAAAGTGAACCTTCATTCCATGCACCTCGTTGAATGCAATGAAGCTTGGGGGGCGTGTACCTCGATTTGCGTCATTATGCTGGGGGCATGCGAACTTATAACAAGCATAGTTTTTTCGTTTCAAGCTTGTGTAAACATGAAACCGAATCGAAGCAGAGTTCTCCATGGTTCAAGCTTGTGTAAAAATGAACCCATACCTAATTTACATCTCGTGATTGGTGTTTTTATCCGCTAATTTCTGCTAGATGAGCCTTGGTTGTTTCATTCCATCGCTACCATCTCTTTGGCCAATCATATGCCTTCACTTGGTTGTTTTTCCTTTCCTGAGGAACTGCAGTGATGAGTGGTTTTTTTTAGCCAGCCTCTTGACCATTACATGTTTTGAGTAGTTCCACCATTGCTGGAACCAATTGCTACCCTTTATACCACTCGTTCCTCTAGGATGGGTCTCCTTCAAGCTCTTTTTTGACACGTAAAAAAATGAAAAGATTGCCGAGCATTTTTCCTTTTTGACTCGTTAAAGAGAATAAAAATGGAGGTCTACTTTCAGCTCTTTTCCGACCGTTTAAAGACGCAAAGATTGCCGAGTTTTCCCTCTTGACTCATTAAAAGAAATAAGAGGCGGTCGCCTTTAAGCTTTTTTCCGACCATTTAAAACACGAAAAGATTGTCAGACCTTTGTCGTTTCAAGCTCATTATCGGTTGTGAAACGACGTGATTCCGACCACTTTTCTACTTTTTCGGGTCAAAGTCACTAGTTAAGAAAAGTACTCCTCGATCGTAATGGTTGGGTGGTTCTTTCGAGTATCGTTTTATACTTTTTCAGGATCGAGAGACAAAACTATACGAAAAAAGACCCCCCTGGGGTTTTCTTTTCTGTGTCTTTTTCAAACTCTCTAAACATGAAAAAGACTCCAAGTTTTCCCTATGTTGGACTCGTTAAACGCTGACGACATTGGACTCGTCACCATGACGAGACTCGAGCTTCTCCTTCCTAGGGCTCATTAAACTGTTACTAGGTTGGACTCAACAACAAGTTTATCATTGATTGTCTATGGCAGCTAGTCACTCTTGAACATCGACACTTTTGCTTCTTGTCAGGTTGGGACATCCATACATCATCATTTGGCCTTCCGCAGGTTTGGGTTATCATTCTAGCCTAGTTCCATTTGATTCATGTCGTCTCCATCGAGCCTCTGATCCCTTGATGCCTGAATGCTGCCACACTCCGGAGTCGTGTCGCTGACATGTTCAAGAGTATATTCCTTTTGCAGTTTACACCCTCGCCTTCTCCTCTGGTACTCTATTTTGCCATCTGCCACTTGTTCCTTATCTCATGTCGTTGATGGGGGAAACATTATGGCCCTCCTGCGATGGGTGATCTCTTATTGACTTCAGCTCATTATCCAGGAGATTGATCTAGAGATCCCCTTTGGTACCTTAGAGCTTGCATGCCTCAATGGCAAGTTCTTCGCACTTGACGGTTGACTTTCATCATTGGTTGTCGATTGGGTGATTCCACGAGTGTTCAACTTTAGCTCCTTCTTCATACTTAGTGGATTGTGCTAGACAATACCTTGAGAACCATTGGCATTATTGGTGGTTTCTCTCGTGCTTGTTAACGGTTTTTCATCATTGACCGGTAATCAAGCAATGTTCTAACATGCTCGACCTCAGCACATCTATTCGCATGTTAGAATTTGTACTATGATCGAATAGGTTCAAGACCCCGAACTCAGATTACATAGGTTTGGGTTGCGTGGATTGGTTTATGCTTACATGACTCTTTGATGGATGGCTGCAACCATACCTGAGTCTTCATGGATGGCTACGACCATACCTTTATCATCATCATGGTCTTATTAGCTGGATGGCTGCGTCCATACCACAGACTTATTTCGTATGTCTTTTGGATGGTTGCGCCCATACCTAGACTACATGTACTTCATTATCAGAGATATTAGTTTTACTTGCATGTAGGTTCTTCCAGATGGTGTTCCAGTTCAGTCAGTTTCGTAAAGCATTTCACCCCTCCCTCTCTCTTGGGCTTCATACTTTAGGGGGCATCTGTTACACAGTAATTTGTCACTGTCTTCACTCCAGTCTTCCTACTGTGTCATGTGTCCAAAGTTGTTCATGCCCATGTTAAAAAAATGCTCTCTGATGTTGCCAAATGACCCACTTTTCCAAAGTTTCTGCCTCATCGTGTGTGTTGGCTAAATAAACACGCTGATGGGCACTCCAAAACAGTCCAAAAGCGCTGCCATCGTGGAAGTACACCTGATTCCCGCGATGGTTCAATTTTATGTTCTAACACAACTATCGTTTGTAATATTCTGCGATGACTTGACTATCTCCATTATTCAATAGCGATGTCAGCGCGGAAGGCTAGTTATGTGCCCACGATGATCCAGATTGGGCGAATTTGTTCCAACAGTCGGCCTTCCAGATGACTCCAGACCTGGTTGTTGGCATAGTTTGTGTCACCCTCCTTTCTCTAGCATGGTTGTTCCATCATTTGGGCTACCTTCTTTGGAGATAAGCTCATCTTCCCACCTTTCATGGAGACTCCTTCTCCTATTTAAACTCTCACCATTGCTATGTGCTGCTAGTTTTTTGGATAGTTTTTGGAATGGTTGCTGATAGTGTTGTTAGTGTTTGTGAGTTTGCTAGATAGCTGGTGTGAGTGTAACAAGTGTGGGATTGTTTATAGCTTGAGGAAGGTTGTGAAGTGCCCTTAATCTTGTGTAAAACTTGTGAGTGAGAGAGACTTGTATGTTGGGAGATCCATCTTCAAAGATTGAATGCTTGAGGAACATGTTGGCTGGATCCCTCTGAGCATGCTTGTGACGTCAAGACTTTGGTTGTAAGCTTACTCTTATTTCATAATTAATGTAATAAATGATGTTTTCCTATGTCTTGTATGTAATGTACTTGATATCTCATGACTTCTTGACTTTGTGAGTAAATAGATCATTGTTGTTCTGGTTACGTGCTTTGTTGTATTTCCTTTGCATTGTTTCAGGTTGATTACTCATTAGGAAGCGGAAGCTGGAGCAACGCAATGGAACTCCATCAACCACCAGTTTAGGTAGGCCTCCAACTATGACTGTTTAAGGAAAGCTATTGTTGATCTGTCCTTGTTTGTGACTAGACCTACTCTAGGGCTAGAGGGGTTGCCTCTGTCCACAGAGGGAACACTTTCCTACATCACAATATGTTCTCAAAACCATTTCGAAATGATCACAATTATAACTTAATTGGTTGAATATCTAATTCATGTAGTGATTGAGCTTACTCAGCATATTGTTAGTTTTACACTCTGTCATCTTTTCTTTTCTATCTTTAGGTCATTACTTAGTTGCATCGCTTGACATTCCAAAAAATCATTTCAAGGAGATTGATTCTATCATGTTCCAACATTGAATGGTTTAATGGCTAAATGAATGCAATTATTGAATTACCTTATGCATCAATATTATTTTTGGTTTTAAGAATTAGATCCATGGATTAGGACTAAAAGGTAGATAAGATAGATGTTCGGTTTCTCTTATTAGGTCCTAACTAGTTAAAAATGATTCTTGGTCCATTTTTAGGAGATTAGACTAACTTAGGAACCTATCCTTCCTTTAAAAAATCATTAGATCCATGTAAATCTCTCATATATTGTATATTCTTAGACATCAAAGAACATAAATCCCCAAACAAAAATAAAAATACAAAACAACTAAGAGAAAAGTTAACTAAGCACATACAGTGCATCACACTTCATTAGTTTACAAACCTCGGTTGACAATTCATGCAAGCAATTTAGGACACTAAATTGACTAAATATTTTGGTGCCTTTTCAGGGGAAGTGTAATTAGGTAACCTTATCTCTTACATTCAAAAATAAATAAATTGATATGCATAGAGAAAGAGACTCTAGGGGTAGATTTATAGCTAGAGGCAAGATTTCAATTCCTACAACACCACCTACTCCACCAAGACTAAGAACAGACACACCTCCATCTCAAGTTCATATTTCTAGCCATATACATCCTGAAGTTCTAAGGTCAAAAATTCAATCAAGAGGATGTACTATTTCATCTACTGAGGCAGTTCTAGAGGAGGAAAATCTTGGATCTCCAACAGAAGGAATAACCTTTTTCACATCCACAGGGGAACATATTCTAGTTGAAGAATTAAGAATACCTAGTGGAGAAGAAGAAGTAGAACCTCTCTTCCACATACCATTAATAGAGGAACCAGAGGAAAAGAAATTAACCTTGTAGGTTGAATCTTGTATTGACTCTGAAGAAACTATAATGGCAGAAGAAGGAGAGGATGGAGAATTCTCACTGTTTGGAGGAAGAGGTAGAGGAAATAATGGAGAAGGTAGAGGAAATAATGGAGGAGGTAGAGGAAATAGGGAAGTTGATAATTCTTTTGGATTCCCTATAGTTGATGAAGAAATAGATGCTATAATGAAAAATATCTCACCTTCTGTCCTCCCAAATTTTTATGGATTAAAAAATGAAGACCCTGAAACCTTCTTATTTGAATTTGAAGTCTTGTGCAAAACTTATGATTATTTACAAGACTCTCAAAAACTCAAATTGTTCCCTTCAACGTTGAAAGGAGTTGCTTTAAAATGGTTCATGGGGTTGGTCACTCAGTCCATTAGAACATGGAATGACATGAAGAAAGTGTTTTTGGATAGGTATTTGGATTATTGCATGCCTATCAATCACAAGGATGAATTGTTCAAAATGATGCAAAGAGAGGGTGAAAATTTAGAGGATTTAATTGAGAGATTCAGCTATAACTTAAAAAGACTAAAAATGGATAACTTAGATCAAGATACTTTAAAAGATCTTTTAATAAAAGCCATTAGAGATGAATGGATAGATATCCTTAACATCACGGGGAAGGGAGATATCACTCAACTCCCACTAAGTGACATAGGAGAATTATGTGTTCATCTCTCAAGAGGAAAATCCAAAACAAGAAAAGGTCCAAGAGACCTTCTCTTGTTAGGGTGAATAAATATGCAACTAGAATAGTAAGTAGGGCAGAAATTGGAAACATGCTTGATGAATTTAAAACAGATATTCTAGGGAGCCTTAGTGAACAGATAGACCCCCTTAAGTTACAAAATAAGCAAAAACCCAAGACTGATGCTCTGGCTATTTTCTGTCCCAAATGTAGAAATAAGCATGCTTTAAGATAATTCCCTTTAGATGCAAAAGTCATAGAGACTTATGTGATTTGTTCAGAAAACCATGAGACCAAAATTTGTCCTTCAATCCTTGGTCTTAAGGATGTTTTTCAAGAGGAAAAAATTTCAAATCCAAAAAATTCTCTTTGCTTTGTCTCTAGAAGACCTCATCAAGGGAAAAAAATTAGGGTTTTAACAACCAAATGTATATGCAGCCCCCTCCAAATTGGAATTCTTGGCAACAACCTTGGCCTCAATCTCAGTCTCAGACTCAACCTTGGGATCAAAGAATGCATAATCCTTATGGAAGATTCTCTCCATACTATCAATATCCTCCATCATATCCAACTATCCTCCCCAACAAATTCCTCAACAAAATGAACATCACCAACTTCAAAACCAAAACCCTCAACTTTTACTGCCATTTCCACAAAGACCAAATCAGTTACCCACCTAACCATTACCTAACACCAACTATAAAAATCCTCAGAATACCTATTTGGTGGAATGACAAAAATTTCCAACTTACATGATCACTCCATTAGATCTCAATGATGTCCAATTGAGATCTGGTAGGATATTAGAAAAGAAAAAACCTTCTATGGTTATTCAAGAACAAGACAATTCCGAGGAAGATTCTCTACAACAAAATAAAAGTTTTGAAGGAACATCTCCTCAAAACCAAAACACTAAAAATGAAAAACAGAAAGAACCAATAAAATCAACTCCTATCATAGAGAAACAATTTGTATCCACTTCTACACCTCCTTTTTCAGAAGGATTACAAGTTGATAGAGGGGTAGAAAATCATATTATGTTGCCTAATTATGATTTTCTAGATGAATTGAAAAATTTCTATATCAAAATCCCTTTGTTACAAGCCACTAAGTAGATTCCAATTCTAGCTAAAATGATAAAAGAGTTGAGCATAAAGAAACCAGGAAGAAAAATTTTCCATACAAAAATATGTAGATCCAAGAAGTCCAATTGTAAAAACACATATCAATGGAGTTGAAATCCAAAATAAATTGATTGAGTTAGGAGCAGAAATAAACATCATGAGCAAACAAACCATGGAACAACTCAAACTTCCCAATCTTCTTTATACACCTACATTTTTGCAATTGGTAGATAGATTTGTAATCAAACTAGATGGTGTGTTGGAAGATATTTCAGTGTCCTTAGACTCTTGGGAGTACCATGTTGATTTTATGATCCTAACCCCAAAGAGAATTTAGGAGGACATCCACGTATATTAGGAATACCTTGGCTGGCTACAGTTGATGCTTTCATTAGCTGTAGATCTAGTGATATGTATATCTCTAATGGTAATTCAACTAAGAAATTCACTTTATATCCTCCAGCAAGAACAATCACAGAGATAGATGACAAAGAATGGATTGATGATGAAAATGATATTCAACCTCTCTTTACTATTTCAACCATTAGTGAAGATAGTCAAATCTTGAATACAATGGACAATTTTGAATCATCTCTAGAATATGAACATGATCAGTTTCAAGAAAAATCTAATATTGAATATTTGTCATCTAGGCAGATATCTCTTCGTTCTATGGAAGAATTTGGTAGCTCTACAATTGAAACCTTTCCAGGGAAAACATTAAACATAAAAAATAACTTGGAAAAATTACAACATGAAAAGCTAATCAAAAGTTTACAACAACATTCTTCTACATATGCATGGGAATACACTGACATGAAAGGAATTATTCCTAAGACTTCTATACATCACACTACATTGAGGAAAATTGTAAACCTATCAGATAACCTCAAAGAAGGATGAATCCAAATCTTAGGGAAATTGTGAAAGAAGAATTACAAAAGTTGTCGAATGTAAATTTTGTCTACCGATTTCAGATAGCCAGTGGGTTTCTCCTCTAGTGATTGTGCCTAAAAAGAATGGTAAATGGAGGGTATGGATTGATTATTGAGAATTGAATAAAGCTACCTTGAAAGTTAATTTTCCTTTTCCCTTTATAGATCAAGTGTTAGATACATTAGCAGGTAAGAAGTACTTCTCATTCTTGGATGGTTTTAGTGGTTACAATCAGATTCAGGTAGCACCTGAAGATCAAGATAAAACGACATTTACCTGCCCATGGGGAAATTATGCCTAGAAAGTACTTCCTTTTGGATTATGCAATGCACCTGCAACATTCCAAAGAGTAGTACTAGAATTTTTTTCTGATTTGATACATGATTGTGTAGAGGTATATATGGATGACTTTACAATTTATGGGAATACATTTGAGGAAGCATTAGAAAATTTGGAAAAAATTCTTAAAAGATGTAAGGAAGAAAACCTTTCACTAAGCCATGAAAAATGTTTTATGATGTTTACAGAAGGGATTGTTTTAGGACATCACATTTCAGGAGATGGAATTAAGGTTGATAAATCTAAAGTTTAAGTCATCTCTAAATTATCAATTCCAAGTTGTCAAAAGGATGTTAGAATTTTTCTAGGATTCACAGGATATTATAGAAGGTTTATAGAAAATTTCACTAAAGTAGCATCACCTCTCTTCAAATTTCTTGCCAAAGATTGTATTCAATTGGAATCTTGATTGGCAGTTGGCATTTGAGACTTTGAAAGCTAAAATTTCTGAGGCACCCATCTTAAGAGATCCAAATTGGAAACTACCTTTTCATATTTCAACAGATGCTTCAAATACAACTCTGGGAGTTGTATTAGGACAAAACGATTTGATCCCTTATGCCATCTACTACACAAGAAAGAATTGCACTGCCACTGAGTTAAATTACAGTGTAACTAAAAAGGAATTCTTAGTTGTTGTTCATGCTATCAACAAGTTTAGACATTATATAACAGGCTATGAAACCTTTTTTCATACAGATCACTCTGCAATTAGATACTTAATGAGTAAACCAATTACTAATGGCAGAGTTACAATATGGTTATTACTCCTACAAGAGTTTAACATAACTATTTTAGATAGACCCGGGAAACAAAATACAGTTGCTGATTTCTTGTCTAGAATTCAAAATATCAAAGATAACACTCCAGTTGATGATAAATTTCCTAATGAATATCTTTTTGCAGTAACTAATCAAACTCCTGGGTTTGCAGATATTGCTAATTACTTAGTCACAGGAAAATTACCTTCATCTATTTCCTAAGGAGAAACGAAAAATCATTCAAACAAGTGCAAATTACTCATGGATTACTAATGAATTGTATAAAATAGGTCTATATCTCATGATCAGAAGATGTGTTCGAGAAGATGAAATTCGTGAAATTCTAAAGGCATGCCATGATGAACCTTGTGGTGGACACTTTGCTGATAAGAGGACAACCTATAAAATCCTTCATTTAGGATATTATTGGCCCTCCATCTTTAGATATGCCAAAGAGTATGTCAAAAGGTGTGACAGTTATCAAAGGATGGGGAACTTGCTCCCTCAGATGAAATGCCACTACAAACTCAGGTACTGATTGAGCTTTTTGAAAAATGGGCATTGGATTTTGTTGGACCAATTAATCCTCCATCTAAACAGAAGAAGTATATTTTGGTATGCACATGTCACTAAATGGGTAGAAGCTAAAGCATTACCTTTTGCTAATGAGAAATATGTAGTTATTTTTATTTTTGAGGACATATTCACTCGTTTCGGTGTTCCAAGAGAAATAGTGACAAATAAAGGATCTCAATTTACATCTAAAATGGTGGAAAGACTTGTGGAAGAATACAAGATAAAACATAGGAAGTCTACTCCTTACCATCCACAAGCAAACAGTCAAGTTGAATCTACCAATATGGTGATTGAAGGAATTCTCACTCAGACTGTACATCTACACATAAGGGATTGGGCAGAAAGGCTTCCTGAAGCCTTATGGGCCTACAGAACTACATGGAGGAACAAAACAGGACATACTCCCTATGAGCTTGTTTATGGGAAGCAAGTCTTGTTCCCTATAGAGTTTCAAATCAGAACCTTCAAGATGGCAGTCCAATTAGGACTGGATTTATCAGAAGCACAAAAACATAGATTGGACCAACTCAATAAGCTTGATGAAATCAGGAAAGATGCAGTTCAAAGAACCAATTTAGCCCAACAACAAAGGGCTAAATGGCATGATAAGTATATCAAGGAGAAGAAGTTTCAAGCAGGAGATTGGGCAATTTCGTTTGATTCAAAATTGAAAGATTTTCAAGGGAAGTTTCAAACTCATTGGCTTGGGCCATATGAGATTGAATAAGTCTTTAGTAATGGAGCAGTGAGAATAATGAAAATAGATGAAGGAAAGGTACCTCTTCTTGTAATGGTCATCGGTTAAAGATATATCGTAAGCCAATTTCAAGGGAGGATTTTGTTCGAATTTTCCAAGATAACACTGAGATGAAGTTGGTGAAGAAGAATTCTTCTTCTCCACTAACTTAGTTTTTTTGTACATATATATCTATATCTATCTATCTATCTATCTATCTATCTATCTATCTATATATATATATCTATATATATATATATATATATATATATATATATATATATATATATATAAGTTTAGAAACCAATTGTTCATTGGCCCACTTATATAGGAAATACAGGGGGAAAATCAGAGATTTTTGACATCCTATATTTCCTATTTCTCTTTCTGTAATAAGTAGTGACATAAAGCTACATTCATTTACAGTGCCTAATCTACAAATTCATTTCATTTCATTTCATCTTTATCATGTTCTGCAACTATTTCCATTCCATAGCCAATTTGATTCTGGAACCATATTTCATTCGGCAACTCTGTTCCAAATAAATGTTGATTGCAGGTAATTGAATAATATTTTTTTTGAAGACTGATACACTAAGAAGGTTATCTGGGGATCAACATCAAAGAAAAACAACGAACAAAAAGGTTAAGTTCCAAGAGGCAAAAGTGCAATAATTTATTTTAACATAGCAAGGTTAAAACATATAATATGTATAATATGGGCATTCATATGTTTCCATGACAAATCATCATTTGAATTGATTTTAGTCTCTATCATACTGCATATCCACCACACCATCCATCTTCCGTCACACAACAATCCATAATTAACTCCCTCATTGTTTTTAACAGTCATGACTACGACATGACATATTTGTCCACGTCCCTCCATAACCCTTAACATCTACTTATTTAATGCAAACCCATAGTTCTTTTCACCATATTCGCAGTCAATCCATTTTATAAACTAGGAAGGGTAATTCTAAAGGTTAAGGAATTTTGCAAAGCAGAAGGCATGGGACTCATTGTTAGGTCAGAACTGGTAGGACCAAAGTATATGAAAGGATACCCAAAGCTCAAGGAAATGTTGTAGAAGGATGGATGGATCAAATTGATCAAAAAATTTGATAGTTTTCATAAAGAGATCATAAAATCTTTTGCTAGATCTTTTGATGGTACAGAGGTAGAAATTGGAGATATTAAGTTTGTAGTAATGCAGTCATTCATAATGGAGGCCATAAAACTTCCAAGACATGGTGAAAGATGTTCAAAAACAAGGAATTCCATAGTGAATCATGGAAAGTAATCCTCAGGAACCAGGTATGGATGTCTATTTTTTTAGAAAAGGAATTCCCATTTCAACTCTTAAAGTAAATGGAAGAGCATGCTTTTGATATTACAGAAATTTATGACCTGTGAGGGGAGATTTGGGTGCATGTATGTCTACCATATACGTTTATTGATGAATTTCCTAGAAAATGGAGAAATCAATCTTCCTTTCTTCTTGCTAAATAGTTTAAGAAGGATGGCCTCAAATGTGCAAAAGAAAATAGAGTTCATAGACACAACCATGTACCATCATGGGTTGATAAAGATATTGATTTAGTTTCATTTAAAAGGCATAGGAGATACCTGGGAGGATTTCCTCATTAGAAATCATTTTCAAGAAGCACCAGAGTCACCCAAAGAAGATAATGTTAGAAAAAGCAGAAGAAAGAAGATTGGTATAACCATTAAAGACAAAATTGAGTCTTCATCACAGAAAGATGATGAAAATTAATATTTGAAGAACTGACAGAAATCTGGAAACAAATCAAAGCAAGAGGAAAGAAAAGAAAAGAGAAAAGGGTCACAGAGAAAGTGAATGTAAGTCATCCACAACCTAGAAGAAGCTCCAGACTCCGAGGGTTGGCAAAGAAAACACCATCAAAAGGGACAGAGTTCATAAACGTAGAAGAGGAAACCCATAAAATTTTGTTAACATCTCTTCTACACACAGTCCTCAAAATTCTCATGACCATCATTTTGAAGGTAGCCGAAGCAGAAGATCTCCAGGCATAGACCCAATACAACAACAAATATATGATTATATAGAAACAATGGATAAGAAGAGTGCCTCAATGAATCCAAAACACTCTACCAATCCACAAGAACCTCTAATTGACTCTCTCAAGTAGGGAATTTACGAATTAGAGATATTGAACAATCATATAAAAAAGGAGAATGAAATCTTGAAGGAACAAAGTAAATTGGAGAAGACTATTCATGATAATACCATTCTAAACCTAGGACTGTGGTATATAAAAAATAGGAAGTTGAAAAGAAAGAATAGAAGTCTGAATAGAATAGTCATCAACCTCAAATACAAGATTCTTATGAGGAAACCCAAAATGATAATCACTTCAAAGAAGAGAAAAAGAAGAAAATTGGATGTACTAGCAGAAGTGTCTAAGCAAATGCATTAGAGAAGAAGAACTCACATTTTTGGCAAATTGCATGAGGACATCCAATGATTTTGCAGTGGGGGTATGTTGAACCTCAGAATTACCTTCCCCTTGACATTTTTTCTCACCTTTTTCTCTTGATTTCTCACAAGAATGCAGATTCAATCAATGATAAATGCTAGATTTTTTCTTAGGAAAGAATTAAAAATGATCACCATATTATATTTTCATGTTCTTGCTATTTTAATAGATTTTTGCAAATTAACTATAGAACGTAGCCTATTCTGCAGCTAACTGTGGGTTCCGTAGCTACTCTCATGGTTTGGCAGGTTACAGGTGTCAAATGAAGAACTGGGCCACATGGGCATCTCTAGAATCATCTCTACATGGATTCTATCCTACTCACTCGGTCCAGATCGACAGAAAAGCATGCCTAAAGTCATGGTCAAAGATGGAGTCAAATATGTTATCTAGTAGCAGTAGGACTCTTGATTTTCTCTTTCGTAGCTAATCAAGAGTCTAACATTTCTGTTAAAGAGTTAACATAGATTAAGCCACTTGTAGCTAATAAAAAGTTGAGGAGTTAATACAGATCAGACCACCTGTAGCTATTCAGAAGTTTAACAGTTTCATTACAATTTGAATTAAACCACTTGTAGCATGTCTTTCTATAAACAATCATGATAGATTTGGATCAAGCCACCTGTAAACAAGATTTTATCTTAGACAATTATGTTGTTTTTCTATAAATATCAGTTAAATGAGTCCGAGAAGAAGTTACAAGATAGAAGGGATTACAGGCTTTTTGTTAAAAACTCTATTCAGACTTCATTTTGTTGATAATACAAACTATGTTTTGTAAATGGTGGTTTAAAAGTGCATCTTTAATTAGCTGTCATCCAACCACATTAGTTGCAGAGGGCCCCTCCACTGAAGGAGTTTTTTCACTTGTTGTTTTCATTTTAACTTCCATTACTCTATTTTCTACAAGTCTGTTTTCTCTAGTTTTGTTTCATTTCAGTTTGTAACCAATTGTGTAAGGATAAAAATCACAATTGTGCAAGTCTTATTCTTATGAGATATTGTATGAGAAATGACTGAATGAAAAATGAAGTAATGAGAATACACAGTTGTTTAGCTTCTTACTATTTTGATTACTCATTTTCTTAGCATAGAACTGTCAATTATTTGTATTAATAGATGTTCTCAAAACCATTTCGAAATGATGACAATTCTAACTTAATTGGTTGAATATCTAATTCATGCAGTGATTGATCTTACTCAACATATTATTAGTTTTATAGTCTGTCATCTTTTCTTTTCTGTTTTCAGATCATTACTTAGTTGCATCACTTGACATTCCAAAAAATCATTTCAAGGAGATTGATTCTATCATGTTCCAACCTTGAATGGTTGAATGGCTAAATGAATGCAATTATTGAATTACCTTCTTCATCAATATTACTTTTGGTTTTAAGAATTAGATCCATGGATTAGGACTAAAAGGTAGATAAGATAGATGATATGTTTCTCTTATTAGGTCCTAACATGTTAAAAATGATTCTTGGTCCATTTTTAGGAGATGATACTAACTTAGGAACCTATCCTTCCTTTAAAAACTCATTAGATCCATGTAAATCTCTCATAGATTGTATATTCTTAGACATCAAAGAACATAAACCCCCAAAACAAACATAAAATTACAAAACAACGAAGTAAGAGAAAAGTTAACTAAGCACATATAGTGCATCACACTTCATCAATTTACAAACCTCAGTTGACAATTCATGCAAGCAATTTAGGACACTAAATTGACTAAACATGCATAGGTCACAAAATTTTCACCTACAAGTAGTGTTTTGGAGATATAAAGGAAATCCATATAAAATTTCAACAGGTATTCAAAAGCAATCCTGCATAGTTTATGCAAGTGCTGCAGGGGTGAAGAAGCAAGGCAAAGCAAATCCCGGTGTGCTTGGAAAGCTCAAATTTCTTCACCTAGGTCTAAAACCATTGTTCCAAGACATCTACAAACATCCTTTCAAGCACCCTTACCACCATAACACATCAAACTATAAGCAAACCATTTTTCATACATCCTACAATTTTGACCTCATTTCCCATCATAATCTGACTCAATAATTGACATCAATGGAAACACCGTGTTGCCAATAGTTATTTAGGTTCTTTGGGATTCTTCGAGGCTTTGAAGGAAACCACCTTTGGTTTTCAAATTTCCTTACCAGTTCTCATCTCATTATCGGTGAAAATTCTATGGAGTTGTTCCATAGTGAGAGTGCTCATATGTTTCATCTCTTTTATGGTAGGTATCTTTGCATTGAATGCAATTGGAAATGACCTTAACACTTTCTGCACAACTACTTCATATTTAAGTTCTTCATTAAGTCCTCTAATCATATTTTCAGCCTCATTAACTCTAAGTATTCAAAAATGTTTTGGTCCTCATTCATCTTTAAGCTTTTAAATTTCACTCTATGGGTCTAAATTTTGGCTTTCCTTACCTTATCATCTCCTTCATAACTATGCTTAAGCTTTTCTTAGACCTCCTTTGTAGATTTGAAGTGCGTCACCTTCAACAAATCATAATGGTTAAGAAAAGAAAAAATTGCATTCAATTCCTTTACATTATTTAAGTA
This sequence comes from Pinus tabuliformis, assembly GCA_031772625.1. Classification (NCBI taxonomy): domain Eukaryota; kingdom Viridiplantae; phylum Streptophyta; class Pinopsida; order Pinales; family Pinaceae; genus Pinus; species Pinus tabuliformis. The sequence continues at coordinate 978,547,303 of CM062817.1, read as the reverse complement.
AATTCTTCTTTTGATCCAAACCTGATTAATAGTTGTTGGAACATTGTAATGGCTCCGATAATGGCCCATATATCAAATCCAAGAGACATTAGATAGGCATCCACTATAAATTTTTGTTGATGGTGTTGGATGTCACCAACAGTAAGGGTGTCTCCCCGATATGAAGTCCCAATTAGACCTCACACCATTTGGAGTAGAAGCCCCAACCGGAAAGTATGGTAGGTTTCCATTCTTAAATATTTTCCTTGGCTACAATGAATGACACAAGAGAAACACATGTACTTTCAAGATAAACAAATATGTTAGCCTTGTGATGTATTCAATTTTAAAGTGTATAATGGTTCTTTCACAAAATGGAAACCAAAGTGAGTCTTTCAGATAAAAGTAATAGTATTATCCTAATAAAGATATGCACATGTATTTGAAATAATCGTTAGTAATATCGTGAAATAGTTCACAAAGAAACCACGATCATGAAAAGAAAAAGACACATGATTCAAAGAAGCATACTAAATCCAACGAAATAGTTCATTTTATTAGTATGAATTAACATAAATATATACCTTAAACAATGAAAAGATAGTCTCACAATCATTCATGACATATGCATGAAAAGTGTGACGGATCCAAGAGCTTCAAATTATAGAGTGAAAGTTCAAAGATACACCATTACAATGATACAACACTTGTTTCAATAGTGGAATTTTAAGAAACTACTTACTTCTCAAAAGTATAATCTTCCTTCCCATACCTAGCTTGAAAAACCAAGGTGAAAAATGCTTTGCTTGAGCTATGAGGGTGTATATATAACAAATGAGGAAACTCTCCACCTCCCTTGTGACCCTTGAACTCCCTTCATGACTCTTGGGCTTCCATGTGACTTTTGGAAACTCCTTTGAGACCTTTGGACTTCTACATGACTTTTTACATTCTATTAAAGACCTTTGGACTTCCACACTCTTTACATTTCTCATTTTTTTGAAAATTACATAATTACATCCATAAATGATGTGGCACCATGATGACCCATATGAATCTTTATGCGACACTTGGACAAGAAATGACTTGGCACTAATGACATGAACTTCATGATAGAGTGATTATGCCAAGCTTCTCTTCTTGTTGCCATATTTGTATCTTCATGATAGTTGTTGCATGTTCTTCATCTTCCCCCTCCAAAAGGTTTGATGATATGGAGTCTTCTATGTGATCCACGTCTTTAATCTTTTGTCATGATTTAGTGTCCCTTTATATTCTTGCTTGATAATTATCTTTGCCTCTTTAGCTCCACAAGTGTTTCCTTGAATGGTCTGCTTGGCATCCTCCTTGAGCATCATCCTATCATGTCAAGATATAGTGCCTACAGATGAAATTGACTCATGAGAAGATGACATTAGTCTATAAATATCCTAGTCTAATTTTCATTGTGTAATTCATTTATTCAGTGTAGGACTGAGGAGGAGGCTCAGGGATTGCATAGTAGGTAGTTCCAAGAGGTAGTGATAAGGTTCTGATGAATGTGACTACACAAGGCACAGTGGATGAAGAGATGAGAGAGAGAATTGTGTAGTTAAGGGAGACAATGACATAATGAGGTAGGATCTCCCATTGTGACTTAGTAGTGCATAAGTCAGGGAAGACCAGGCCATAGGATTATGTAGTTGCATAGATAAGAGTAATAGTGAGGCTGACTCCTGAAAGAATCTATGTAGTGCACAGTGGGAGGCTGACTCGAAGACAAAACTACACAATCCTGAGGGAAAAGAGGCTACATTAGGCATTATGATTGTGAAACATGAAGTTATTGGAGGTAGTGACTGTGTAGTGCACAATTCTAGGAGGTAGGGGATGTTGACTGAGACTTACAACTGCAGAATGTACAATTTAGTTAGGCAAAGTGAAGCAGGGTTGGTTGGGAAAGGAACTGTTCAAATTTTGACTAAGTGTGTGGTTAGTGAGGCAAGATATGAAACAAAAACATGACTTGAACATTATCACACACTCATAAATGATAAATGATAAAGAAATGAATGATTAGCACCCAAAATCAACATGTACCCCATTAAAATGACGACAAAATGGCAGTTACCTCCAAGGCAACACTTAGGATACACTTTGCGACACAAGTGACAACAATGAAAAAACAATCCAAAAATCTTTGGGAATGAGTCTAATAATTGTGTCTATGATAGATAGGACCCATTAGTACCAAATTTTCCTCTTAAATATGTGTTATAACTCTCTTACACAAATTTTTACACTTCCTTTATCAAAAGACAACACTTAGGTTTTCCTCACAAAGGGACTTGAGAACTTGGAGAATATGCATGGAATATCTTTTACTATTAGACAAAACAACTCATATGGTTGAAGGAGGCTCTAAACTTTTAGTATCAGCCAAACTTTGGAGGGCGTTGTAACTTGTAACAACGACAACACTTGTAGAACTCCATCTATTTGTTTTGGTCTAGCTTTATGAACAAGATATAGTCTTTCAGGAATTATTGATTCATCGTATGAATCACTTTGGCTTCCCCCTTTTACCTAGTGATAGATATAGTGCCCTCTATTCCCTTCCTCAGTTAAAATCATTCACAAGCCTCTTTGTATCAAAATTTTTTAGATCTAGGATAAGGGTAGTATGTAGTCGCGAGTTTGAGATGACCAGAGTTTTAGTTTTATCTTTGGTGTTGCTCCATTACTAGTAGACCTGTTCAGTACCCTAGTGGAGTCACTATAGGAACAAAATCATTGCTTTGCTTCCAGTGAGCTTGTTCAGTACCAGGACAAAATTACTTGCTTCACCTCTCTCCGCAGGAAGCCTTTTTCTTCTCTCACCCTTTGTTTCTTTTATTCCAATGCACTCATTGAAATTTTATTGTCATTTATATCACCAAGGTAAAAGAGGGATCCTAAATTACTGAGAGAAGAAGATGTTGTTCCTTAAGGTACTATTATATACCTTTGTGATTGATATACTCAATATTAGTTTTTGCCTTTCCTTTCTCTAATGAATTGAATCAAAATGCAAAACACTATTTAATTACAACACTGAGTCAAGGAAATAATATCCTAGAAATATGTGAGTATCATGGTTTTGTCCAAAGATTTCCATTTGAATGGATTGTATTTTCCATCGAGATATCATTGACCTTAAAAATATCAGACCAAGATAAAGACGAAGGATCAAACGTTAACCAAGTGTGGTTATATGTCATAAAGGCCTTTCAAACTTTTGTCACATATGTTGGAACTAGGAAAAAAAATTTCACCCAAGGTTGTAATCATTGTATAAATTAGGCTATAGATTTGCAACTGATCATAAATTTTTAATCAAAATCACTAGACAAAAACCTACACTACTGCTCTACGAACATTAATTCACAATTTAGAATAAAAAAATTAGACATGCAAGAAGAAACAATACACATGCAACAAGCATTTTTATATGGGGAAAGAAATATGCTAAAAACCCCAATGTATGCTTGCATTAATAAAATGAATATAGATGAATTATAATTGCTTTTCTCAACTGAGCTCACCCTACAAGTGCACAACCTATCTCTCTACTCACTAATGGCATCTAACCCAAACTTAGTCAAAAAATTTCCTCAGCTTGAGCTCCTATTTCCTTGCATTGTTTCTTGAGGAATTAACATCTATTATCTAGGAAATTCCTCTAATTGAATTCCACAATTCCTTATGATGATCATTTGACTCCATGCAAAACCTGTACACTCAATATTAGTCTACAATTGATGTTACACTGCCTTGGAATATCCACCTCAACTGGGTAACTCAAATTCTCTGCATGCACTACCTATTTTTGGTTGATTGATCAGTTAACTGGATGATCACTGAGTTTGAATGAAGTCCCGCTACTTAAGTGACCTTCCATTAGTTCCTCCAAAAGTTGGAACTAGTTTAATAAAAAAAAAAATGAGATAACTAACCTTGATTGCTACAAATTATCAATCACACATGCAAAAATGAACTCTAACTCCTCCAACTCGAATTTACTGAGACAAATGGGTGACATAGTCTATGTCACACAAGTTAACGTAAGCCAAGTTGTCTGTTGATGTGGAAATTCAAATTTTCTCAATTTAATCAAGGCAAAATCAATTTGAGAATTTCTTGCTACATTTTTCAATGCTCACCCTCAGCAAGAAAGGGATTATCAACCACCCCTATATTGCACCCGTGGAACTCGAACTTCCCTCTTAACAAGGCCTTTGTCAAAATGTAAGTGTCTTGTTCCTCTGTCGGAATGTACTGCAACAACATTATTCACCTCTGCACACAGTCCCATAAATGGTGTTACCAAAGATATATATTCTTGGATCAATCGTGAAAACAAGATTTTCAAAGAGCTTGATGCAATGCAGATTATCACAGTTGGATCCATCATTTAACCAAATAATCCAATAAGTATGTTTCTCATTTAGATCGCCTCACATGTTGCTTGACCAACATCCATGTACTCTTCTTCTGCCAAGTTGAGTGCCACAAATATTTTCTTCCTTCTATACCAAGAAACTATTGTGAACCTAACACTAAAAATTCACCTGATGTACTATTTTGTTCAGATGGACTCCCCACCCAATCTGCATTTGTGAAGCCACATAGATTCATTCCCTCTGTCGGTCTATACCATATTCCAAACTAGCTAGTGCCTCTAAGGTACTATAGAACATGCTTAGCTTCCCTCCAAAATAATTTTTTTAACCTAACCATAGATTGGCTCAACTGGTTGACTGCATAGCACATATCTGGTCATGTGTTCATAATATACATTAGTGAACCCACCAACTGCTGGTAAACAGTAGCATCCACTTCCTCACCTGAAGTGGCATCCTCTTTCCTCAAGTTGGGTGTTAGAGGTATCTCCACGGGTTTTCAACTGTCCATGTGAAACCTCTGAAGTATCTTGTTGGCATACTTGCCCTAAGATACAAATAGTTCCCCATGTCCTTTCCATGCTTCCAATCTGAGGAAGAAGTGCATGAGACCCATATCCTTCATTTCAAACTCTCTTCCAAGGTGCTCATTTCAAGATCTGATCAGCTTCTCATAACTAGTTAAAATCAAGTCATCAACATATAAGAAAATAATCAACAATTTACCTTCTACCAAGATATGATAGAGGTTTGAATCCACTTCATTTTTGGGGAAGCAAAAATTGGTGAGATAGATATCGATCCTTGTGTACCAAGCAGGGGGTGCTTGCTTGAGACTGTACAAATCTCACTTTAGTCTACACACATGAGACTCTCGATTGAAAGTCTCGAAGCCTTCTAGTTGTTCAATATACATCTCCTCCTCAATAACTCCTTTGAGGAATGATGTTTTTACATCCATCTGGTGGATCTTCCACCCCATTTGTGTAGCCAAAGAAAGAATTGGTGTGATGGATGAGTACCTTGCTACAGTAGCAAAGGCCTCCTCATAGTCAATCCCCTCAACTTGAGAGTACCCCTTGGCCAAAAATCTATCCTTGTACTTTTCTATTGTTCCATCTGTTGCTTGCTTTACCTTGAAAATCCATCTTGAACCTAAAATTGATTTATTTGGTCATATTGAGACCACTTTAAAAGCATTGTTTTTTACAATGAATTTGTATTCCTCCACCAATGCATCAACTCACACTAGTTTCTCTACTACTTCCTCAAAAGTGGATGGATCAGTCTATACAAGCTCAGTCAATAGAGCCATGTAGCCAGGGTATCGATCTGGTGACCTTCTTTTCTTGTGTTTGTTTGAAAGAGCACCCACATTCTCCCTCGCATCCTGGAAAATTCTCTCATCTTTCCTGGCCCTTTTCCTACATTCTCTAGATGGCCATGCTTGAGTGGTTGTTTCCACTCTTTTATCCTTAATTTTTCGCTGCTCAACAACTTCTTGTGGTTCCTCCTTTGGACCCAAAAGATCCTCTTCTGGTGGGATCTGAATCTCCCTCTCAACAGATCACCACATCACTTTGTCTTCATCAAATTTACATCCCTTCACATAATTTTTATTTTGAGGGATGTAAAGTACACAGTAGTTGTGGGGAGTTTTTGTGTAACCCAAAATTAACCACAATTTTTCTATTAGCTCTAGCTTCTTCCTTTATTATTTGGAGACATGGCAGTAAACAGAGGCTCCAAAAGTCTTGAGTGTGGCACATATGACTTTCTCCCTGAGAAATCCTCCTATGTTGTAATCATGCCTAGAATCTGATGAGGACTCTGGCTCTGCAACTAGATTGTTGTGTTGTGTTCCTTGACCCATAAATGCAAAGGTAATCCTTGATCATGCAACATCGCCCTCACTTCTCGTGCAATTCTATGATTCTTCCTCCCAGCCACCCCATTCTACTGTGGGTTTTTGGGTGTTGTCAACTCTCATTGAATGCCTTCTTTTGCACATAAAGTTTTAAATTCATTCGACACATACTCGCCTCCAATATTTCTCCTGAGATCCTTCACCTTCTTGCATGTTTCTTTCTCAACTAGTGCCTTGAATTCTACGAACTTGGATAATGTCTCATCCTTCTTTTGCATGAAGAATATCGATAACTTTTGTGAGAATTCATCAATAAAAATGACAAAATATTTGTGCATGAAAGTGGATGCTATTGAGAAAGGTCCATATACATCTGAGTGCATCCTTTCAAGGACTCCATGTGCTTTTCTATCCTGATCATGGAAGGTGGTTTTTCTGTAATTTCCCAATGTACATCCTTTCCGTTCATCCTATTGCTCAAGTGCTCCTTTGGGGAGGCCTGTGGTTATATCTTGCATGATTTTCAAAGCACCATGATGTAAATGACCAAGTCTTCTATGCCAAACTTTACCGACATAACGGCTCTACATCTTCTCCACATTTGTGCTCAATGCAGCACAATCCTCCACATCTAGCTTGTATAGGTTCTTCACATGAACCCTGATCTTCTTCACCTATCTCATGGCTATGTGTCTTAGAAATGCATTTCCTTTGCTGAAGATCACATCATAACCACGATCTTCGAAAACTACAACAGAGACGATATTTTTCTTTAGGATCAGAATGAACATGACATCCTTGAGCCTTAGGGGGAGCTTGAATCCCTTTGCAAGGTGATTGTACCAATTCTAGTTGCATTATACCTTCCATTATCCCCCATCTCAATTTTCATCTACAAATATTTCTCCTCCATGTCACTAAAAAAATCTCTATTTCCTGTCATGTGGAATGATGCACCTAAATCCAAGTACCACATGCTCCCCATCACTGTGCTAGACATGCATACAATGAGGGTAAAGTCAAGCTTAAACTATGAAGAAAAAATTCACCTTCTACTCCTCCTGAGGTATTCTTACTTTGCTTCTTGTGTGGACACTTTGTGGCATAATGCCCAAATTCATGACAATGGAAGCATTTAATTTTTGACAAATATTTCTTCTTGCCCACTTGATTTGATTCTGGTTTGGATTGGGATTTCTTACCTTTCCATTCTTTTAATTTCCATCCAATGTAATGTTTTCTTCATCCTCGCCCTTAGATGAAGTCCTATCTTTGGTATTCCACCTTATTTCCTCTTGTACCAAATCAGACCATAAGCGCTCCTAACTCAGTATTTTATCCCTCGCATTCACTGAATCAGGATAGCTCTACCAGCTCTTGGGAAGGCCTACAAGAGCTAAGGTTACAAATTATTCTTAAGGGACATTAACGCTAACCCCGCCAAGTTGATCACAACATTGTTTAAGCTTGCTCAAATACTGCAAAATTGTGTCATTCTTCAACATCTTGATACTTCGAAGTTTATCATTGAGTTCCATCTTCCCATGGTCACTACTATTATCAAATAATTATGTTATTGCTTTCCACATCATGAACAAAATTTCTTTTCCATGGAGATTCAAGACAATATGATCTTGTACTCCCTCGATGATTATTCTCCTCGTGTTGGCTACATATTTCTTCCACTTAGAAAGGTTCTTGGCATCATATGCTTGAGGTTGTGAAACATTTGTCTTGATGTATTCTAGCAATTTAGTGTCATCCAATACCACCTTTATGTGATCTTTCCATGCAACAAAATTAAGGTGCCTTCCAAGGCATAATCTAGCCTTAGTTCATTCAAGGCCATCTTCTCAGCTCTAAAGAACAACTGCTACTCTAATATTCAAATTTGAACCTTTGAGAAACAACATCAAATTTCCTACTCTAATTTGAATCCAGCTCCGATACCATGTAGAAATTAGGTTGTAGATTTTCAACTGCTCATGAAATTTTAATAAAAGTCACAAGACACAAACCTACACTACTTCTCTGTGCAATTTAATTCAAAATTTAGAACAAAAATCTCAGACATGCATGAAGAAATAACACACATGAAACAAGTATTTTTATCTAGGGAAAGCAATATCCTAAAAACCCCAATGCCTACTTTCATTAATTAAATGAATAGATATGTATTACAATTTCTTTGCTGAATTGAGCTCACCCTGCAAGTGCATAACCTATCTCTCTGCTCATTAAAGGCCTCTGACCCAGAATTAGTAAAAAAATTCGTCGGCTTGAGTTCATATTTCCTTGCATTTTTTATTGAGGAATTATCCCCTATTATTTAGGAAATTACTCTAATTGAATTGTACAATGCCTTAGGTTGATCATATGACTGCATGCCACTCCTGTACACTCAAGACTAGTCTACAACTAATGTTACACTGCCTTGGAATCTCCACCTCAACTGGGTAACTCAAATTATTTTCATGCACTAGCTATTTTCGGATGATTGATCAGTTAACTGGATTATCATAGAGTTTTATTAAAGTCCCGCTACTTAACTGACCTTCCACTAGTTCCTCCAAAAGTTGGAACCAGTTTAACTGAAAACAACCTGAGACAACTGACCTTGATTGCTAAAAATTAGCAATCACACATTAAAAACTAAATGCTAATTCCTCCAACTCAAATTCACTGAGAAAAATAGGTGACACGAGCCATGTCACACAGGTTAACATCATCCAAGTTGTCGATTGATGTGGAAATTCAATTTTTTTCAATTTAATCAAGGCAAAATCAAATTGATAATTTCTTGTTGCATTTTTCAACATTCATAAGATGATAAAAGATGATGAAAGGATAAAACATGACATAAACGAACAAAGAAACAAAATACAAGGAAATAAATATGTATAAAGGGTGGGAACATAACCCTAGGCTACAATTGAAAATATCATTTGAGATCTTGTCAATTGATAGGAAGTGAGTCTATCTCCCATCTAAGGATTGAAGACGATAAGTATGGTGGATAGTCTTATCATGCACAACATAAGGTACGATTCATAGGGATTGGAATTTAGTGACTTTACCCTTCTCTTCATGGGATTTATCCCACTTCAATACTAGGTCGCCCACATCGAACTCGTTCTTCCTTGCAGACTTCTTGTAAAACAAATGATCAATATGACTTTGATGGATAGTAAATTTTTCTTTTCCCTTCCAACTTTCTTCCTCTAACTTGAACAAGGTATCTATCCTACTTTCAACCACAAGACATGGTTTATCTTGCGATTCTTGGGAAAGTTGAAGGGTTAGGAGTTATATGTTTGGAGGAAGTATAAATTATTTTCCATGCACGTGAAAGTAACAGGAGGTCTTCAAAGAGGGTTTAGGTCTGACATGGTCAACCCATAAATTATTTACCAAAGCTTTATGCCAGCTCCTTTGCTAAGAGTAAATGACCTTCTTGATAATGAAGATTATATTCTTATTGGTATACTCGACTAAACCAATTCCTTTAGGGTAATATTTGGATGAGTGCTTTAAAATAATACCATTTTCTAATGAAAACTCATAATTTTTTAGTGAAGAAAAATCAGTTGCATTAAAAAAAACAAGTGACATAGGAACGCCAATGATATTCTTCTTGAGGAAGTTGACGACTTCCTACTTGTTCTCTTGTTTTATAGGAATTGCTTCAGTGTAACAACCCTGGTGAAAAATTCATGTAATAGAAGTTAAAAAAGGAAAAATAATACCATGGTTAAGGGACACATATTCCAAGCTAAATGATGGTCAAATATATCCTAGTGGGCATCACTAGATGTGTGTTTTAGCTAAGGAAAATTTGCATGTGAGGAGGAAAATGAAGGAAAATAATGGAAAATGAAGAAATTAGAGAACTCATTAATAAAAAGGCTTATGAGGATCAGTCAATAGACTTGGTCAGTGTAACCTCTTTTCAGTTCAAGTTTGGAGCCCTCTCATTGTTCTCTTTCTCTCTCTCGCTCTTGGTCACTTAGTGTTTTCTTGGAGCACTCTAGCTTTGGATCAAGGATGGAAAATCAAGCAAAGGGAAAGGAAGGAAAATGAGGATAAAGGAAAGGGAAGCAGGATCAACCAATTTCAATAGGAATACTTGCAGGTAACATTTTGCATGTGTGATCTCCTAGCTGGTTTGGGCATGTGTGGCTTGCATTTTGGTGTATGGTCCTCTTGCTATCGGTGGCATGGTTTTGCCAGGCCATGATAGTGTTTTTAAGCCTAACCTTGCATTTTTACAGATGCCATGGTGTTGGGATTTTCATTTTCGTTTTGAGCTTTAGTTTTCTAGATGAATTTCAGAATCTGGGGCGGAGGTGGTATCAAGGTTCATTCCCAAAGGCCTAGAAATCCCTTGATGGGTTTTGGTGGGATAAATGGTAAATCCTAAGGGCGAAGTCTTGGTTTAGGACCTAGTGATATGGGTTTGGATTGTGGTAAAGCCTGAGAGCCTAGTCTTGGTTTAGGGCCTAGTGATCTGGGATTGGATTTTGGTAAAGCTTGAGAGATAAGGAGAAAGAAAACACCTCAAGGATAGTGATAGATTCTAGATGGCATTCCAATTTTGGTCCAGTTGTGATCAGAGCACTAGTTTGGGTGTGATCACGGTTTGATGAGGGTAGAGGTGGTTTAACCTCTGGATTCCCTCGGTTGTTCTTGGACTGGTTGTTTTATGAGATCCCACATTGTTTCTGGGAAAACTAGTGTCTTTTCGATCGACTAGCCCTCTAGGATTGGTAGCTACCCTAGAAACAACAGTTCAAAGTAATTCAATGATTTCTTATATGCACAATATATAAGAGAAGGATGAGAGGACCAACCTGGAACTTTCGCTTGATCCTTTGCTCGATCTTTCTCCCCCTTGACAAAGCTCACAACTCCTCTACGTACTTATCCCGCTTGAAGAGTACTTGTAGAAACACATTAGCAAAGAACTATCAAAGCATCTTGATATATTGTAACACAAACACTACAGAATCAAATATATAATGAACATACATTGACATTCACAAATAACAACATTCACAAGTGCACAATTATATGGAAGAAAACTTGAAGAACTTTATTAAATAGAAGGGAGAATTACCACCCAGTTGTCTGATCCAGCATCAAGCCCTCTTCACCTCATGAAACAGAAAATCACACCAACAATACAATTCTCTTATCTCAAACACAAACTATCAGCACTTCCTTGCAATTCACAATATTCCAGCCTCTGGATCTCTTAGATGAGGGATCCATTTATAGATGTGTGCAAGGGTGTGAGTAATCTCTGGGGCTTTGATTAGTGCCATTCCACTTGTTGCTTTTGGTTCCACTTGGAGATTTCTTGGATCTCTTACTCATCCCTAGGTGAATTCAGAGAGGCAACTGTCATAGGAGAAGTTTCTAGAAGATTCCCTAGGCATCCACTTAGCAAACTATCTCAGACATTTGTCCATCCTCACTCATCGCACCCTATAGAAGGAATTATTAGTATGCATTGAACCTGGCTAGTGTAGAAGTCAGTATGCATCACACCTTGACAGTGGAGCAGTCAGTATGGTCCAGTTTAGGCCAATTCTAGATGGTTTTTCAGGTGGAACATTTGGGGAATGATGTAATCATATGACCATGATATTTTAGGGTATGAAACAACACTTTTAGGGGTTGAAGAGCCCTAGTTTATCAACATATAAGATTGGGGTTGAACTGCCCAAATATGTCGATAATAGTTGCCCCCTAAAGCATGAAGTCGTAAATCATGATGTCGGGTGAAATGCTTTCTCATGAGGATCTGAGGTTTCAAACTGGAAGGTGACATGTATAAGATACAATACAATACATCATCATAATATAATTTTCATGATCTAGCTGAGGCAGGAATTACCATGCTTAGCTTTTATAAATTCATTTCACTTGCATATGCAGACTGGTGATTCTTCAGTTGTAGAGTCATAATCCTTGGTCTGGATGACCATCTGTGCAGATTTTGTGTACATTTGATGTCTTTATATCCCTGAATATATCACAGCCCGGATGGATGAAACTATATCCGAGGTCTTCAAAACTCGTTCAATATTCACCTGATGTACAAGTCGATTCATGTGAAAAGATGTTATGAAGTCGAACATGGAACGACATCGCCTGATTACCAGCCAATAAGTGAGTTGTTAATAGACGCAAGAGGAATCACCGATAATGATGATGACCCTCAAGGTACTGCAATACAATTCATGTGGTGTGAATATATGATCTGATGTTGAACACCACACAAAATCTTTCGGTCGAAGGCCATTGACGTCAACTTGTCACCAGAAGTGAGAAACTTGCCATTAAGGCATGCAAGCTTCAAAGTACTGAATGGGTTGCTTCCAAGTCAACTTCTTGGATAATGTGTTGATGTCGACAAGAAGTGACCCATCACAGGAGGGCCATAATGTATCCCACATCTACGAAATGAAATGAAGAAAATGATTTCTGGAGGTGAAAATGATTTGATGACACAAGGTTCAGGAATGGCGGTCATGAAAAATGAAGGTTAAAGGTATTGTAGTGGATGACGCATTAACTGGGTTTGTGGCTTCTCAACTGAATGACTTATTTTTAACATGTTGGCGACATTGAGATGGATTGGTAGCATTAACCCCAAAATATGGATGGTGTGGAAGACCAATGGTTAGATGACCGGTGAACGAAATAACTCAACTTGACTCAATAATGGTGATGGAGTGAAAGTGTCATGTTCAAGAGCGACCTGCTACCATAAATTTCTTCAAGTTTTCTTCCCTTTTTCTCGAGTCATTGCTGACCAGTACCTCTTTATTTTTGGCAAGCTTTAGGAGGATAACATATTCTTGTTCTATAATTTTCCCTTCGAGCAAACTTGTCGCTATGCTTTAACAAGTCTAGAGACAGTGAAACTCATTCTTGTCTAGGTGGACAAGTTTGTCGCTATTGTTTTAACGAGTTTAACGACAAAGATAACTAGCTCCTTTTCATGTTTAGAGAGTTTGAAAAGGGATGAAAAGGAAACTCCAGTAGTTCTTTTTCATTGAATAATCCCTTAAGTCTGAAAAAGGATAAAATAATACGAAGGGGATGACTTTTCTTATCACTTTAACGAGCCGAAAAAGACAAGCACTCAAAATGTTTCGTGAGATAATCCCTCGGGTCTGAAAAAGATTAAAATGTATAAGAGGGATGAAACTTCCAATCACTTTAATAAGCTGGAAAGGCCAATTGCTCTACAATATTTTCATATTTAACGAGTCTGAAAAGAGTTTAAAGGAGCCTTGTTTTGAGGAACGAGTGGTGTCGGGGTAGCAACTGGTTCCGGGTAATCTTGGAACTTCTCGAAACATGGTGAATTTTGTGAAGAGGTTGGCTAAAAAGACTACTCATCGCAAATATTCTTCAAAAAGGGTAAACAACCAAGTGGAAGCATATGATCGGCCAAAAGAATGGAGGTGATGGGAGGTACACAACCAAGGCTCAAAAGCCTAATGGAAATCACAAAGGTTAATTACTCCAGGTTGGTTCATTTTTTAATGAGCTTGAACCATGGGGGAACTATGCTCGGAGGTAGGTTCATTTTTAATGAGCTTAAACCATGGGGGGAACTATGCTCAGTTTTAGTTTTCTTTTTTACACAAGCTAGAATCGACAACTAAAAAAGCTAGAAAAGTAAAAGCTAGAAATGACAAAACTAAAAACCTAAAAAGCTAAAAAGCTAGAAAATGAAATTGAAAAAGGTTTGCATGCCCCTAGCATGGTGAAAAGGAGAGTCTTATGTAACCATATGGGAACTATTGTGGTTGTGGTAGGATGGTTTCATCCGCAGAATAGACAAAACACTTCCTTGGCTTCGTTCACAGAATAGACAAAGGTGAATGGTGTCTCAGACCAATCACATAACCTACAGGGAAACTTATCTTTTCAGTTGGGTTCGTCCGCAGAATAGATAAGGGAACATGCCCCTTAAGCTTCCTTACATTCACCGAACTACTCCCAGTAATCAAGTGGATGGAATGAAGGTTGAAGAGACACTCTCGATACAAAACGACAATTTAGGGATGATGTTTGACTTGGAGCTATGCTTGAACCAGGAAATGAAAGCTAGTCAACAATGACAATTTTTCCTTCATGTGGGAAGCACATCACTCGGAAGAGTGTTGAAATGAGAGCCTCCATGTTATAAACATAGTCACGTCCAAGGAGTAGATTGTAATCTAACGGTTCTGGGACTACCATCACGTTCAGGTGAATGGTTTTCCTTCTCAAAGTGATCGGTAACTTAGGAAGGATCCCTAATGGTCGACTAGTTCCTTTGTTAAATCCTGATAGATTCTATGTAACAGGCATAAGCGATGGCGAACCAAGCACTTTCCAGGCAGTCGAGGAAAGGATACTCACTAATGCCCCTTCATCTATGATAGTGCCAGACACGATCATTTTGTAAACTTGTACTATGATCTGGAAAGGTTCATAAGAAGGGAGGCGAGATCTTGCTAGTTGATTCCAATCAAAGGAAGCAACTAGACTGCCTAGAGGGGGTACTGAATAAACGGAACAAATAACCCCTTGATTTACGAGAACTGGGGTATTTTCCCCCTGTTGTGAAGGAACGAGTGGATTGCCCCCAAGTTCATCAGACTCTGAAGTGACAAAAAGAATTTGAACGGTATCATTCTCACTCTCTTCAGGAAGGGTATGGTCTTCTGAAGGTAAAACTGGTCAGTTGTCACCTCGACCTGTTGAATTTCATTAGTTATAGACTCAAAAGATTCACTTTCAGTGATATGTGTTTCGACCGATGGTTGAGTTAAGTCAGTCAATTTTTTAACTAGTAAAGGACTTGGGGAGAGTTTCCTATATCCAGATAGAAGTCGCTATGGTGAAGCAGGACGGTTATCCAAGACTCTTTTGGCTTCATCTAGAAAAGGAAAATGGTGAAGGGTATGGTTCTCTTCACATAATCTACATGGAACTTTGACCTTTCCTTTTTGTTCATGAACTTCATTATTACTAGTTGATGGTGTGCTGTCAACATGATCACAAGAAGTTGATGACACTGGGTGGTGCGAACGGGGGGACCATTCTCTCAAGATCCGAGGAAGGCATAGACAATCTCTATGAAAATGGTCTCCTTTACAAATTATGCATGGAAATATGGGTTTAGGAGATTTAATGTGCGGATTTTCACCAGATGATTCATGGTTGCCCCCTTGCTGAATCGGCTTCTTCTTCTTCTTCTCCTTCCCTTTCTTCTTCTTCTCAGCCACCTAGTTACTAGCATCACTATTTTCACCAAGCAAAGAGGAAGAAGGGGAGGGAGAAACAAATGAAGAAGAAGGTGGAGGGCCAATTTCAGTATCAATTGGATGCTAATTTGATTGCAGAGGAATCATGGTATTTTGAACCACAGAGGTGGAGAAAAGCCATACTATTAGGCCAATTGTAATTCTCAGAAGGTACAATGTGTTCATATATGGAACACCAATATTTCCCCAAGAAGAAAAAGGGCTAGGATATCCCTCAAAAGCGATTCCTTGATCGTTGGACTCCATTATCTCAACCTAAGATCAACGAAGGAACAGGGATGTTATTCCGAATTAATAAATTTTAATGACGCTTTGACCCAACTTTGCTTTTTCAAATTTTAAGAGTCGAGAAAAAGCTAAAGATGACTCTAGTCCCCTTTGATTTTTAATGAGCTTGAAGTGACAAGTGCTCAGATGGACCTTTTCTTTTAGAGAGTCAAAAAGGAATAAAAGTGACTACTCTAGAAATCTAGACAGAGGGATTACCAAACCAATCGCAAAATTGTAATATAGAACTTGGTGATAAATTAACGATGAATTACCAAGGACTTATGTATGGCAGTCAATCTTCCCGAATGTTGTGTTCAGTGCATTGCGATCAATATGGCGGTAGACACGACTTCCTATGGATAAAGGATATAAGCCTATTATGGTCTCCCAATATATACGCGATGATACAGGGAGAACAATTCTGTGCTAGCACTTGTCATATCAAGGAGGAGGAATCACCCAACCTTCCATGAAAATGATAGTTACTAGTTTTTACGACATCAGAACACGTCTCTAGCCTAGACCTCTAAATGTGTTGTGTTAAGTTCCAAAGCATTGTTAGGTTCATTGAGATTTATTTTAGAGTTGATCTTGATTAAAGTTTTCCTTTCAATGGTTCACCGCGTGATGTTGATTTAAAATTCCTAAAATGCAATCTACAATGATAAACAATCATTGTTTATTTTGAGCAATGAAAATCCTAGCTACTAGGGAAAGAAAATTACGATTCTTTCAAACAAAGAGAAAAGAGCACACACTAATGGAATTTCCTAAATCATTTTTTTCACACAAAATAATTGCAAATGCAAATGAATGTATTTGTTTTTCATTCCCCTTAATGTGAAAATTTCCAAAAAGGAAAAACAAATGTAGCAAAGATCTGAAATATTTCTTTCAAAATGGCATTTTCGACAATTTCCTTTTCAAAATAGATAGGAAGACTAAACGACGTTTTTCAATTTTGAATAGAAAATTCTTTCGACACTTCAAATATGAATAAATCATGTCAAATACATGACAAAAGGTTCAATCGACTATCCAGTGAAGGAAGAATCCATGACACTTCTCTCTTTGACACAAAACAACAGTTACGACACTTTTTGTACCAAAACGACAGTTCGATTTAAGCAACTTTTCGAAAAAGGGTTGTAAATGATGCACAAATACATAAAACAAATTTACTAATCCTAATCAATGGAGGCTGATCTATGTGATGCAAGCAGGCTTCAGTAATGAGGTATTGTTCATAAGCAGCAAAAACAACTAAACAAAACTGAAAACAAGGACAAAGACCCCAAATTTCTAGAATGGAAATTGGTTCAGCCAATCATCACACCTGGGCTTCACAGAAACAAGGATTCATCACACTTTATAGACTCACGAAGTGCGATTCATATTGGTTGATAGTGACAGACAGTGTGATGGGCCAGGGAGCGCAACTGAAGTGGGTTTTAGCTCAAATTTGCAGTTGATTTTAGTGAGTTAAGCCGAGCTATGATGGATAGTAAAGAGAAAAGTACAAAGGAATGATCTTCAGATGCTACTGAGCTACCAAAAGGGGATATAGAATGCTTGTAAGTCAAATGTTCGATTCATAAACTAAACCAGAGATTGACTGAAGTAGCGTTTATCTACTATGCAATTGCATAGCAAGAGCAGTTCAAAGGCTACCTGGCTAACTTCAAGCTCTGTCTATAGTTTATAAAATAAACAACAACAACTAACAAATATCTATTCGATCCCTTGTGGAGTCGCCATTTTGTTTCAGGGAAAACTAGTGTCTTTTCGATCGACTAGCCCTCTAGGTTTGGTAGCTACCCTAGAAACAACAGTTCAAAGTAATTCAAGGATTTCTTCTATGCACAATAAATAAGAGAAGGATGAGAGGACCAACCTGGAACTTTTGTTTGATACTTTGCTCGATCTTTCTCCCCCTTGACAGTGCTCGCAACTCCTCTCCGTACTTATCCCGCTTGAAGAGTACCTGTAGAAACATAGTAGCCAAGAACTATCAAAGCATCTTGATCTATTGTAACACAAACACTATAGAATCAGATATTTAATGAACACACATTGGTATTCACAAATAACAAAATTCACAAGTGCACAATTATATGGAAGAAAACTTAAAGAACTTTATTAAATAGAAGGGAGAATTACGATCCAATTGTCTGATCCAGCATCATCCTCCCAGCATCAAGCCCTCTTCACCTCATGAAATAGAAAATCACACCAACAATACAATGCTCTTATCTCAAACACAAACTCTCAGCACTTCCTTGCAATTCAAAATATTCCGGCCTTTGGATCTCTTAGATGAGCGATCCATTTATAGATGTGTGAAAGGGTGTGTTTCGTCTCTAAGGTTTTGATTAGTGTCATTCCACTTGTTGCATTTGGTTCCACATGTTGCATTTGGTTCCACTTGGAGATTTCTTGGATCTCTTACTCATCCCTGGGTGAATTCAGAGAGGCAAGTGTCATAGGAGAAGTTTCTAGAAGATTCCCTCGGCATCCACTTAGCAAATTGTCTCGGAAATTTGTCCATCCTCGCTCATCGCACCCTACAAAAGGCCTTATTAGTATGCATCACACCTAGCTAGTGTAGAAGTCAGTATGCATCGCATCCTGATAGTGGAGCAGTTAGTATGGTCCAGTTTAGGCCAATTCTGGATGGTATTTCAGGTGGAACTTTTGGGAAATGATGTAATCAGATGACCATGATCTTTTAGGGTATGAAACAACATTTTTAGGGGTTGAAGAGCCCTAGTTTATCAACATATAAGATTGGGGTTGAAGTGCCCAAATATGTCTATAACAGTTTCCCCCTAAAGCATGAAGTTGTAAATATTGATGTCGGGTGAAATGCTTTATCATGAGGATCTAAGGTTTTGAACTGGAAGATGACCTGTATAAGATACAATACAATACATCATCATAATATAATTTTCATGATCTAGCTTAGGCGGGCATTCCCATGCTCATCTTTTATAAATTCATTTCATGTACATAGAACAAATGTTCACCTGTATATGCAGACTGGTGATTCTTCAGTTGTAGAGTCATCATCCTTGGTCTAGATGACCATCTGTGCAGCTTCTGTGTACATTTGATGTCTTTATATCCCTGAGTATATCACAGCACGGATGGGTGAAACTATATCCAGGGTATTCAAAACGCATTCAATCTTTGCCCGATGTACAAGTCGATCCATGTGAAAAGATGTTCTGAAGTCGAACATGGAACGACATCACCTGTTTACTAGCCAATAATGTGAGTTGTTAATAGACGCGAGAGGAATCACTGATAATGATGTGTTGTGGGGAAAATTGCCTATTTAGGACGATCCTATCCACCTAAGGTGTGACAGTGCCTTAGCAACAAACGAATACAGCTATCATTATTTCTTCCTTTATGAAATATGAAAGAGAGGAGATCGACAGACTTACCGTTGTCTTCTGGTTGTCCCTCGAACTAGATCCTCTTCTCTTTGTGTGTCCACAGCTACTTGCTTCCTCGCTTGATCAAGACAACAGCTACTTGAATCCCACGAGATCACAAGAGAACAGCTACCTGTGACAAGAGAACAGCTACTCGCAACAAGAGAAGAACACAATACAAAGGCAAATATACATATTCATAAATGATTCAGGATTAGAAGTAAATCAAATATACTAATGCAATCACACAAAATACACCAGCATATAGGAAAGAATCAAGATAGCTTTATTGAAAGTAACAAGGTTCAGGAAGAGATACAACCCATAGGGCTCCAACCCAGCATCTCCTTCCCAACAGAATGGAATTCCTTCTTCAGCTCCCTTCAAAGCATAACACACCCAATGTTTCTAGCCACAAACCAATAGCAATTCTTTGCAAATACCAAATTCCAACCTCCTCGATCTCATGTAGGAGAGATCTATATATAGGGATATTGGAGAGAGGATGAGTCAGCTTGAGACTGGTCTGAGACTGACTAGTGTCCTCTCCCACTTCAGTTCTTGAGTCCACTTGGAGGTTCTTGCTTCCACTTGGAGATTTGGAACCTCTTACTCATCACCAGTCGAATTCCCTGATCCAAGTGTCATTTGGAAGCTTCCTGGGCATTGACACCTTGAGAAATGACTCTGCCACTTGTCCAAACTCGCTCAGCGCAGGTAGCCTTATTTACAGTTGACATTCAACGCAGGTAGACAGTGGAGCAGTTGACATTCAGCGCAGATGCTCAGTGGAGCAGTTGACATGATCCAGAATTGCCTTGTTTTTGAGTGTTTTCAGGTGGAGAACTTTTGTTAAGTGCTGTGGTTTGCTGGCCTTGTTCCTCTAGGGGTAGGAACAACATGTTTAGGGACTTTGGATCCCTTGATTATTGACATTTCATGCTCAGTGATGCAAGGCACAAAAATTTCTATAACAGTTGCCCCCTAAAGTATGAGGCCGTTTATCGGGTGAAATGCTTTATCCAGGAGGGTCCGAAGTTCATCCATCTGCTGGGAGGAGACCTGTACTAAAATACAATACAATACATTATGATTCATACTGCTTTCATGATCTAGCTGAGGCGGTCATTCCCATGCTCAGCTTTATAAATTCATTTTTGTACATGGAACAGACGATCGTCTAATGGTAGACTGATAATTTTGGTGAAATTATCATCCTTTGAGTAGGATGATCATCTGCTGCAATGATGTACATGTCAAATGTCTTTATCTTTCCTGAATATATATCGTAGCCCGGATGGATGAAACTAGATCCGGGGTCTTCAAACTCGTTCGATCTTCACTCTAAGTACAAGTCGATCCATGTGAGAATTGCGCTGAAGTCGAACATGGAAAGACATCGCTTGATTACCGGTCAATGATGCAAATCATTAACAAGCGCGAGAGGAATCACCGATAATGATAATGACCCTCAAGGTATTGCAGTACAATTCACGTGGTGTGAATAAAGGACTTGGCATCGAACACCACACAAAATCTTCTGGTCGAAGGTCATTGATGTATACCTGTCGCCGGAAGTGAGAAACTTGCCATTGAGGCATGCAAGCTTCAAAGTACTGAAGGGGTTGTTCCTAGATCAACTCCTTGGATAATGAGCTGATGTCGACAAGGAGCGATCCATCAAAGGAGGGCCTTAATGAATCCCACATCAGTGACACGGAACGGAGCTAATGATTTTAATGGAGGTGAAAACAATTTGTGACATATGATTCAGGGTGGCGGTCATGAACGGATGAAGGATAATGTACGGCAGTGGATGGGACCCAGTTGACTCTTTCTGAACGACTTCTCTTGAACATATGGCGACACTGATGCGATGGATCGGTAGCATTACCCCAAATATGGATGGTATGGCAAGACCATGGTGATGTGACCGGTGAATGAAACAACCCAACCCGAATGTGATACGGAGGAAAAGTGTCATGTTCAAGAGCGACCTGCTATCATCAAAATTTTCTTGATTTTTCCCAATTTTTCCCCAGTCATTGCTGACCAGTACCTCTTTATTTTTGTCAAGCTTGAGGAGGATAACATATGCTTGTTCTATAACCTGCCCTTCGGGCAAGCCCATTGCTATGTTTTAACGAGCCTAGCAATAGTGAAACTCATTCTCGTCTAAAGACAAGTTTGTCGCTATTTAATAATTTTAACGAGTCTAACGACAAGGATAACTCGGTCCTTTTCATTTTTAGAGAGTCTGAAAAGGTACATAAAGTTAACTCCAAAATTCCTTTTTCGTCATCTAATCCCTTAAGTCCGAAAAAGTATAAAACAATACAGAAGGGATGAGTTTTCGATAACTTTAACGAGCTGAATAAAACAAGCGCTCGACCTTTTTGTGCAATAATCCCTCAGGTCCAAAAAGATTAAAATCTAGAGGAGGGATAGCTCTTCCGGTCCTTTAACGAGCTGGAAGGCCAAAACTCGGCAATCTTTTCATATTTTATGAGTCAGTTGAAAAGAGCTTAAAGAAGACTCGTCTTTTGAGGAACGAGTGATAAACAGGGATAGCAATTGATTCCAAGTACAGGTTGGAATTTTCCAATCACGGCAATGTCACAAGGATGGCTTGGTGAAATCACTCTTCGCAGCTGTTCCTCAAAATGGGTAAACAATCATATGGAGGTGAACGATCGGCCAAATGAAAGTGGAGGTGGCAGGTGCAAACACGACCAAGGCTTTTATGGCTGATAAATTTATGATCACAGCGGTTATTTACCGGGATAGGTTCATTTTTTATTTAAAAATGAGCTTAAACTCTGGAGGAAACATTGCTCACTGCTTATATTTATTTTTTAACGAGCATGAAGACCGCGTTAAAACTGCTCGGATCTTGCGTTTATTTTTTAACGAGCATGAACTTTATGCTAAAAATGCTCGATCATATAGTCAAAATTTTGATTTTTACCATAAATAGCTTTTCTCTTTTCAAGGATAGTACTACATTCTCAATTGCTGCAACAAACTTTGTTAGAAATGAACAATATTTGCATGAAAAGGAGATCATAACCCTAATATTTCGCTTCGAACTACGTAAAAAGCCATTAAAAGGTGTTTTTACCTCTCATTTTACCATTTCATTTGAATTTGGTTTGTTGGAGCTCTGGAGGTGCCTCTTCCCCCTTGATTTTCACCAGCTGATTCCGGGAGATTCTGCGGACGATTTTCAGTGCCGTCTGGACCAGGTAGGAGCTAAACTCTAGCTCTTTCTTTTCATGGTTTCTTTTTCCCATTTTGTGCCTGTTTTCCTGCCCCCATGAGCCCCTGGGGTTTCATTAGGGTGCTCTGGCATCAGCGCAGGCAGTCCATTCGAAACCTGCGCTGAATGTCAAGCTGCCTTAAGGCAGTTTGACCTTCAACGCAGGTAGGACACTTGCCAACTGCGCTGATCTCAGAAAAACAGCTCTGTGCACATTTTTTGATGAAATTTTGCCAGTTTCTCATCAAACTCAGGAACTTACTCCTTCTCTTGTTTGTTTTGCAGGGATCTTTGAGCAAAATGTCCCTTACATGGCGAGAATGAGAACATGAAGAGGAGGACATGATTGCCCTCCATGACCCTGTCACGGTGAACGCGCTGCGGAACTGTGGCCTGCTGAAGTTTTTCCATATCTCTAGCATGAGAGCACAGATCTCTTTACTGCAGTATATGCTTGATGCTTGGGATCCCATTAACCAAGTATTCCAGATTAGGGGAAAATCCATCCCCTGGACCATAGAGGACATTTACTTCTTGACTGGATTGTCAAGGCGGGGTGCCCCCATTTCTTTGTCAAGTTCGGCCCGGGGGAATGACTCCGTGAGAGATTATGTCCGCCAGTATTGCAGGGAAGGTTCCCAGCCGAGCAGAGACGGCAAGGTTGTTATCCGTGATATCACTGACAGGTCTCTCAGGTCCATTCTGTATACCATTGGTAGGATGGCCGGTAGCGCATCTCTACATGTTGCCAATAGATCTTATGTGCAGCACGCCTTGTAGTGTCTCCAACCGAAAGTATTCAACTGGTGTGATGCAGTACTTGCTCAGATGAAAAGTCAATTGACCAAGGTAAAGGAGGGGAAGCTAAAGAACTTTGGGTATGGTTCTATTCTGACTGCCTTTGCCTTGGAGAAAATACCACTGATGCAGCCTCAGTATATCGCACTCGACTTGCCTTCTCCTACCGAGCCACGCATGTAGAGATGGGTTGACCACATGTCTAGGCATGCCGGTCAATCTCAGGTTACTTTCACTGATACCTTTTTCAGGTGGTTCGAGCGCCAGGAGATGGTCTATTCTGAGTACCCATATGTTGGCATGGATTTCCAAGGTGATCCGGATTTGGTGCTACCGGATGGCGAACAGTGGGGCGCTATTGGTAAAAATTTTGACCATATCACTATTTACTGTTCTTACTTATAATGTCCTTGTGCTTTATTCTATCAAGACTTTAATCAAACTCATGTGTGCGTGTAGATGTTGGTCCTGTTCGTCCAGCAGCTCGCCCGAAAGCGCCAGTTGCTGCCCCAGCAGGGGAGACTGCTGGGAGGGTTATTCTCCGTGACCTTGATGTGGCAGAGACTCTTACAGCTGTGCAGGAGCAGGTTGAGAGCCTTACACTCGGCATTCCCGATGTGAGGATTGACGAGTTACCCTTACAGTTGCAGCGACATACTACTGGTGTGCCTAGACGATGGACTCGTCTCTTGCGCATGATTGCACAGGCCGTGACGTGCTATCATGAGCATCACTAAACTAGGGTGCCCCCTAGCATTTTGAGTTTTTGGGTCATATGACCGATTTTGTCTTGGTTACAGAACATTATGTATGAACTATGAACAGCTTATATATATTTTGATTTTCGAGTTTTATTCTGGTTGAGTTATATGATCCATATGTACAATCATTGATGATGCGTCTCTTTTATAAATGTTGCAAATGTCTATCTAACACATAATTTGCTAATGAGTCGGTTAATGTGTTCAAGTTTATGGAAATATGCTGGTATTGAATTGAATCAAACTGTCTTTCCAAAATCTTAACCCTTAGGAACATGCGATAAATAGCTGGATTGCGAATGGAATATATACCATTGAGTTGTAGTATTACGAGCTGTGAGTCTAGCCTGACAATTAGTCGGCGTATGCCACGTGTGATGGCATCAGAGAGTAGTTCTATCAACGTGCTATACTCAGCGATGTTATTCGTTGATTGCCCAATACACACTCCTATGAAACTTACTAACTCGCCGCTTGGATCAAAAATGGCCCAGGCTGCGGAGGATAGGTTCCGCGTACTACGACTTGCTCCGTCGGCATATCCAACACATGTCTCCAGAAGGTTTGACATCTACAACAAATGAAAAAGGTGGATCATTTGACCAGAACAAATACTTTTAGCGAAAACAAAATACAACAAAAGCATACAGGTTACTATTAAGCATAGTAACGCTTGAGGTACAACCCGTTGCGGGGTTGCGCCAGTGGAATTCCGTCATAATCCATTAACTCGTAGGCTCCTTTTGCTAACACCCTTTTAACAATATAGGGGCCCATCCATAAGGAATTAAATTTACCTGCTCCCAATTTATCGGATTCTTGGTCATAAAGCAAGACCAAGTCACCTTCTGAGAAGACACGGGGTTTGACATTTTTGTCGAACTGCGCCTTGACTTGTTTCTTATGGGCTTCGTTAGCCAGAGCGGCATCATGATGGGTTTCATCCAATTGGATTAATTCCAAGAAATGAGCCTCTTCTTCCGAAGTTTCGGGGAGGAGATCAATTGCGAGTTTAAGTGATGAAATTTCGCACTGGATTGGTAAAACTGCTTCCAGGCCATACACCAGTTGAAAAGGTGTGAACCCGGTCGCGTTCTTTACCGACGTTCGGTAAGCCCACAAGGCTGAGTATAGGATTAGGTGCCACCTTCTTTTATGAACCCCAATCATCCTTTGCAACATACGCTTCAGGACCTTGTTGATTGCTTCAACTTGTCCGTTGGCTTGCAGATAATACGGGGTAGAGCTGTTGTGAGATAGCCCTAGCTTGGCAGCTAATTCGACCATCATGTGATTGCGAAAATGCGATCCATGATCTGTAACTATAGCCTGTGGTACACCGAACCTGGCGACTACATGATTGAAAAAGAAAAGGGCAGCTGTTTCACCAGTGTTATCCAATGTAGGCATCGCCTCGGCCCATTTGGTAAAATAGTCAACAGCGACTATAATATACCCATGCCCCCCGGTCGAGGTGGGGTTACATTGCATGAAATCGATGCCCCACTTGGCGAAGGGCCCAATAGCAACTATCGGCTGTAAAGGTGCGGGCGGTCTTCTGGTTTTGTTATCAAAAATTTGACAAGCATGGCAACTTCTGACTGCGATTATGCAATCTTTGAACATGGTTGGCCAGAAGTATCCTGCTCGTAAGATTTTTTGTGCTGTTGCATATCCAGATTGATGCCCCCCACACGCGCCTAAATGACACTCATTCAGGGCTTTTTTGGCCTCCTCATGGGTAAGGCACCTCCTCAGAACTGTATCGATACCACGACGGTAAAGTGTATCACCGACGATCATGTAGTATTTTGCTTAGTATCGTATACGTTTCTGTTCAGAGTGAGTGGTGTTAGGCCTGAATTTTTGGGTTTGGAGATAAACTATGATATCTCCATACCATTCATCGCTTGTAGATATCAGAAACAAACTTTCGTCCGCGATTGACTCTTATGATGTTTCATCGTTGGACGACGATGGGAGATCGCATAATAATTCTGCGAAAACTAGAGCTTTCTTTGATTTGGATTTTACAAATTCCAAATCAAACTCTTGAAGGATCGCTATCCATTTTGAATATTTGCCCCCCAGAAACTATCGCGACAGTATATAAGTCATGGGGTTGCAATCTGACAAAATGGTAGTTTTCCGAAAGAGGACATAATGTCAAAATCTTTGAATCGCTTGAACAACTACAAGCGCTAGTTTTTCAACATAAGAATATTTACTTTCTGTATCATTTAAGTTTTTACTTAAATAATAAATAGGATGTTCAATTCCATCGACTTCTTGAACTAAAACCATTGCAATGGTCGTATCCGCTGCAGCTAGATACAGGTTAAAATCTCGTTGATAGTCTGGGGCGTACATTAATGATGCTTTTACTAGACAATCTTTCAAAGCATCAAAGGAATCTTGCGCCACCTGGTCCCAGACGAAAGGTATATCCTTTTTCAAAAGACGAGTATAACCTTTAGCAAGTTCTGCGTAATTTGGAATGAAACTCCTCAGAAAGTTTGCTTTCCCTTGGAGTTTCTGAATCTGAAGCAAATTTGAAGGTGGAGGAAAATTGATGATTGCCTGAACCTTGCAAGGGTCGAGACGAATCCCATCCTTAGAGACTACAAAGCCAAGTAAACGACCAGAACCGATGCAAAACACACATTTGTCTGGATTGAGTCTTATCTTGTAGTGTCGGCAACGTAGAAATATCGCTCTTAAATGCTGCGGATGATCAGTCCGCTTTCGCGAATGAGCCGGAAGGTCATCAAGATAAGGTTGAACGATGTTCTTGATGTCATGGAAGGCATAATTCAATGCCCTCTGAAATGTCGCCCCTGCGTTCTTTAAACCAAAGGGTAATTTTCGATAAGCAAATGTGCCCCACAGACAAATAAATGCAGTCTTTGACTGGTCCTGTGGGCGGATATTTATTTGATTATACCCAGAAAATCTATCCATAAATGAAAAGATTTCGCATCCAGCGCATTCATCAATTATCTGGTCGATGAAGGGTGTAGGGTAGTTGTCCTTTGGACAAGCTTGGTTTACATCCCTATAATCAACACACACTCTAATCGTCCCTTGTTTTTTCATAACAGGGACAATATTTGATACCCAATCGGTTAGAGGAACCGGGTAAATGAATCCAGCATGGAGAAGTTTTTCAACTTTTGCCTTAATGGCAGCGGCTTTCTTGGGGTGCACCTGCCGAAGCCGTTGTCTTACTGGTTTGACATCAGGATACATTTTAATTTCATGTTCAACGGTACTCGAGTCAATGCCTAGCATTTCATCATATGACCAAGCAAAGACATCTCTGAATTCACGAAAAAGAGCGTTATATATTTCCAGTTCCGAAGGGGAACAACCTTTGCCGACATAAATATTCTCTACAACGTTTGTTTTAGTCGAGATATTTATGGCTATAGTCTCTTCAATATTGGATAAGTTTCGCTCGGAATCCACCGTATTTACAGTATTTGTTAGGAATTCAAAAACTGAAGGGTGATAAAGGTCACGTTGAGTATCTTCTTCATATTCCGGAAGAAGGGAACGATGGTGGTGATCATTCCATGGTGCCCCCTCAATCAACATTGATTGTAAGATTCCTTCGTCAGTCCCATGTACTTTCGACCAGGGATCTAATGAGGTACCATATTCTCTAGACCTATCTACCCAAACGCTTGACGAGCGTTGATTTGGGTTCGCCTCCCATGCTTGAAACATTGATTGCTACAATATTTCTAAAGGGCTTGGGGGCAAAACCATTGCATGATCCATGTCGACCTTCGAGGAAGATATCATGTTGCAGGTTGCTACAAACGGTATATTTCCTATGTAGATAGGAGGTGGTAGCGCGAAAGTTCCCATCATTGTGGGGTCTTTCAATAGTCCTACTCCGATATCTTGAAGCGAATGGTTGCTCTCATGGATCATGGGAATGCTTCCTGTAACTTGTGAACCATTAGGGAGGAAGTTTTGTTGGTCGACGACCGTTATCCCTCCTTCAAATGGGAATGTGATCTTCCTAAAATAAGTCGACACAACAGATGCCATGGCATAGATCCATGGTCTACCCAGTAGGATGTTGTAGTCAAGATTTCCATCGATGACTTCAACATCAATTTCCACTGTTTTTCCTCCCAGTTCAACCTTCAAGTTATTAAGGATACCGTACGGGGTATAAGTCCTTCCGTCGAAAGCTTTTAATGTCGTCGAAGATCGCGACAAGGTTGGAGATCCTAATGTTTTCCAGCAACTCATCGACATAATACATGTAGATGCTCCCTCATCAATAATTGTTCTGTGAACAGTTTTGTTGAGGGCTTTCACTTGAATAAGGAAAGCTAGTTGAGCTGGTAACTGAGGATCGTATCCTTTGTGATCAAAGGATACAAGATTGGAATCCTTAGGATCAACCCCACCAATAGTCGATAACAAAGCCTGCCTTTGGGATGGGCAATTTTGTAATACTTCAAGAGTCGACATAGCGGATGGCGATTGGGCCAAATCTTCTACTATGTTATAATGTTGCGCCGCCCTGGCGCGAGGATTAAATGTCGACTTGTGTACTACTCCCTTTGGCGGTTTTATTGTTAATTCAGGAATGATGGGCGGTACAACTTCTGTCGAAGTTGTTGTCGAACTACTTGGTTGATCTTTACCTTTGTCATTCGACAGCTGAGGATTCCCGTAATCTTTGTTCCTTGTCGAAATCAAAGCATCATTCTGCTGTTTTGAAACCGACAACATAAGTACTTGTGATGGGGAAGCATTTCCACTATCAACCATATTTTGACCTGGGTTGGGAAACGGATCAGTTAACACAACTGAGGTTTGGGAACTTTTGAAGAACCTCTTTAATTCAGCTTTGAATGGACAATTCCTTGTTTAATGATCCTCTTCATCACATATTTGACATGGATAATTTGGTTTCCCTTTTCCAGGAGGGTTTGAAGAATTTTTTCCAGGAGATGATTCACCCTGTTTCTTCTTCTTCCCTTTGTTTTGCTTCTTCTTGCTTCCTGGTTGATTGGTTTCTTTGCCTTTATCTGCTGATACGACATTTACTTCCGAAGCAAGAATTTCTTCTTTTGCATTTTGATTCGAATTCTTACGGGCTTTTTTAGATGAAGCCTTTATCGATTTCGCGTTTGCCATGCCAATCACGCCATCACCGGCATGAGAGTCACTATTGGATTTTGGAGGAGGAGGAATCGAAAATTCCGGTCTAGGGGCGTCAGGTATTTTGTCGTAGAGCGTGCCAGACTGAGTATATACTAAGTCTAGATACTGTGCACGAGCAATAACTTGCTCCTCAGTTACGACTCCCCCCTTCACCACATCTTCCGTTATAGCAGGAAGTAACGACTTTATAAACCATTCAGCTAACAACTGATCGGGAACGTATGTTTTCACCATCCTACGACGACGATGCCACTCATGTATATGATCAGATATATGGGTGGCAGTTGTCTGCTTGAAGTTGGTTAATATTTCTGTTCCCGTTTCATACCTTATCGGTAATTGAAAATGGGTTAAGAAAGTCGTGGCTAGGGAACTAAAATTGTCGAACGAGGCTCTAGGTAATTCAATATACCATTTAGCCGCTGGACCTGTCAATGTCCTCTGAAAAAGGTGAAGCCTTATCGAATCATCGTTTAGGGTGTTCGACGAACACCACAGATGAAAAGTCATTACGTGATTCGATGGGTCTTCACCTGGATTTCCATTGAATTTAGGAATGTGAGATGGAATTTTGTGAGGAATCGCTGGCCACCAAGGGGCGTAAGCAATCAGATCGTTGGTTAACCGGTGTAAATTGGGTAACTCTAAAGTTGCCACGAATGGTAACTGTTGATTCAGGTTTGGTGAAGCATAACCGGGGTATGATGGAATCGCTTGAGCAGTGGGCCTTTGCATACCAGCATAATGTAATTGATGTTGGTATGACTGATACGGTTGGTGGACTTGACCACTGTAAAGTGGTTGGTTTTGACCATTTTGGATATACGGTTGTCCACTGTTCGCAAAGATCTGCTGCTCAGAACCTTGGTACACTTGCTGGAATTGTGGTTGTTGGTACTGCACTAGCCATGGCTGTGAAGCCATGGTTTGTTGCGCTATGCTAACCGTTGGACCAAGGTGTGGGGTAATTGTACCCGTTTGGACCTGTTTCGCCCCACCAGTTGGCGATTGTGGTTGTGACCCATGGTCAAGGGGCTGTTGCATTACAACCTGAGAAATCTGAGGTTGACATGCAACAGGCATTGCTTGAACTTGTGACACTGTTACAATAGCCGGTGTGGTTGGGATGTTCGTCATAGGTACACACTGTTGCATAGAATATACAACCCTTGGCTGCTGAGGTAGCATAGGTACCCAACCACTTGATGTAATTCCAGTATAACCTGAATATTTTTGTTAACTCCCGTATGGGTACCCTCCCGGAGGGGGTAATGAAAGGGCATACTGCCCCCCATATGGTAGCAATCCGGAACTCAAGGGGATTGATTGTCCTTGGGGACCGGATTGCCCAAATTGTCCTCCAAATGGATCAATTTGGCGAGTCTCAACATAAGAGTTGCCGGATATTACTCCCGATGAACAAACTGGAACAGACCACACTGTCAAAATAGTCCCTTGGTGGACTCCTTCTAGTGGTTATGAGCTAGTTGGGACAGATGGTATGCCGGCAAACATTGTTGGAGTGACGGCAGGGGCTTCTGCTGTCGCTGTGTCGTTTGACACAGTCCTAGATGATGATGGTTGTTCAGACATTTTAAGTCTATCCAATAGATTTCCTAGCGATTCTACAGGAACCTCCACTTGTGGTGGATTAACTTCTGATGAAGGAAATAGAGTGACCCCGACTCCAAAATGGGTTGGAGTACTTGCTTGCGAATCCTCTGCAATTTCCTCTATCGCAATCAAACCAGGTAGAAGAGGAAGACCGTCAGGCCCGTAAAATATTTTTGGTGCCGAAGAAGGGGTTGTTTCGATAGCGACAATTGTTTGAGGAACAAAACTCTCTGGACCGGTTACAGATGGAACTGGTTCAGTTACACAAGTACTTTCCCCCAGACTAGGATCAGTATTACTGTCCCTCTGTGGCTGTTGAACTTCTTCTATAGAGGTCTGCATTTCAACGCAGGTCCCGAAGGGGCTACCTGCGTTGAACCAGTGTGGCCTTGTGCAGCTGGGGTTCTTTGTCCTTTTTTGACCTGTTTTGATCTCTTTTTTTGCAGCCTTTAACCAAGCATAGGTGTCAGTCTGATAACCCTTTTCTTTGCCTGAATTCCGCCCCATTTTTGTACAAAAAGATTGTGAATGTTTTTATGTGTTTGTGGCGTCATTTACAGTCTTCCTTTGCATAAGTAAAGTGATCATCCTGTAGCCTTTGATTCAGATCTTATTGATAGTGATCTTAGAAGAGAGTTCATTGGCTGTTTGTTCAGATTGATTATAGTTTTACTTTTGCTTAATGGTTTGAATTTGTTCTTTTCAAAGTATGAAAACAAGTCTTTATTTCAAAAATCGCAAAGTGATTGTAATCTCTTCTACCCTTGTTGATTTCGAAGAAAGAGAACTTGTATATTTTGATCATTGTAAAAGAAAATTCAAAGTTGTGCAAAAATCTTTCTTTGTAGGCATTTATACTAGAAAGTTGAAAACAAACACATGCATTGTGCATTTTTCATTTGATAAGTTTGCATGTTGGATTTAGGGAAAGTGCATTAGAGTGTGCTGATTGCTCTTTGAGAAAAGATAGTCGCTCTCTTTTCCCTTAGTAGCTAGGATTTTCAAAGTTGAAAGATTGTAAAGCTTGCTTATCATCTTAGACTGCATTTAGGAAGTTGTATCATACATCTCGTGGTGAACCTTGAAAGGCAAACTTTAAAAAGATCAACCTAAAATAAACTGAATAAACCTAACAACGCTTAGCGAACTCGTATAACCTCACAGTTCAAAGCGTTGTTAGGTTTATTTAGTTTATTTTAGGTTGATCTTTTTAAATTTTGCCTTTCAAGGTTCACCACGAGATGTATGATACAACTTCCTAAATGCAGTCTAAGATGATAAGCAAGCTTTACAATCTTTCAACTTTGAAAATCCTAGCTACTAAGGGAAAAGAGAGCGACTATCTTTTCTCAAAGAGCAATCAACACACTCTAATGCACTTTCCCTAAATCCAACATGCAAACTTATCAAATGAAAAATGCACAATGCATGTGTTTGTTTTCAACTTTCTAGTATAAATGCCTACAAAGAAAGATTTTTGCACAACTTTGAATTTTCTTTTACAATGATCAAAATATACAAGTTCTCTTTCTTCGAAATCAACAAGGGTAGAAGAGATTACAATCACTTTGCGATTTTTGAAATAAAGACTCGTTTTGATACTTTGAAAAGAACAAATTCAAACCATTAAGCAAAAGTAAAACTATAATCAATCTGAACAAACAGCCAATGAACTCTCTTCTAAGATCACTATCAATAAGATCTGAATCAAAGGCTACAGGATGATCACTTTACTTATGCAAAGGAAGACTGTAAATGACGCCACAAACACATAAAAACATTCACAATCTTTTTGTACAAAAATGGGGCGGAATTGAGGCAAAGAAAAGGGTTATCAGACTGACACCTATGCTTGGTTAAAGGCTGCAAAAAAAGAGATCAAAACAGGTCAAAAAAGGACAAAGAACCCCAGCTGCACAAGGCCACATTGGTTCAGCGCAGGTCCAACACTGTCAGTTTGACATTCAGCGCAGGTAGCCCCTTCGGGACCTGCGTTGAAATGCAGACTGCCTTCACAGTGCCTGCGCTGAAGAGAGAAACTCTCGTTTCCCTTGGTTTCTGGGTCTCAAAATGCTCAAAAATCAACTGTTTCAGGCCAAATTAGAAACACAAGCAAGGTATAAACAGAGGGATGCTTTGATAGGGTACTAAAGACTATCACAAGGATCAATCAAATTATTTGTGGATCTAGTTTAGATCATAAACAAGTCCAACATACTGGATCAAAGCAGCAACTTTTACTTTGCATCCGGGAAAGATGCAGTTCAAGAATTGCTGTCGAGTCTATGAAGTAAACAAATGACGGAAACACAAATGAAATGAATAAGCAAGTTCTTTCCCAGCGGAGTTGCCAATTTTTTGTGGGGAAAAATGCCTATTTAGGATGATCCTATCCACCTAAGGTGTGACAACGCCTTAGCAACAAACGAATACAGCTATCATGATTTCTTCCTTTATGAATATGAAAGAGAGGAGATCGGCAGACTTACCGTTGTCTTCCGGTTGTCCCTCGAACTAGATCCTCTTCTCTTTGTGTGTCCACAACTACTTGCTTCCTCACTTGATCAAGAGAACAACTACTTGAATCCCACGAGATCACAAGAGAATAGCTACTCGCAACAAGAGAAGAACACAATACAAAGGCAAATATACATATTCATAAATAATTCAGGATTAGAAGTAAATCAAATATACTAATGCAATCACACAAAATAGACCAGCATATAGGAAAGAATCAAGGTAGCTTTATTGAAAGTAACAGGGTTCAGGAAGAGATACAACCCATAGGGCTCCAATCCAGCATCTCCTTCCCAGCAGAATGGAATTCCTTCTTCAGCTCCCTTCAAAGCATAACACACCCAATGTTTCTAGCCACAAACCAACAACAATTCTTTGCAAATACCAAATTCCAACCTCCTTGATCTCATGTAGGAGAGATCTATATATAGGGATATTGGAGAGAGGATGAGTCAGCTTGAGACTGGTCTGAGACTGACTAGTGTCCTCTCCCACTTCAGTTCTTGAGTCCACTTGGAGGTTCTTGCTTCCACTTGGAGATTTGGAACCTCTTACTCATCACCAATCGAATTCCCTGATCCAAGTGTCATTTTGGAAGCTTCCTGGGCATTGATTCCTTGATAAATGACTCTGCCACTTGTCCAAACTCGCTCAGCGCAGGTAGCCTTCTTTGCAGTTGACATTCAACGCAGGTAGACAGTGGAGCAGTTGACATTCAGCGCAGATGCTCAGTGGAGCAGTTGAAATGATCCAAAATTTCCTTGTTTTTGAGTGTTTTCAGGTGGAGAACTTTTGTTAAGTGTTGTGGTTTGCTGGCCTTGTTCCTCTAGGGGTAGGAACAACATGTTTAGGGACTTTGGATCCCTTGATTATTGACATTTCATGCTTAGTGATGCAAGGCACAAAAATGTCTATAACATGATGATGACCCTCAAGGTACTACAATACAATTCACGTGGTGTGAATATATGATCCGATGTCGAACACCACACAAAATCTTTTAATCGAAGGCCAATGACATTACCCTGATGCTGGAAGTGAGAAACTTGCAATTGAGGCATGCAAGCTTAAAAGTATTGAAAGGGTTGTTTCTAAGTCAACTTCTTGGATAATGTGTTGATGTTGACAAGAAGTGATCCATCGCAGGAGGGCCTTAAGGTATCCCACATCTACGACACGAAATGAAGCAAATGATTTCTGGAGGTGAAAATGATTTGACGACACAAGGTTCAGGAATGGCAGTCATGAAAAATGAAGGTTGAAGGTATTGTAGTGGACGAGGCATTAACTAGGTTTGTGGTTTCTCAAATGAATGACTTCTCTTGAACATGTCGGCAACATTGAGATGGATTGGTAGCGTTAACCCCAAAATATGGATGGTGTGGAAGACCAATGGTTAGATGACCGTGAACGAAATAACCCAACCTGACTCAATAATGGGAAGGAGTGAAAGTGTCATGTTTAAGAGTGGCCTGCTACCATAAATTTCTTCAAGTTTTCCCTTTTTCCCCAGTCATTGCTAACCAGTACCTCTTTATTTTTTCCAATCTTGAGGAGGATAACATATGCTTGTTCTATAATTTTCCCTTCAAGAAAACCTATCGCTATGTTTTAACGAGTCTAGCGACAGTGAAACGCGTTCTTGTTTAAGTGGACAACTTTGTGCTTGACTGTCTTAGCGAACTCGTATAACCTCACAGTTCAAAGCGTTGTTAGGTTTATTCAGTTTATTTTAGGTTGATCTTTTTAAAGTTTGCCTTTCAAGGTTCACCACGAGATGTATGATACAACTTCCTAAATGCAGTCTAAGATGATAAGCAAGCTTTACAATCTTTCAACTTTGAAAATCCTAGCTACTAAGGGAAAAGAGAGCGACTATCTTTTCTCAAAGAGCAATCAACACACTCTAATGCACTTTCCCTAAATCCAACATGCAAACTTATCAAATGAAAAATGCACAATGCATGTGTTTGTTTTCAACTTTCTAGTATAAATGCCTACAAAGAAAGATTTTTGCACAACTTTGAATTTTCTTTTACAATGATCAAAATATACAAGTTCTCTTTCTTCGAAATCAACAAGGGTAGAAGAGATTACAATCACTTTGCGATTTTTGAAATAAAGACTCGTTTTGATACTTTGAAAAGAACAAATTCAAACCATTAAGCAAAAGTAAAACTATAATCAATCTGAACAAACAGCTAATGAACTCTCTTCTAAGATCACTATCAATAAGATCTGAATCAAAGGCTACAGGATGATCACTTTACTTATGCAAAGGAAGACTGTAAATGACGCCACAAACACATAAAAACATTCACAATATTTTTGTACAAAAATGGGGCGGAATTCAGGCAAAGAAAAGGGTTATCAGACTGACACCTATGCTTGGTTAAAGGCTGCAAAAAAAGAGATCAAAACAGGTCAAAAAAGGACAAAGAACCCCAGCTGCACAAGGCCACACTGGTTCAGCGCAGGTCCAACACTGTCAGTTTGACATTCAGCGCAGGTAGCCCCTTCGGGACCTGCGTTGAAATGCAGACTGCCTTCACAGTGCCTGCGCTGAAGAGAGAAACTCTCGTTTCCCTTGGTTTCTGGGTCTCAAAATGCTCAAAAATCAACTGTTTCAGGCCAAATTAGAAACACAAGCAAGGTATAAACAGAGGGATGCTTTGATAGGGTACTAAAGACTATCACAAGGATCAATCAAATTATTTGTGGATCTAGTTTAGATCATAAACAAGTCCAACATACTGGATCAAAGCAGCAACTTTTACTTTGCATCCGGGAAAGATGCAGTTCAAGAATTGCTGTCGAGTCTATGAAGTAAACAAATGACGGAAACACAAATGAAATGAATAAGCAAGTTCTTCCCCAGCAGAGTCGCCAATTTTTTGTGGGGAAAAATGCCTATTTAGGACGATCCTATCCACCTAAGGTGTGACAGCGCCTTAGCAACAAACGAATACAGCTACCATGATTTCTTCCTTTATGAAATATGAAAGAGAGGAGATCGGCAGACTTACCGTTGTCTTCCGGTTGTCCCTCGAACTAGATCCTCTTCTCTTTGTGTGTCCACAACTACTTGCTTCCTCACTTGATCAAGAGAACAGCTACTTGAATCCCACGAGATCACAAGAGAATAGCTACTCGCAACAAGAGAAGAACACAATACAAAGGCAAATATACATATTCATAAATAATTCAGGATTAGAAGTAAATCAAATATACTAATGCAATCACACAAAATAGACCAGCATATAGGAAAGAATCAAGGTAGCTTTATTGAAAGTAATAGGGTTCAGGAAGAGATACAACCCATAGGGCTCCAACCCAGCATCTCCTTCCCAGCAGAATGGAATTCCTTCTTCAGCTCCCTTCAAAGCATAACACACCCAATGTTTCTAGCCACAAACCAACAACAATTCTTTGCAAATACCAAATTCCAACCTCCTTGATCTCATGTAGGAGAGATCTATATATAGGGATATTGGAGAGAGGATGAGTCAGCTTGAGACTGGTCTGAGACTGACTAGTGTCCTCTCCCACTTCAGTTCTTGAGTCCACTTGGAGGTTTTTGCTTCCACTTGGAGATTTGGAACCTCTTACTCATCACCAATCGAATTCCTTGATCCAAGTGTCATTTTGGAAGCTTCCTGGGCATTGATTCCTTGATAAATGACTCTGCCACTTGTCCAAACTCGCTCAGCGCAGGTAGCCTTCTTTGCAGTTGACATTCAACGCAGGTAGACAGTGGAGCAGTTGACATTCAGCGCAGATGCTCAGTGGAGCAGTTGAAATGATCCAGAATTTCCTTGTTTTTGAGTGTTTTCAGGTGGAGAACTTTTGTTAAGTGCTGTGGTTTGCTGGCCTTGTTCCTCTAGGGGTAGGAACAACATGTTTAGGGACTTTGGATCCCTTGATTATTGACATTTCATGCTTAGTGATGCAAGGCACAAAAATGTCTATAACATGATGATGACCCTCAAGGTACTACAGTACAATTCACGTGGTGTGAATATATGATCCGATGTCGAACACCACACAAAATCTTTTAATCGAAGGCCAATGACGTTACCCTGATGCTGGAAGTGAGAAACTTGCAATTGAGGCATGCAAGCTTAAAAGTACTGAAAGGGTTGTTTCTAAGTCAACTTCTTGGATAATGTGTTGATGTTGACAAGAAGTGATCCATCGCAGGAGGGCCTTAAGGTATCCCACATCTACGACACGAAATGAAGCAAATGATTTCTGGAGGTGAAAATGATTTGACGACACAAGGTTCAGGAATGGCAGTCATGAAAAATGAAGGTTGATGGTATTGTAGTGGACGAGGCATTAACTAGGTTTGTGGTTTCTCAAATGAATGACTTCTCTTGAACATGTCGGCAACATTGAGATGGATTGGTAGCGTTAACCCCAAAATATGGATGGTGTGGAAGACCAATGGTTAGATGACCGTGAACGAAATAACCCAACCTGACTCAATAATGGGAAGGAGTGAAAGTGTCATGTTTAAGAGTGGCCTGCTACCATAAATTTCTTCAAGTTTTCCCTTTTTCCCCAGTCATTGCTAACCAGTACCTCTTTATTTTTTCCAATCTTGAGGAGGATAACATATGCTTGTTCTATAATTTTCCCTTCAAGAAAACCTGTCGCTATGTTTTAACGAGTCTAGCGACAGTGAAACGCGTTCTTGTTTAAGTGGACAAGTTTGTCGCTATTTTTTTAACGAGTTTAATGAAAAAGATAACTCGGTCCTTTTCATGTTTAGAGAGTTTGAAAATGGACTAAAAGGAAACTCCAGTAGTTCTTTTTCATTGAATAATCCCTTAATTCTGAAAAAGGATAAAATAATATGAAAGGGATGACTTTTCTGATCACTTTAACAAGCCGAAAAATACAAGCGCTCGAACTTTTTGTGAGATAATCCCTTGGGTCCTGAAAATATTAAAATGTATAAGAGGGATGGAACTTGGAATGACCAATTTCTCAACAATCTTTTCATATTTAACGAGTCTAAAAAGAGTTTAAAGGAGACTCGTTTTGAGGAACGAGTGGTGTCTGGGGTAGCAACTAGTTCCGGGTAATCTTGGAACTTCTCGAAACATGGTGAATTCTGTGAAGAGGTTGGCTAACAAAACCACTCATCACAACTATTCCTCAAAAAGGGTAAACAACCAAGTGGAAGCGTATGATCGGCCAAAACAATGGAGGTGATGGGAGGTACACAACCAAGGCTCAAAAGGCTAATGGCAATCACAAAGGTTAATTACTCCAGGTGGGTTCATTTTTTAACGAGCTTAAACCATGGGGGAACTATTCTCAGAGGTAAGTTAATTTTTTAATGAGCTTAAACCATGGGGGGAACTATGCTCAGTTTTATTTTTCTTTTTTACGCAAGCTAGAATCGATAACTAAAAAAGCTAGAAAAGAAAAAGCTAGAAATGACAAAACAAAAAAGATAAAAAGCTAGAAAATGAAATTGAAAAAGGTTTGAATGCCCCCAACATGGTGAAAAGGAGAGTCTTACGTAACCATATGGGAACTACTATGGTTGTGGTAGGATGGTTTCATCCGTAGAATAGACAAAACACTTCCTTGGCTTCATCCGCAAAATACACAAAGGTGAATGGTGTCTCAGACCAATCATATAACCTACAGGGAAACTTATCTTTTCACCTGGGTTCGTCCACAGAATAAACAAGGGCACATGCCCCCTAAGCTTTGTTACATTCACCAGACTTCTCCCAGCAATCAGGTGGATGGAATGAAGGTTGAAGAGATACTCTCAATGCAAAAGGACCATTTAGGGATGACGTTTGACGTGGAGTTGTGCTTGAACCGGGAAATGAAAGCTGGTCAACAGTGACAATTTTTCCTTCATGTGGGAAGCACATCACTCGGAAGAGTGTTGAAATGAGAGCCTCCATGTTATAAACATAGTCACGTCCAAGGAGTAGATTGTAATCTAACGGTCCTGGGACTACCATCACGTTCAGGTGAACGGTTTTCCTTCTTAAAGTGATCGGTAACTTAGGAAGGATCCCTAACGGTCGACTAGTTCCTTTGTTAAAGCCTAACAGATTCTGTGTAATAGGCATAAGCGATGGTGAACCAAGAACTTTCCAAGCAGTTGAGGAAAGGATACTCACTGATGCCCCTTCATCTATGATAGTGACAAACACGATCATTTTGTAAACTTGTACTATGATCCGGAAAGGTACATAAGAAGGAAGGCGGGATCTTGCTAGTTGATTCCAATCAAGGGAAGTGACTAGACTATTTGGAGGGGGTATCTAATAAATGGAACAAATAACCCCTTGATTTACGAGAACTGGGGTATTTTCCTCCTGTTGTGAAGGAACGGGTGGATTGCCCCCAAGTCATCAGACTCTGAAGTGACAAAAATAATTTGAATGGTATTATTCTCACTCTCTTCAGGAAGGGTGTGGTCTTCTGAAGGTAAAACTGGGTCAACTGTCACCTCGACCTATTGACTTTCGTCGGGTATAGACTCAGAAGATTCACTTTTAGTGATAGGTGTTTCGATCGATCGTTGAATTAAGTCAGTCGGTTTTTCAACTAGTAAAGGACTTGGGGAGAGTTTCCTGTATCTAGATGGAAGTCGCTGCGGTGAAGAAGAACGGTTATCCAAGACTCTTTTGGCTTCATCCAGAAAAGGACAACGGTGAATTGTATGGTTTCCTTCACATAATCTACATGGAACTTTGACCTTTCCTTTTTGTCCATGAACTTCATTATTACGAGTTGATGGTGTGCTGTCAACATGATCACCAGAAGTTGATGACACCGGGTGGTGCGAACGGGGGGACCATTCTCTCAAGATTCGAGGAAGTCACAGACAATCTCTATGAAAATGGTCTCCTTTACAAATTATGCACGGAAATATGGGTTTAGGAGATTTAATGTACAGATTTTCACTAGATTATTCATGGTTTCCCCCTTTCTAAATTAAATTCTTCTTCTCCTTCCCTTTCTTTTTCTTCTCAGCCACCTGGTTACTAACATCACTATTTTCACCAAGCGAAGAGGAAGAAGGGGAGGGAGAAACAAATGAAGAAGAAGGTGCAGGGTCAACTTCAGTATCAATTGGATGCTGATTTGATTGCGGAGGAATCACAGCATTTTGAACCACAGAGGTTGAGAAAAGCCATACTGGCAGGCCAATTGTAATTCCCAGAAGGGACAATGTGGACATATAAGGAGCACCAATATTTCCCCAAGAAGAAAAAGGACTAGGATTCCCCTCAAAATGGATTTCTTGATTGGTGGACTCCATTATCTCAACCTAAGATCAACAAAGGAACATGGATGTTATTCCGAATTAATAAATTTTAATGATGCTTTGACACAACTTTTCTTTTTCAATTTTTAAGAGTCGAGAAAAAGCTAAAGATGGCTCTAGTCCCCTTCGATTTTTAATGAGCCTGAAGTGACAAGTGCTCAGATTGAACTTTTCTTTTAGAGAGTCAAAAAGGAATGAATGTGACTACTCTATAAAATCTAGATAGAGGGATTACCAAACCAATCACAAAACTACAATATACAACTTGGTGATAAATTAAAGAGAAATTACCAAGGACTTATGTACGGCAGTCAATCTTCCCGAATGCTGTGTTCAGTGCATTGCGATTGATAGGGTGGCAGAAAAAGGATTGTAAATGATGCACAAATACATAAAAAACATTTACTAATCCTAATCAATGGAGGCTGATCTATGTGATGCAAGCAAGCTTCAGTAATGAGTTACTGTTCATAAGCAGCAAAAACAACTAAACAAAACTGAAAACAAGGACAAAACCCCTAAATTTCTAGAATGGAAATTGGTTCAGTCATTCATTAAACCCGTGCTTCACAGAAACAAGGATGTGTCGCACTTTACAAACTCGTGAGGTGCGATGCATACTAGTTGACAGTGACAGACAATGTGATGGGCCAGGGAGCACAACTGAAGTGGGTTTTGGCTCAAATTTATAGTTGATTTCAGTGAGTTAAGCCGAGCTACGATGGATAGTAAATAAAAAATTATAGAGGAATGATCTTCAGAGGCTACTGAGCTACCAAAAGGGAATCTAGAATGCTTGTAAGTCAAATGTTCAATTCATAAACTAAACAAGAGGTTGACTGAAGTAGCGTTTATCTATTATGCAATTGCAGAGCAAGAGCAGTTTGAAGGCTACCTAGATGACTTTAGGCTCTGTCTATAGTTTATAAAATAAAAAACAACAACTAACAAACATCTATTCGATCCCTAGTTGAGTTGCCATTTTGTTTCTGGGAAAACTAGTGTATTTTTTATCAACTAGCCCTCTAGGTTTGGTAGCTACCCTAGAAACAACAGTTCAAAGTAATTCAACAATTTCTTCTATGCATAATAGATAAGAGAAGGATGAGAGGACCAACTTGAAACTTTCGCTTGATCCTTTGCTCGATCTTACTCCCCCTTGACAAAGCTCACAACTCCTCTCCGTAGTCATCGCCCTTGAAGAGTACCTGTAGAAACATAGTAGCAAAGAACTATCAAAGCATCTTGATCTATTGTAACACAAACACTACAGAATCAGATATATAATGAACATACATTGGCATTCACAAATAACAAAATTCATAAGTGCACAATTATATGGAAGAAAACTTGAAGAAGTTTATTAAATAGAAGGGAGAATTAGAACCCAATTGTTTGATCCAGCATCATCCTCCCAGCATCAAGCCCTCTTCACCTCATGAAATAGCAAATCACACCAACAATACAATGCTCTTATCTCAAACACAAACTATCATCACTTCCTTGTAATTCACAATATTCCAGCCTCTGGATCTCTTCGATGAGGGGTCCATTTATAGATGTGTGCAAGGGTGTAAGTCATCTCTGGGGTTTTGATTAGTGCCATTCCACTTGTTGCATTTGGTTCCACTTGGAGATTTATTGGATCTCTTACTCATCCCTGGGCGAATTCAGAGAGACACGTGTCATAGGAGAAGTTTCTATAAGATTCCCTGGGCATCCACTTAGCAAACTGTCTCAGGCATTTGTCCATCCTCACTCATCGTACCCTACAGAAGTCTTTATCAATATGCATCGTACCTGGCTAGTGTAGAAGTTAGTATGCATCGTACCCTGACAATGGAGCAGTTAGTATGGTCCAGTTTAGGCCAATGTTGTATGGTTTTTCAGGTGGAACTTTTGGGGAATGATGTAATTAGATGACCATGATCTTTTAGGGTATGAAACAACACTTTTAGGGGTTGAAGAGCCCTAGTTTATCGACATATAATATTGGGGTTGAAGTGCCCAAATATGTCTATAACACACATTCATGCTTAGAATATGGCATGCGGGTGATTGGTCTAAAGAGAGATTTGGTTCAACCATGTCTATGGTCGGGTGGTACATGGAAGTCCTGAACCTAGTCAGATTTTCCTATGATTAATAAAAGCTAAGTTCTATTACATTTTCATTGGTTTATATGTGTATTTAATGGTTGTCATATCTATGACATTTATATGGTTTTATGCTAGTTATAAGCATGGTTAAATGATTGGTTTATGTCATGGTTATTTCATGTATTTACTTGTAATTGTTAAATGGATGGATGCAAGACCTAATTGATGATATAATAGTTCAATGGAGAATGAGGTGATCCTTATGGTTATGTTTCATAAGTTATTTGAGTCATTTATGCTTTGTCTTGTATCTTAGACCTGTAGGTTGCATTCATTCCAAGTGTTTTATTGAATGTCAATCTCAATTGCGGATGCTCAGGCCTAGTCGTAGGTTTTATTCATGATTTGTTTATATCGTAATCATTTCTTTGATGGATTCCGAAAGTTATAACAAGTTTTGGGTAGAGGTCAGGATTTTGGGCTAGAAAGGTGGCTCAAATCTTGGGGATACTGGCACATATCTACTAGAAAAAGTTCGGGGATGCTAGCACACATGCCTGTGAGAGCGACTTGGGCTTGTAGTTGTTATCTTTTCTATAGCATGAGAGAAACCAGGGGTTAAAAGGATTAAATCATCAGTGGGACTCAGGGACAGATGTGTCTGAGTGGCTGACATGTCTCCTGATGGTGGTGTTACTAAATTGGATGGGTTTGTTTGAAGTGTTCCATTGGTTTCATTTCCTTAAGGTCACCAAGGAAATTGAATCCCTTATAGTAGCCTCTCTCATCACATGTTTACCTTGGTTGGCTGGTTATTTGGGTGGACTTGGGAAGAGGGGGTGTTACAGAGTGCTATCAGAGTAGGTTGCACTCTCTTTGGGTCATATCTTATACCACAAAGTAGTACCAAAGCATGGTTTCCATATCCTTGGTTGAATGTGTTAGTCATGCGTGCATGTCAGATGCATGTACAATGGAGTAATGGTTATTGTCATGCATGAGGTCATGGTTTGTGTAGTTGATATGGTCATGCAATGATGACTCGACTCTAGATAGAATTATGTGTAAATGGTTTGGTGCTCATGTGTTATATTTCTATATGTAGTTGTCATGCATGAATGGTCTTGGTTATAGTTATGAATGAATAGTAGGTCAAACACACCTTGTGAAGTCATGGTATGCAATTTAGGTCATTAGGGTGATATTGGTACGTTATG
Source organism: Pinus tabuliformis (assembly GCA_031772625.1). Lineage (NCBI taxonomy): Eukaryota > Viridiplantae > Streptophyta > Pinopsida > Pinales > Pinaceae > Pinus > Pinus tabuliformis. The sequence continues at coordinate 978,503,230 of CM062817.1, read as the reverse complement.
ATGCTAATGTGTTGGCTGAGATAGAGCAGGAGATGCAGATCATCATAATGAGCTTGTAGCATTAGGCTTTGGGGTAAGCACAAACCGTCATATAGGTATTGTATGTTGACATACAAGTGTGTAAGTTAAGAATTTTTATATACATTAGGATTAGATACATTAGGTTTATGTACATTTTTTTGATGTTATGGTTACATTCATGATAGGTGTTAGTTGATTATTGTAGTTACATGCACATGTGTCAGATAGCCAATAATGATAGTAACCTATAGTTATCCATTAATATTGTTGTTTTATATTAGATAACTTGATGATTATGCTATATGTTGCTGATGAGCATGATAGGCTAACTTGTTGTTGTTAAATGATAGTTAGCTTTATGATTAGGGTTATTACATTAAGATCTTGATGTTTTATGTATCATGCTAAATTAGAATAGATGGTTAGGGTTATGACATTCAGGTATGAGCTGACATATTTGTGATATGTTGTTGTATTGATCTAGATTGACTTGGCATATGTGTGAATGATAATTGTGTATGAGTTATGATGTAAACATTCTATCTAGTGACTATTTGGATATCATGATCTTATTTAAGTTTGGGTTAATATATGAAAATATGGATTAATTTTGCAGACAAGGTGGCCTCCCCTGAGATACATTAAGATATAAGTTTTCTTATGTCATATACTTTGTGCTTGACTGTCTTATTATGATATCTATTTTTTTTTTGAGCGTTTGGTGTCCAATTAATTTATTTAACATGCTATGTTTGCAATTTGGTTGAATTTTTTATGAATTTCATAATATGAGTATGCGTTCCAATGATCTTATTTTAAGATGATTGTACTAACAGATATGTGTTGAGACAATTGATATGCACTTGAATGTACTTGACAATTGCAGAATTATGTCTAATGATTATGAGTTGACTATGGGTTATGACATGATTGTTAGTCTTGATAAAAGTTGATTTCAAATTGATAGGTATGATTGTCTTGATATTTGGAACATGTTGTTGATATGTGTGAGAAGTTGCAAGAAACATGTTTGGGATTAATGTTACAAGGTAATAGTTGATGTGTTTATATAACTAATAGTTGGGTGATGTGACAATACTAGTAAGCCTCAATTCCAACCAAGTAGAAAGGTAAAGGGAAGGAATTCGACAAGAATTACTTTGGCTATGTTTGGAAACCCTAATTCCAAACCAATGAGTGCTTTACATATAATAAGTCTTCTTAACCTTGATTTTGTCTGACATTATGTGGATATGTGCTAGACCCATGAACATGTACTTGACAGGTACATTAGCTAGAGGTATATCTATCAAGGGGATTGGAATCCCTTGAGAGATGGTGTGGATGTGTTCAGTTGCAAGCAATGTGGGTGGAAAATAAAGATAAGGTAACTGGTGTATTGTGATGTTTATTTATGCACTTGTTATGTCCCTATGATAGTGTCATCCATGGATTACATGGAAAATAGGTTGCCATGAAATTTTGAAGAAGGCTTAGGTTGAACTTTCCTTCAAAATCATGGGGATTGAGTCATGGTGTATGTGGTTAGTCTTGTGCTTTTGGTCTTTTGTGACTGTTGTGCTTGATTTACGATTTTTCTTGTGTATGGTGAATATCTATGCCACTTTATTGTGTTGTCATGTTGTTATTGGTTTTCATGGTTTCTTCTTGTTTGTTTCTTGGCTTGCCTTTTATGTTTTGTGTCTTGGGAATTGATTTGGGGAAGAGTAAATGTTAATGGAGCTCGAGGAGATACGTCTGGTACTCGACAGGTAATGTAAGACTAGAATGAATCTCTGTGCATGAGTAAGCACAAAAAAATTTAACACTATGAAAGTTGATTGGAGTGGTTGGGTCCATTATGGTAAATGGGTGATGACAGCACACACATGAGAAAGGTAACTAGAAAAGGTAAAGTAAATGGATCTAAGGTGTTGGATAGCTTTCCTATGTTGGGAAAAAGTGTTCTGAATTTCGTGCATATGTTGCATGAATAAAGGAAGTTCTCTTAAACCTTGACCTTGATATCTGGTAATTATTTTATGATCATCATTATGCTAATGTTTATATATGTATAGATGTATGCATGTACGTCTTTTTCTAACACGATGGTGATTTTATATGCCAATTTTTATGTATATTAATGTATGTATCGATGTATCTATATCACTGTTTGATAGGGTCATAAGGAATTGTCCTTGTGGAGGAATGATTGCTTACACAGGCGAATGACATGAAGAGGTTCCTGGTCTTACGAGGAATCAATGGGGAGGAGTAGCCCTGAAAAATATATGAGGTCAGTATTATATGTTTATGAGTTGATATTATGTAATTATATTATTTCTATGTTATGGATAGGTTATACCGATGGATACAACAATGAAATGAAAGCAGTGTGGTTTGCGACATGCTAAGAAAAGCATGGACAAGACACTAGAAGCAAGGTTTCTTGGTAAAGACAGTATGGTTTTGGATGTGTAGTACTATTTTTGTGCACATGTTTCATATATTATGTTATGTGCATGTAGATTTGTGTGGATATTTCATATATAGTGCTAGGTATAGATGGTGCAATGAAGATGTTGGATATGCGATGTTTTGTACAGATGATTCTATGTACATGTTGGATATGTAGTGCTATGTACAAGTAGTATTTCATGCATGTTGTACATGTGGCACTATGTAAATATAGTGTTGTGTGAATGATTGTACAAGTGGTGATGTGTGCATGTGATTTTTTGTAGATGTTGTACTAGTGGCGCTGTGTGAAGGTAGTTCTGTGTACATGTCGTGCATGTGGTGTTGTGTACATATGGTGTCATGTACATGCCGTGTGTGTGGTAGTGTTTACATGTGGCATTGTGTACACGTTTTCTAGTGGTGTTGTGTACATGTGGCATAGTGTACACATTATGCAGTTGGTGTCGTGTTCATGTGGTGTTGTGCACATGTTGTGGAGGTTGTTGTAGTGTACAGGTGGTACTGTGTACATTTGGTACATATGGTACTGGTGTAGATGCATGTATTGCATCGTATTGTATGACGTGTATAGTTGTATGTGTGTGATGCACTCTATGTGTATGTGCACATGGTTGAGGATAAGGCACAGGGTGTTTTCCTGGTGTGGCAATTGATCTGGAGTGCGCACGAAATAAATACAAAGGTAGAAGCTAAGGATTGATGAAAGGATAAGTATCAACATTTTATTTCACTTTTATTATGCATGTGATTTATGACTATGGTATATGATTATTATATATGATCTATGATTCTAGTTTATGATGGTTACATATGATTTATGATGTTGATCTATGATGGTAGTGTTTTGAGCTAACCAGATTTGATATGTTTATACATGATGTTTTGATCAAACAACTAGTTTGACTTTGACAGGAAGTAAACAGTATTGCAAGTATCCTTATTAATGAACTACCAATGAGGTATGATTTGAGGTTATTTCAATTTATTTAAATCAAATGGAAATTATGTGCTTGGAACAATAATGGATGAACATGCTTGGTTGGGTGGTTGAAATCAACTGCAAGAATTTGCAACAGCAAAAGGAATTGGAAAATGTAGCAATATGTTGGTAGATCACTTCAAGAGCAAGGCCATTGTGGGACACTAGTACCCAATAGTGTCCATTAATTTCCATGAGCATGCTATGAGCGGTATGATAGTCGAGGCAAGTATATTCCTTGGTTGTTTTATCTTCCGATGCAATGAAGCCTTGCCAAGGGATGGATCACCCGGGATAGGATATTCTGGCGAACATGGAAAGTGAGTGACTGCACAAAAGGGGGTGAATGGACTTCCTAAAGGACTGTGTAGCAAAGAAGGGAATGTCATGGATATATTGGTTTTGGTCATTAGCATTGCTAGATGGAATCATATTCACATTGGGAGTGTGCCCTAGAACAATGATCCAGTAACTGTTAGCTGAGAGGACAAGTGGCACAGGGTTATAGAGCTAGACATTGGATGTAGCTTTGACCATGACATTGGATTCTGGACTTCCTATGAAGGAGGTGAATCTTGGGATTACATTGAGGGTGGTGGTGAGATCCTCCAAATTCCTTTGTTTATTGATATGGACATCGTATCCTTTTATTTGTTGGTTTAGCAAATGTGCATATCTGTATATGTGGTTATTGTGAATACTGTAATGAGTTGTGTTATAAAGCTCCAGTAAGCGGTATGGTTGTTGTCTTGTCATGTTGTCATTATGTTTTTCTTTCAATAGGTCTTTCATTGTAAATAAAACAATGAGCTAAGTTATAAAGCTCCATGGGAAGTATGTTTTCTTTTCAGTAGTCTTGCTAAGGTATTGGTGTGGTTTAACACCAAGGACACTATTTCCCAAGGGGGGGGGTTTTGTATAATCCCTGGTGAAAAATTCATGTAATAAAAGTTAATAAAGGAAAAATAAGAACACGAGTAAGGGATATGCATCCCAAGTTGAATGTTGGGAAAATATATCCTAGTGGTCATCACTTGATGTGTGTTTTGGCTAAGGAAAATTAGAAAAGGAAAAAGAAAAGGCATTAAAAGGTAAAAAGGATTTTTTGGCACATTTATTTATGAAAATAAAGGAAATTAGGAGAAAAGTAAGGTGAAAGGTCAGAGGTTTCATGTGAGGAGGAAAATGAAGGAAAATAATGGAAAATTAAGAAATTAGAGGCCTCATTAATAGAAAGGTTTATGAGGATCAGTTGGTAGGCTTGGTCAGTGTAACCTTTTGTTAGTTCAGTTTTGGAGCTCTCTCCATATTCTCTCTTTCTCTCACTCTTGGTCACTTAGAATTTTCTTGGAGCACTCTATCTTTGGATAAAGGAAGGAAAATCAAGCAAAGGGAAGGGAAGGAAAGTAAGGATAAAGGAAAGGGAATCAGGATCAAACAAATTCAGCAGGAATACTAGCAAGTAACCTTTTTCATGTGTGATTTCCTAGTTGGTTTGGACATGTGTGGCTTGCATGTTCGTGTATGGTCCTCTTGTTGTCGGTGGCATGGTTTTGCTGGGTTATGACAATGGTTTTCTCCCTAACCTTTCCTTTATCTGGATGCCATGGTGTTGGGATGTTTATCATGGTTTTGAGCTTTGGTTTGTTGGGTGGATTTTGGAATCTGGGGTGGAGGTGGTCTCAAGGTTCATTCCCAAAGGCCTAGAAATCTCTTGACCGGTTTTGGTGAGATACACGATAATGCTTGAGGGAGAAGTCTCGGTTTAGGGCCTAGTGATCCAGGCTTGGATTGTGGTGAAGCCAGAGAGACTGGTTTCAGTTTAGGGCCTAGTGATCCAAGATTGGATTGCGGTAAATCCTGAGAGAAAAGGAGACGAAAAATTCCTCAAGGATAGTAATGGATTTCAGATGGAATTCCAATTTCAGCTCAGTTGTTATTAGAGCACATTTTTTGGTATGATCACAGTTTGGTGAGGGTGGAGGTGGTTTAACCTCTGGATTCTCTTGGTTTTTCTCGCATTGATTGTTCTATTAGGTCCCACATTCATGCTTGGAATATGGCATGAGGGTGACTGGCTGAAAGAGAGATTTGGTTCAGCCATTTCTATGGCTCGGTGGTATGTGGAAGTCTTGAACCTAGTCGAGTTTTCCTATGATTAATAAAAGCTAAGTTATCTTACATTTTCACTAGTTTAGATGTTGATTTAATGGTTGTAATATCTCTAGTATTTATATGGTTTTATGCTGGTTATCAACATGGTTAAATGATTGGTTTATGTCATGGTTATTTCATGTATTTACTTGTAATTGTTAAATGGATGTATGCAAGACCTAATTGATGATATAATAGTTAAATGGAGAAGGAGGTGATCTTTATGGTTATGTTTCATAAGTTATTTCAATCATTTATGGTCTGTCTTGTACCATAGACCTGTAGGTTTCATTGATTCCAAGTGTTTGACAGAATGTCAGTCCCGGTTGGGGATGTGCAGGCCTAGTCCTGAGGTTTATTTTTTATTTGTTTATATTTTCATTATGTCTTTGATGGATTATGAAGGTTATAAGAAATTTATGGGTAGAGGAATGGATTCTGGGATAGAAATTGGCCCAAATCTCGGGGACGCTGGCACAGGTCTACTGGAAAAAGTCCAGGGACTATGGCACAGAGGCTTCTGAGAGTGACTTGGGCTTCTGGTCGTTGTATTTCCTATAACATGAGAGCGAGCAAGGGTGTTGCATTAAAAAATGTCACCTTGACATTCTACAATCTGTGTGAGTCTATTACCACTCATACTTTCCTCCTTTGCAAGTCTTAAGCCTTAGTTCCTCATATCAAGCCTTGAAAATAAGAGAAAGCCCTCAAAAGTCTCTAAAACTCTAGTTCCGCATTTTCTCTTCGCATTACCTGCGGTCCCACACCTAATGGTCATGTATCCTGTGCACCTGACTACTCTGTCTCTGTGTTATGGGTGCATACCCCTGTAAAAGTTAAAAAGGTGCAAGTATATTCTAAAAAACTCACTTTCAGTCATTTCTAGAAGCTTCTGAAAGGAATCTTGAGGTGGAAAGTTCGCTCTCTTAAGGTTCATGCATCCCATACCTTAAGGAGCTAACCCCTTGATGTGAGAATCTTATCCCTTTGAAGGAGGATTCTATCCCTTCATAGGTGGACTTGTAACCTCCTCCTATGCACTATAAAATGAAACATTGGGATGGTTACTGAGGAGGTTGAAAGCTGAATATTTTTTAGGTGAAATGTTGTTGGAACTTAGTCTTCTTTAATTGAGCTTCTATGAGGAGAGATTACATACCTCTATGATCTCATTTGGAAGATAGCAAGGCTTGTCAAAGTAAAGGAAATTCTTGTCTTAGACATCAGGAAGAGCTTGTTCAACATCAAGGTTGAAAAGTTTGTAAGGTTCTTCTACTTCAAAGTTAATACAAATAAGTTTGTTTTTCTCAATAAGCTATTGATTCATGGTTTATTTTATGGATTCCTTGATCACCATAATAGACATGATTTATGATATTTGCTATGCAAGTGCTATTTAATGTTTTCTTGTTTGTGATTGCAAGTTTTCAAAGGTAATTCTTTCGAACGATCAAAGGATGACTACTATGAACAAGCGTTGGATCTAAGGTAGGATCTTAACACCTTTGTAGTATTTACTTATAAATCGTGTATGTCTAGAGAAAGATAGGTTTTTTTGTCTTTTTTTAGCTAGACTATCTTCTAATACTAGGGAGATCAATCTTGTCCACAAGATCGATTTATCCGGCCAACAAATTGGCGACTCCGATGCGGAGCTAAATTTGGTTTTTGGTTTTCCTTTGTCTTTGACTTGAGAAACTTGTTTTCGTTTCTCGTTTTTTATTGATGTATGTTGGCTTGGGTAGTTTTTAGAATCTGGATTTTTTTTTTTTTTTTTCGAAGTTTTCAAGGGACCGCACTTTCTCTTTACAGACAGTGCGGGCATCTCCACACTCTTCCTTTAGTAAAGAGAGCGGTACCACATCTGGTTCTTCTGGAAGCCTGCGGACCCTTTAAAATTTTTTGAAAAACCTAAAAAAATTTCTTCCGGTTAAGTTTAGGTTTCATTTAAGGTTTTTAGTGTCTACTCAGATCTGAATTTGTCCTGTCAAAAATCTCTTGTGAGTGAGTTCCGATGGTATTTTTGTTATAGATGATTTTCTAAAAGTTTTGCATGCCTGGAGTGGTTTTCACATGGTCTCTATAGTGACTCAAATATCAGAAGCTTGAGGAACCTTAGATTACCCTGGTGTCTTTTCATCGTCTTGATGAGTCTGAATTGGTTGTGAAATCTTTCCTTTGTGAGAAATAGATTTAGTTCTCTCCTTGCAAATCTTTGAACAAGCTTTGTCATAAGTTTTGAATTTCATTTTTATAAAAGAAAACATATCTAGATGTTTTTTGATTGATTTGTTATTCTGAACAAATGAATCCTTAGTTTACTGAATGGCTAAGTAAAACATCCTCAAAAGGACTTGAAGCTTTTATTCAATTAGTTTTTTTAAAAGTTTTAGATCTCAAAATTAATTTTTGTACTTTTGAGTGTTTTTCTAGAACTTTTAGATATCTTTTGAAGCAAATTGTTTTTTGTAGTTTCGAGTTTTGAAAAAGGAAAGGGATTTATTATGAACATTAATTAATAGTCTCATTTTGAGTTCTTATTGAAAAAAGATGAAAAGAATTTCTTTTCATTTCCATGTTAAAAGAAAGAATTGTTTCTTAAAGAATTGCATTCTCGAACTCTTTCTTTTAGCTAGAATTTCATTGAAGGAAAAACGAATTGCTTATCATTTTAGGTGCATTTTTTAGTGTTTTTGGAGTCGATTCTTCACACAATCAAAGTTTCATTTCCATACCTATTGACTTAAAGGACAACCCATAAAAGCAATCCTTAATTAAAATTGATCTATTAATCTTTTTTATTTCTAGGGCTCTTATCACCAATATAGCTTAGGCTAGTATCTTGGAGTAGGGAGTAATTAACTCTCCAAGATAGTTAAAACAAACAAGTAGCTACATCTTGCGGTAGCAAATAAATCCAATTGTAATTGATAAATTCTGGGAAGCTTCTCTTAAAGGAGTCAATCACGAGATCATGTCCGAACCTTTGAGACAATCAAGTTTGTTTCATTGGGAAAGATAGAAGATTTGCACGTATTATAAACGGTAAACCTCGGATTAACCATTGTCGAGGAGCCTGGGGTCACTTGTTGGTAAACCTCATATTTATCATGTTGAGGAGCCTTCAAGGGGATTGAGCTTTGTTACTCTGCCGTTGTGTGTAGATCCGATTATAGATTATTCCCCCAGTTGTATTTATTGTTGTTCGTAACCTTAGTGTCCATAAACTTAAGATTATTTCCTAAGGTGACCGTGAAGGACGGGTCTCACTATACCTATAGCAGACATCGACTAGACTCACTTGGACTCTCTAGGGGTTCTCTTCACTCGAAATATTTTTGTGAAGAAACCTGTGCCAGTCTATTTCATTAAGTAGGTTGTCGGGGTAACTGTTCCAACCACGCTTTCTGTATTAAAATTCTACGACGTTGGTTTTCATCACCAACTAGTGTTTTTAGTACGGGAAGTTATTGTTTGTGTGTGGTTTGAACTCTTAGATTTTTTAGGCGTGTGATTCAGTTGTTTGTTTCTTTAGAGACTTTAAGTGCTTTTATTGAAATTTTCTTTGTTTGCGTGTGATTATATTCATCCTACATCAAGAGGTTATTATCTTTCATTGATCATGTCAAGATAGTCATCTATGTTTTCCCAATCACCAGAAACATTTTTATATGGTGGTCCTTCTGTTCCTTCGGGGTACCAATCACTCTCTGGTACTTTTTCAGGAGCAACTCCTCGACTGACTGAACATCAGTTATCACCTGGTAATAATGGAAGTAAAACATTGAACGTATAGCAAATTCTTAGGATGTCTGGTAGTATTCCAAATCCTCAACCCCAAGGTAGTCAGTTACCTCCTAGGGGGCAACCTTAAGGTAGTCAGTTACCGCTTGGGGGGCAAGATCAAGGCAGTCAGTTACAGCCTGGGGGGCATTTTCGAGGTAGTTAGTTACCGCCTGGAGGGCAACCTCAAGGACAGTACATACCTTCAGGACAGTACATAACCCAAGGTCAACCCAGAATACTCCTCAGGATGCTTATCAACCCCAAATTCAGTATGTGCCTTAGCGTTATCAACCTCAAGGTCAGTACCCAACTCAAGGTTTCCAATCGCCTTCTAGTCAATCTTTTTTACGAGCTGGAAATGTACATCCTAATTATCAGCCCTACGTTCAACCAAGTTATGGTCCTCCATATGCACAACCTTTTATGAGTCCATACCCCGGAACGAACATGGTGTGGGATCCATCTCAAACTCAACAGGCTATGCAACCTAATTTGCATTTATCTAATCAACTTGGACAACCTTTGGTTTCTGGTCCAACCCAGCAACCTGTCCAACCTACTGTTCAAACCTCTGCACTTGGTTTAGTTCAGCAGCCTGGGCCTAGCTCACCTCAGACTCCACCTCAAACTGCTGCTACAACTGCTGCAACTTTTGTTCAACCTACCACTCCTATTTCTGGAGTATCTGTAGCTCTGATTTCTACTATCCCTGCATCAGTGCAAACTCCTCAAGTCTCTATGCCATAGTCTAGACCTATAGTTCAGACTTCGGTCCAGATGCCTACAGGACAAGCTGGTCCAAGTACGATTGCTACAAGTCAACCACAATTCACTTATCAAGCGTACCAGGGACAGTATCAATCCGGTCCTACTGTACAAAACCCAGTTTATTATAATCAATGATATCCTAGCCATACTTATCAACAACCTCAACAACCTCAGTTTGGTCCGGTTAATCCTAGTTTTCCAGGAGGTTATAACATTACTAATGAAAATCCGACTCTAGGTTATCCTGGATATCCTCCTCCTGGAGCTAGTCTCATTACTCAAGGCTTTCATGACCCTAACCGTTAGTTACCATTTATTGCAACTTTGGATTTACCTGATTTGTCACGCCTTACGAATGATCCGATTTACTATCTTCTGTATTGGCCACTAATGCCAAATAAGTTTCCCAGTGATATCCTGAAATTCGAGGGTAAGTCAGGAGAGGATCCTTCAAATCATGTTATGACTTGTCACCTCTACTGTGCATCTAATACTATCGTTGATGATTCAATTCGATTGCGTCTTTTTCAAAGAACTCTTATTGGTCTTGTTGCCAAATGGTACATTGAGTTACCACGAGGCTCTTTTTATAATTCCAGTCAGTTAGCCACTTCCTTCTTAACTCATTTTCAGTTTCCTGTCAGATACGACAATGGCACAGAACAGTTAACTTCACTAAAACAATCCACGTCCACATATATTTATGATCATATTCATGAATGGAGACGTAGAAGACATTTAGTGAAAATTTTCATTCCAGATCAAATTGCAGCGGAATGGTTCGTTAAATCATTGTTACCTAAAATCACTGAAGATGTAGCTAAGGCAGGAGTTGTCACTGAAGAGCAAGTCATTGCTCAAGCTCAGTACCTTGACCTCATTTATAAGAAGTCAGGTATTTTACATGAAAAAATCCCAGATCTTCCAAAAACTACAGCTCCTTCAGGGTCTCATGTTGCTGATGGTATGATTGGTTCAGTCAGTACTAAAAGCAAGAAGAAATCTTCAAAGAATTCTTCTCCTACAATAACTTTACCTGATTCCCCGAAAGGAGATTCTTCCCCTGAATTTTCTGCCAACGTTCATGTCGTAGATTCATCTACGACCAAATCCGGTAGTAAAGAGAAGGGGAAGAACAAATACAATCAAAATTCAAAAGCTAAAACGAATAAAAATGAATCTACTGAAGAGAAACGAAAACCTCACTTTCCTTGTTTCATTTGCGACGAGGATCATTTTACTAAAGAATGCCCACATCGAGCAGAGTTTTTGAAATTCGTTAAAGGTTCTCAAATGCATGTTTTCTTGAAGGATCCTTTTCTTACTCAAGATACTAAGGTGGTTTCTTCTTCCTCGAATACCTCAAAAGAACCCATTATGATGATGTCTCATGTTAGGATTGTGACGTGATCACAAGATTACGGTAGTAAAAATCCTGTTGATGGTAAAGAAGCAGAATCTTCTAATTCAAACACATCAACTACATCTCCTCCTAGTTCTGATCCACTACAAATCAAGAAACCCAACCTTGACTTAGTAATCAAACTGCCTGCTAAAGGTATATTTTGGAAATCAGCTTTCAATCCACATGCGAGAGCTGCTCAGAATTATAACATTGTTGAAGACTTAGCTATTTCCCCTTCAACAATGTCAGTTTTGGAAGTGTTGCAATCATGCCCAGCACAGCGTAAATGATTATTGTCTACTATAGGAGCTGTTGATATTCAGGATCCAAACCTAATAATCTTTGATTTAGAGAATAGTACACCTCACCTACCTCATCAAATGGCTTTCTAGATTCCAGTGTTAGTAAAAAATAGACCTTGCTTTCAGACTATGATTGATGAAGGGGCTTCTACATGTATTATGTCGATCTAGTGTTGGAGATCACTTGTTTCTCCTACACTCAATTAGTCTTCGACAATTCTAAAGGCTTTTGATGGTCGAGGGTTCCATCCTTTTGGTATTTTGCAGGATTTACGTATAGGGGTTGAAGGCAAAACCGTACATCTAGATGTGGAAGTGGTTGATGCCCCTCTAGATTACAACCTTCTCCTGGGTCGCAGTTGGTCTTATGTTATGACTACTATTGTTTCATCGGTATTTCGGCTTATTAAGTTTCCGCATAATGGAAAGATCATTACGATAGACCAGCTGAATTATTTCTCAATTGGCCTAGTCTCTACAGATAGTATTCAGCACGTCGGTAAAACGACTATCCCTTACAAGGATGTTGGTGTAGATTTGATTAAAGATTCTGGTTTACTGGGAACTCTTTCCTTCCCTCTTCCTAACGTATCGCCTTCTATTGCAAATATTCATATGATTTCATCGAAAACTGTTACTTTTGATGATCCTCGGATCGTACCTTCTGATTCTGAGGTGGATTCATTTGATGGCGCAATGCCTTTGAGTCCATTTGAAATTTCATATCAAGTTGTACAGTCGTTTTTTGATTCCTGACCAGTCACGAGGATAGTTTTGTTCCTGTGTCAACCTCGTTGAAAAATGAAACCAAATGTATGGAGCATAGTTCCTTGTCTTGTGTCAAGCTCGTTAAAAAATGAACAAGGAGTGGAGCATAGTTCCTTGCCTTGTGTCAAGCTCGTTTAAAAAATGAAACAAGGGTCATGAGGATAGTTCTTTTACTGTGTCAACCTCATTAATAAATGAAACGACTCCCTTTCCAAATCGAGTCTTTGATTAAGATCTCATAAAATCCAAGTCGAGTCTTTCCAAGATCTCGAAAGTGAACTTTCATTCCATCCACCTTTTTGAATGCAATGAAGCTTGGGGGGCATGTGCCTCGATTTGAGTCATTATGCTGGGGGCATGCGAACTTATAACAAGCATAGTTTTTTGTTTCAAGCTTGTGTAAACATGAAACATCTCGTGATTGCCATTTTTATCCATTAAATTCTGCTAGATGAGCCTTGGTTGTTTCTTTCCATCACCACCATCTCTTTGGCTAATCATATGCTTTCACTTGGTTGTCTTTCCTTTCCTGAGGGACTGCAGCAATGAGTGGTTTTGTTAGCCAACCTCTTAACCATTATGTTTTTAGTAGTTCCACCATTGTCAGAACCAGTTGCTACCCTTTATACCACTCGTTCCTCTAGGACGAGTCTTCTTTAAGCTCTTTTTTGACTCGTAAAATATGAAAAGATTGCCAAGTTTTTCCCTTTTTAATTTGTTAAACAGAATTAAAAGGGAAGTCCAAATACAGCTCTTTTCTGACTGTATAAACATGAAAATATTGTCGGACTTTTGTCATTTCAAGTTTGATACTGGTTGTGAAAAAACGTTTCTTCGATCACTTTTTTACTTTTTCGGATTGAAGCCACTAATTTGTTGGCATTATGATTCAAGTGTTGTCCTTGATGGCAACTCACTCAGAGGTTGGTACAGATGCTCAGAAGTTGGTACAGGTGATGGCAACTTAATCAGAAGACAGATTCTAGTAAAGCTTGCCAAGGAAGTTCATACACGCAGGTTTGTTAAGCCCAAGTCGCGTGTACACGCAGGTTGACTTCATAAAAAGCGCGTGTATGTGGAAAAGTACCTTTGGTCCATGGCGGTTAGTCCTTGGAAGTTGTGCCTATGGTTTCGGACCATTGTGTCTCGACGGGCGTGTCGATCCCTAGTTTTGAAGTTGATGGTATTGTGTTTCTATGGTTTTGGCTCTTGGTATTGAACAAGGCCTAAGGCTATATAAGGAGAAGATCACTAGGCAAAGAGTAAGTGTGTGGGTGTCTGACGCAGTGAGAGGATCTGGTATTGCTGGTTATCTGTTCGGGACGCTTGACAAGGGTCGGATCTGACAGCAAAGGCAGAAGTAATCATTTCTAGATCTGCACGCGGGTTGCCTTTGGAGAAAGCGCGTATACACGCGGTTTTGGTACAGTGAAGTAGCGTATGCATGATAAGGGTTGATATTCAGGTTGTTGCTGATTCTGGTGGTTGTTGCAGAGTTCTAGATTCTAGTTTGGGTTCTGTGTTCTTGATGACAGGGTTTCAGTGATTCGGTATTGGGTTGTTTAATGAATTATGATGCAAGTATAAGTTGATGATTGTATTGCGGTAATGTTTGCTTTGTACTCTTGGATCCAGTCTGAAAATTGATGAAACGTGGTCCCTGAAGGTTGTAGGGTCAGCACCTACGTACTAGTAAATGGATCAGCTAGTACAAGAGCTGAGGGGGTTGTAGCTCCCTTCCAGAAGTAGTTGGAAAACGAAAGAGAGGGTTGTAGCCCTCTGCAGGTTGTAGCCTGCATACTGGTAAAGGACTGCACCAGTATATTGTAAAAGAAGTTTCTCATTAAAGAAGAAAGAGACGAATTGCAGCAGGTGGTTTTCACCCACATTGGGTTTCCACCTTATATCATGGTGTTCATGTGTGTGGCTCTTGTGTGATGTTCTGTTCTGTTATACTGCACCTGTTTACTGTTAAATTGCTTAATAATGTTCTGATGCATTTACTGAAGATAAGATTAACTGAATCATAAGATATCTGCATATACGCTAGTTTCTTTAGACACAGTCGCGTGTACACGCGGATTCACTTAACTGAAGTCGCGTATATGTTTCTGAGTATGAAATTGAAAAGGTTTTATTGATCTGATAATACTGATTCACCCCCCCTCTCAGTATTATTTCCAACAATTGGTATCAGAGCAGGTCCTTCAGAGGAAGCTTGATCGCTTGAAGGAAAAGATCCATCAAAATGGCTAATCCAGAAAGAGAGGCACACATCAGGCCACCAGTCTTTGACGGGAACAATTTTACTCACTGGAAGATAAGAACCACTGCATATCTACAGTCTCTTGGAGCAGAAGTTTGGGGACTCGTAGAAGGAGGATACAAATTCCCATCAGCAACTCCTACAGATCCAGCAGAGAAAAAGCAATATGAGCTCAATGCCAAAGTAGTTAATGTCCTATTGAGTACTTTGACTCAATCAGAATTTATGAAGATCATGCATCTCAAATCAGCTAAGGAAATATGGGACAAAATCGTTACAAGCTACGAAGGAGATGATCAGGTAAAAATAGCGAAGCTTCAAACTCTCAGAATCCGGTATGAAACTCTTAAGATGCGAAGTAATGAAAGCGTAGCTAATTATTTCCTGCGTATGGATGAGATTGTGAATTGTATGAGGGATCTGGGTGAAGAATTTGAGGAAGTTGTCTTAGTTCAAAAGGTTTTGAGATCTCTGTCTACTAAATTTGATTCTAAAGTATCTGCCATAGAAGAAAAGGAGAATGTGCGGAAAATTACCATGTCACAGCTTCACGGGATCTTAACTGCTTTTGAAATGCGACAAGAGGTACCACCAGAGGCCGCATTCGAAGTGTCAGAGGAAGAAGATGAGGTAAATTTTGTCAAGAATCTTGAACGGGGAACTGGACGGTTCAAAGATAAGCTACCTTTCAAATGTTTTCTATGTGGTAGAGTTGGTCACTATGCTGCTAGATGTCCTCATAACAAAGAAAGGATATATGAAGAAGATGGTAGAAGCTATTATTCCCATATTAAAAGTTCATTAAATGATAGTGAAGATATTAGAAGTCTCATGGCGCACAAGAAGAAGAATGCTTCATCCAATAATAGCGAGGATATTAAAAGTCTCATGGCACATGAAGAGATGAATGCAGAAACTGAAGAAGCTGCCAAATTAAAAGAACTATTGGAAACAGAAACCAGGGTAAGGGAGAGATTGCAGGATATAGCAAAAGATCAGAGCACAACTATTCAGAGACTTGAATCAAAGATCCTCTCTCTAAAAGAAGATCTTGAAGATCAAGAACATGAAGTGATCAAACTAAAGCGACAAGTGGAAGAAGGGAGAAAAGTTGAAGAAGACCTAAGGAAGCAGTATTTGAAAAAGGAAGAACAACATCAGGTTGAGGTAAATATCTTGAAAGGTAAACTAGAAGAAAAGGATAAGCTCTTACGATTTCAAGATAGTTCTAAAGTCTTGGATGATATTCTTAATAGTCAAAGATCTCCTGCTATCAAGACTGGTCTTGGTTTTCATGAATATGGTGAAGGTGAATCTAGTTCACAAGGTGAGGCAAGAAACTCTAATGAGAAATCTGAAATGCTCAAGGAACAACCAAGGAAAGAAATTCCTCAAGGAAGATCCTTTACTCCTAACTATGGACGTGATAGACGATTATTTCCTCCGCTGAATAATGTTGAATGTTATGTATGTCATAATCTTGGACATGTTGCAGCCAGATGCAGAAGTAGAATGGTTCAAGAAAGATCATCGCATTCCAGGCATTTCAGAGGGTATTGCTTTGCTTGCAATGCATATGGACACAAAGCAATTGATTGTGATAGAAGGAACATGAAAAATATAAGGTGTTATACATGCAACAACTATGGGCATAAAGCAAGGGAATGCAGGAGCAGATTTCAAAATTCAAGACAAGGGGACCATACATCATCACAGTTGCAGGAATTGAAGAAGACAGAGACAGAAAGGTGTGGGATAACTCAGTCAACTGACATAACAGACACAAGGGAATCTGAAAGTGATGAAATTCAGTATTCCATCCTGCATACGCTGATATAATGAAGACAAGTCGCGTATATACGCGAGTTACAGGCTGCAAAGTCGCGTATATGGAGAAAGGGCAGCAGAACAGACCCAGGTTCAGTCATGGTTGGCTCAGGCTCAGGGGGAGCAGAACAGACTCAGGAAATGGTTCAGACATGGTTGGCTCACACTCAGGGGGAGAATATTCTTCAAATAATGCATTGTTGGCATTATGGTTAGAAGTTGTTGATAAAGTCTTGGTCTAGATATTTCATCACTATGTCATGTATCTCTTTTATGATGTCAAGGTCATGTAACGGCCTATGTTGGTTTCCCCACTATGCCTGGGATGAATGATGAAATGTTCATGTATTATCATGGTTAGGTGGATGAGTCAATATTGGTATATCCCCACTAGGTTGGGTGATGAATGTATGTTGAGTCTTTTGGTGATAGGAAGGTCTTCTATGATGTATAAGTCTTTGTTCTTCTTGAAGAACATCTTTTGCAGATCTTGCCTACAGTCAAGGGGAGAATGAACAGCACAATTCAGCAAGAGCAGGATGGATAGATTGGTACACTTTGGCATACACAAAAGGGGAGCACATTTGGAGATTTCAGCAGGTACTTAGGGGGAGTATGGACAGCAGAAGGTATACCAAAGAAGAGAATATCTTGGTCCACCCTTTGCCCTTGATGTCAAAGGGGGAGAGTGACTTGGTGTGGTGGTTGCCATCAAGTCCAAAGGGGGAGATTGTTGGCATTATGATTCAAGTGTTGTCCTTGATGGCAACTCACTCAGAGGTTGGTACAGATGCTCAGAAGTTGGTACAGGTGATGGCAACTTAATCAGAAGACAGATTCTAGTAAAGCTTGCCAAGGAAGTTCATACACGCAGGTTTGTTAAGCCCAAGTCGCGTGTACACGCAGGTTGACTTCATAAAAAGCGCGTGTATGTGGAAAAGTACCTTTGGTCCATGGCGGTTAGTCCTTGGAAGTTGTGCCTATGGTTTCGGACCATTGTGTCTCGACGGGCGTGTCGATCCCTAGTTTTGAAGTTGATGGTATTGTGTTTCTATGGTTTTGGCTCTTGGTATTGAACAAGGCCTAAGGCTATATAAGGAGAAGATCACTAGGCAAAGAGTAAGTGTGTGGGTGTCTGACGCAGTGAGAGGATCTGGTATTGCTGGTTATCTGTTCGGGACGCTTGACAAGGGTCGGATCTGACAGCAAAGGCAGAAGTAATCATTTCTAGATCTGCATGCGGGTTGCCTTTGGAGAAAGCGCGTATACACGCGGTTTTGGTACAGTGAAGTAGCGTATGCATGATAAGGGTTGATATTCAGGTTGTTGCTGATTCTGGTGGTTGTTGCAGAGTTCTAGATTCTAGTTTGGGTTCTGTGTTCTTGATGACAGGGTTTCAGTGATTCGGTATTGGGTTGTTTAATGAATTATGATGCAAGTATAAGTTGATGATTGTATTGCGGTAATGTTTGCTTTGTACTCTTGGATCCAGTCTGAAAATTGATGAAACGTGGTCCCTGAAGGTTGTAGGGTCAGCACCTACGTACTAGTAAATGGATCAGCTAGTACAAGAGCTGAGGGGGTTGTAGCTCCCTTCCAGAAGTAGTTGGAAAACGAAAGAGAGGGTTGTAGCCCTCTGCAGGTTGTAGCCTGCATACTGGTAAAGGACTGCACCAGTATATTGTAAAAGAAGTTTCTCATTAAAGAAGAAAGAGACGAATTGCAGCAGGTGGTTTTCACCCACATTGGGTTTCCACCTTATATCATGGTGTTCATGTGTGTGGCTCTTGTGTGATGTTCTGTTCTGTTATACTGCACCTGTTTACTGTTAAATTGCTTAATAATGTTCTGATGCATTTACTGAAGATAAGATTAACTGAATCATAAGATATCTGCATATACGCTAGTTTCTTTAGACACAGTCGCGTGTACACGCGGATTCACTTAACTGAAGTCGCGTATATGTTTCTGAGTATGAAATTGAAAAGGTTTTATTGATCTGATAATACTGATTCACCCCCCCTCTCAGTATTATTTCCAACATAATTATGAAAAGTTCTCCTTGATCGTAATGGTCAAGCGGTTCTCTCAAGTATTATTTTATACTTTTTCGGGCTTGAGGGACACAAATTTACGAAAAAGGACCCCCTGGATTTTTCTTTTCTGTGTCTTTTTCAAACACTCTAAACATGAAAAGGACTCCAAGTTTTACCTATGTCGGACTCGTTAAACACTGAACATTGGACTCGTCACCATGACGAGACTATAGTCCTCTTTAAACCCTTTTAAGATTTGTTAAATATGAAAAGATTGTCGAGTGCTTGTCCTTTCCAGCTAATTAAAGTACTGGAAATGTCATCCCTCCTATATTATTTTATCCTTTTTCGGACCTGCGGGATTATTTTATCAAAAATTACCCCATGGAATTTTCTTAAGCTTTTCTTCTGACTCCCTAAAATTGAAAAACACCGACTTTTTCCTATACTCGACTCGTTAAAATTTAACAGAAAAGGACCTGTTCAATTTTAAACAGGAATGAACCACTCCTTCTTAGGGTTCGAATTTTAAACTAAGATGGAATCATCCGAAGGATGAGCTTATAAACAAGAAAATGTTATCCTCCTCAAGCTTGTCAAAAATAAAGAGGTACTTGCCAGAAATGGTGGGGAAAAGAGAGAAAAATGAACCTGTTTGTTACACTTTGTGTTTTAGAAAAGCCGTTAACCACTCTTGAACACGACACTTTTTGTTCACCTGGGTTGGGAAATCCTTTGCCTAACAGTTAATCAAACTACATTGAAAGTCTTCAGCTGGTTTCTAGGTATTAGCTTTGGGTCAATTGTCACCAAACCATCTGCAGTGTCATTATGTATTCAAGAGGTCAGTTAAAACAAAACCATTCCTTTACAAAATATTTGTCATCCATTTTTGACCATCCCTGAGTCAGTCCTTGCCAATATATTTCTTCAAAACTTGATCTATGATTTCATGTTGTGGGCTTGCCTATGACAGATTGCTTTCTATCAACTTCAGCTCATTATCTAGAAAGATGATCTAGAAATTGTCACTACCTTGAAATCTGCATGCCCTAATGGTAGGTTTCTTTCCTTCGACATTAGGTTGCATCATTGACCTTCGATCAAAGGATTCTATGACATGTTCGACATCAGCTCATTTATTCACATTTCATGGATTGTACTAAGTACTTTGAGATCCATTGACATTACTGGTGGTTTCTCTCACACTTGTTAACAATTCACATTATTGACTGGTAATCAAGTGGTTTCTACCATGTTCGATTTCGACACATTCATTCACATGGATAGAATCGTACTAGTTCAGGAAGCATAAATCAAGACCCTGGATCTAGTTTCTACCATACATGTTGCGAGGAATTTTGTTATTCATTTTACAGTGGACTATTCATAAATAGATGGTTGCACCCATACTGTGTCTACACATGTCTATACTCTTGATGTATTACAAAATAATTCCTGTAGCAGAACAATTTAGTCAGTTTTCTAGTCAGTTTTTATCTGAGTATGGGAATGCCTACCTCAGTGATGATATGTTCACATATAGATATCTTGCATTGAATGTTTTTACAGGTTTCGACTCGGGTGTCCACAGGATGATCCTTGAAATGATAAAGTACTTCACTCTTCATAGATGACAAACTCTATATTCATCTATTATAGACTTCACACATTAGGGGGCAATCTGTTGCATTAAAAATTGTCACCTTGACATTCTGCAATTTGTGTGAGTCCATTACCACTCATACTTTCCTACTTTGCAAGTCTTAAGTCTCAGTTACTCATATCAAGCCTTGAAAATAAGAGAAATCCCTCAAAAGTCTCTAAAACTCTAGTTCCACACTTTCTCTTTGCATTACCTGTAGTCCCACACCTAATGGTCATGTCTCCTGCACACCTGACCGCTCTGTCTCTATGTTATGGATGCGGACCCCTGTAAAAGTTAAAAAGGCGCAAGTATATTCTAAAAAACTCACTTTCAATCATTTCTAGAAGCTTCTGGAAGGAATCTTGAGGTGGCAAGTTCGCTCTCTTAATGTTCATGCATCCCATACCTTAAGGAGATAACCCATTGATGTGAGGAGCTTATCCCTTTGAAGGAGGTTTCTATCCCTTCATAGGTGGACCTGTAACCTCCTCCTCTGCACTATAAAATGAAGCATTGGGCTGGTTACTGAGGAGGTTGAAAGTTGAATATTTTTGAGGTGAAATGTTGCTGGAACTTAGTCTTCTTTGATTGATTTTTTATGAGTAGATATTACATACCTCTATGATCTCATTTGGAAGAGTGCAAGGCTTGTCAAAGTAAAGGAAATTCCTATCTCAGACCCCAAGAAGAGCTTGTTCAACATCAAGGCTGAAAACGTTGTAAGGTTCTTCTAATTCAAAGTTAATACAAATAAGCTTGTTTTTCTCAATAAGTTGTTGATTCATGGTTTATTTTATGGATTCCTTGATCACCATAATATATATGATTTATGATATTTGCTATGCAAGTGCTATTTAATGTTTGCTTGTTTGTGATTGCAGGTTTTCAAAGGTAATTCTTTCGAACGATCGAAGGATGGGTACTACGAACAAGCGTTGGATCTAAGGTAGGATCTTAACACCTTTGTAGTATTTACTTCTAAATCGCATATGTTTAGAGAAAGATAGGTTTGTTTGTCTTTTTTTTGCTAGACTATCTTCTGATACTAGGGAGATTGGTCTTGTCCGCAAGATCGATTTATCCGGCCAACAAGGGGTTAAAAGGCTTAAATCATCAGTGGGACTTAGGGAAATATGTGTCTAAATGGATAACATGTCTCCTGAGGGTGGTGTTGCTAATGTGGATGATTTTATTTTATATGTTTCATTGGTTCCATTTCGTTAAGGTCACCAACGAAATTTAATCCCTTATAGTAGCCTCTCTTGTTACACCTTTGCCACGACTGGCCAGCATCTTGGGTGGACCTGGGAGGAGGGGGTGTTACATAGTGGTATCAGAGTGAGTTTCACTCTCTTTGGGTGTGGTTGCACTCTCCTTAGGTGGATGTGTTTGTCATGCATGCATGGAAGTTGCATGTGTGTATCTTCACTTGCACTCCATGTGCTTGTTGCATTATATAATGATTGATCATGATTGTAGAAATGTTGTCATGAGGAGCTTGATGTTGATTTTGTGGAATGCATATTCAGGAGTCTATGACTGGTTACATAATTACATGTAGCTTGATTACATCCTTGTATGTTAAGTTGCATTCTTATATGTTTCATTACATGTATCAGTCTTGTAGGTTGGTTACAATAATTTATCGCTTATGCTCGACTAACATGCATTCATGCGTATGTGTAGTTGATTAGGCATTTCTTATGCATGTTGATGGTTGCATGTGTCAATTTGTACAATGGAGTAATGGTTGTTCTCATGCATGAGGTCATGGTTTGTGTAGTTTATATGGTCATGCATTGATGGCTGAATTCTAGCTATAATGATGTGTATATGGTTTAGTGCTCATGTGTTATATGTATATATGTAGTTGTCATGCATGAATGGTCTTGGTTATAGTTATGTGTGAATAAAAGGTCAAACACGCCTTTTCAAGTCATGGTATTCATCAGGGTGATATTGGTATGTTATGATGCTAATATGTTGGCTGAGATAGAGTAGGAGATGCAAATCATGATAATGAGGTTGCAACATTAGACTTTCGTGTAAGAGAAGATTGACATACATGTATTGTGTGTTGACATGTAGGTATGTAAGTTAAGAATTTTTATATGCATTAGGGTTATATACATTAGGTTTATGTACATGTTTTTTTTATGTTATGGTTACATTCATGATAGGTGTTAGCTGATTAGTGTAGTTACATGCACATGCGTCGGATAATCAAGAATGATAGTAACCTGTAGTTGTATCCATTGCTATTGTTGTTTTATATTAGATAACCTGATGATTATGTTATATGTTGTTGATGGGCATGATAGGTTAACTTGTTGTTAAATGATAGTTAGCTTGACGATTAGGGTTATTATATTAAGATCTTGATGTTATATGTATCATGCTAAATTAGATTAGCCTATGGAGATGGTTAGGGTTACCACATTTAGGTATGAGCTGGCATATTTGTAATATGGTGTTGTACTAATCTAGATTGAATTGGCATATGTGTGAATGATAATTGTGTATGAGCTATGATGTAAACATTCCAGCTAGTGACTATTTAGATATCATGATCTTATTTATGTTTGGGTTAATATATGGTGAAGGTATATTGTGATAATATGGATTGATTGTGCAGACAAGATTACCTCCCCTGAGATACATTAAGGTAAGAGTTATCTTACATCATATACTTGGTGCTTGACCATTTTCTTATGACATATATTTGGTGTTTGAGTGTTCAGTGTCTAGTTGATTTATTTAACATGGCATGTTTGCAAGTTGGTTGAATTTTTGATGAATTTCATAATATGAGTATTTTTTCTAATGATCTTGTTTTAAGACGATTGTACTAACACATAGGTGTTGATACAATTGATTTGCACTTGAATGTAGTTGATAGTTGTAGAATTATGTGTAATGAGTATGAGTTGACTATGGGTTATGACATGATTGTTAGGATTGATAAAGGTTGATTTCAAATTGATAGGTATGATTGTCTTGATATTTGGAACATGTGGTTGACATGTGTGAGAAGTTGCAGGAAACATGCTTGGTATTAGTGTGACACGGTAATAGTTGATGTGCTTCTATAACTAACAGTTGGGTGATGTGACAGTACTAGTAAGCCTCGATTGCAACCAAGTAAAAAGGTAAAAGTAAGGAATTGGACAAGAATACTTTTGGATATGTTTGGAAACCCTAATTCCAAATGAATGATTGCTTTACATACAAGAAGTCTTCTTAACCTTGATTTTTTCTAACATTATGTGGATATGTGCTAGACCCATGAACATGCACTTGACAAGTACATTAGCTAGAGGTGGATCTATCAAGGGGATTGGACTCCCTTGAGAGATGGTGTGGATATGTTTAGTTGCAAGTAATGTGTGTGGAACAACAAGATAAGGTAACTGGTGTGTTTCTATATTTATTTATGCACTGGTAGTTATGTGTCTATGACAGTGTGATGCAAGGATTGCATGGCAAAGAAATTTCCATGAAATTTTGAAGAAGGCTCAGGTCGAGATTTCCTTGGGAACCATGGGTATTGAGTCATGGTGTTTGGTTAGTCTTGTGCTTTTGGTATTTTGCAACTGTTGCACTTGATTTGCAAGTTTTCTTGTGTCTAGTGCATAGCTATGCCACTTTATTACATTGTCGTGTTGTTATTGGTTTTCATGGTTTCTTCTTGTTTGTTTCTTGGCTTGCCTATTATGTTTTGAGTCTTAGGAATTGGTTTGGGGAAGAGAAAAAGTTGATGGAGCTCAGGGAGAGATGTGTGATATCCGATAGGTAATATAAGACATGGATGAAGCTCGGTGCATGAGTAAGCACAACTGAAGGTAAGACTATGATAGTGATTGGATTGGTTGGTTCCATTATGGTAAATGGATGATGGCAGCACATACATGAGAAAGGTAAGTAGAAAAGGTAAAGTAAATGGATCTGAGGTGTTGGATGCCTTGGCTATGTTGGAAACTGTTGTTCTAAATGTCATGCATGTGTTGCATGAATAAAGGAAGATCTCTTAAACCTTCACTTTGATATCTGGTAATTATTTTATGATCATGATTATGTTGATGTTTATATATGTATATAAGTATGCATGTATGTCATTGTTTGACATGATGGTGATTGTTTATGTATATTTTTATGTATATTTTTGTATGTATTAATGTATCTATTTCACTGTTTGACAAGGTCATTAGGAATCGTCCTTGTGGAGGAATGATCACTTACGATGTCGAATGACATGAAGAGGTTCCTGGTCTTACGAGGAATCAATGGGGAGTAGTAGCCCTGAAAAATATATGAGGTAAGTATAATGTGTTTATGAGTTGATATTATGTGATTCTATTATGTCTATTTTATGGACAGGTTATACCAAGGGATATAGTAGTGAAATGAAAGCAATGTGGTATGCGACATGCTCAGACAAGCATGGATAAGACACTGGAAGCAAGGTTTCTTGGTAAAGATTGTATGGTTTTGGATGTGTGGTACTATTATTGTGCACATGTTGCATATGTGATGTTATGTTCATGTAGTGTTGTGTGGATATTGCATATGGAATGCTAGGTGTAGATGGTGCAATGTAGATGTTGGATATGCAGCGTTGTGTACAGATGCTACTATTTACATGTTGGATATGCAATGTTATGTAGAGGTGGTGTTGCGTGCATGTTGTACATGTGGTGCTATGTACATATGGTGTTGTGTGCATGATTGTACAAGAAACATTGTGTGAAATTTGTGTTGTGTACATGTTGTACAAGTGGCGCTATGTGCAGGTGGTGTTGTGTACATGTTGTTCATGTGTCAATGTGTACATATGGTGTCACGTACATGTTATGAGTGTGGTACTGTTCACATGTGGTATTGTGTACACGTTGTATAGTGATACAATGTACATGTGGAATTATGTACACGTTTTGTAGGTGGTGTCCTATACATGTGATGTTGTGCACACATTGTGCAGGTGGTTGTAGTGTATACGTGGTACTATCTACATGTGGTACATATGGTACTGGTGTAGATGCATGTATTTCATGGTGTTGTATGACGTGTAGTTGTATGTTTGTGATGCACACTATGTGTATGTGCACATGGTTGAGGAGAAGGCACAGGGAGTTTTTCTGGAGTGACAATCGATCCGGAGTGCTCATGAAATAAAGACAAAGGTATAAGCTAAGGATTAATGAAAGGATCAGTATCAACATTTTATTTCGGTTTTATTATGCATGTGATTTATGACTATGGTATATTATGATTATATATGATCTATGATTTTGGTTTATGATGGTTATATGATTTATGATGTTGATCTATGATGGTTGTGTTTTGAGCTAACCAGACGTGATATGTTTATACATGATGATTTGATCAAAAAACCAGTTTGACTTGTTGTGACAGGAAGTAAACAGGATTACACGTACCTTATTGACGAACTACAAATGAGGTATGATTTGAGGTTATTTCAATTTATTTAAATCTAATTGAAAATATGTTCTTGTAATAGGAATGCACGAACATGCCCAGTTGGGTGGTTGAAATCGACTACAAGAATTTGCAACAACAAAAGGAATTGGAAAATGAAACAACATGTTGGTAGATAACTTCAAGATCAAGGCCATTGTGGGACACTGGTACTCAATAGTGTCCATTGATTTCCATGAGCATGCTATGACCGATATGATGGTTGAGGCAGGTATATGCCTTGGTTGTTTGATCTTTTGATGCAAGGAAGACTTGTTAAGAGATGGATTTCCCGGGATAGGGGATTCCAGGGAGTTTGGAAGGTGAGTGTCTGCACAGAAGGGGGTGGTTGATTTCTCAAGGGATTGTGTAGCAGAGAAGGGAAGGTCATGGATATACTGGTTTTGGTCATTAACATTGCTAGATGGAATCAAATGCACATTGGGAGTGTGCCATGGAACAATCAGCTGGTAACTATTTAATGAGAGGACAAGTGGCACAGGAATATAGCACTGGACATTAGATGCAACTTTGATTGTGACAGTGGATTTTGGACTTCCTGGGAAGGAGGTGAATCCTGGTATTACATTGAGGGTGGAGGTGTGATCCTTTGGATTCCCTTGTTGATTGATACAGGCATCATATCCTTTTATTTGTTGGTTTAGCAAATGTGCATATGTGTATATGTGGTTATTGTAAATACCGTAATTAGATGTGTTATAAAGCTCTAGTAAGTCATATGGTTGTTATCTTGTCATGTTCTCATGTTTTTTTGCTTTGAGAAGGTCTTTCATTGTAAATACTATAATGAACTAAGTTATAAAGCTCCATGGGAAGTATGTTTTTCTTTTCAGCGGTCTTGCTGAGGTCTTAGTGTGGTTTAACTCTAAGGACGGTGTTCCCGAAGGGGGAGGGTTCTATAACAACCCTGGTGAAAAATTCATGTAATAAAACTTAATAAAGGCGAATCAAGACCATGCATAAGGGACACGTATTTCAAGCTGAATGTTGGGCAAAGGTATCCTACTGGGGATCACTAGATGTGTGTTTTGGCTAAGGAAAATTGGTAAAGGAAAAGGCAAAGGCATTAAAAGGTAAAAAGGAATTTTTGGCACATTTATTTATGAAAATAAAGGAAATTAGGTGATCCAGGATGGATCTTGTTGAGTCTAGTCATAAGTTTCTATGTAATGATTGAAAGCCAAGATGGTTTTAGATAGCAACAGTTCACGACATGCTCATAATTTAATTGTCCCAAATGCTCAAGAAACCAATGCCAAGTCGAAGAGCTCATCGCGCTAATTAGGGCAGTATATTCGAGTTTGAAATTGGCCTTCGTATGAAGGAGAAAATGCCTACTGAAGTTTATGTCAAACAGGTAAAAAAATTGGGCCTTTCTGGCCAAGTGGAAACCTCATAGTTCGACACGTGGCAGGTGGTCAAAGTCAAACATAGGTGCAGTCAATGCATTCAAAGGTAAACTTGAATGGGTCATAGTCGAACCCATAACCTCCAACATTATCTCACAAAACTTTGACCAATATTCCATGCTAATGCTTAATTATAGGGGGCACATTAATTTGTATCGAATGAATGATGGTATGGTTGAAAACCATATGACAAAACATATTACAATCCAAAACTATGGTATCGATGCTACTCCAAAGAAATTAGTGGGGAATTAATGTATATTTGTTACAATGTTTAAAACGTCGGAGGTAGTGCCAATTAATATATATACATATTTATCCTGTTGGATTAATGTATCAAACCATATGTTAAAATTATAAACGACACATAGTGTATACACTGCCAACTGCCAACATACACACCAGTTCACTTACCATGGATATGCCATTGAACTGCCAGGGAGTGGATAAGGAGGAGGCATTGCCACAGTCAAGGTTGTCGATGTAACCACCGAGAGTAGGTTCTGCCACATGCAGTGACAGTTCAAAACAAATGCCATGGGTGGCAATGTTATTTCACCGTCGGGGTTCAAATTATAACGTCCAACTCTTAAGTTGATACATTGGGTATGCCGATGCCACAGGGATTTCAACCATAGACTGCCTGGCTATTTATGAAGTTTGTTTAAAAATTTGGTATAATATCATATCATATATATAGCACAGACCAATGAATGATATGCCACGACTATGGTATAAACCATATGTAACAAAATGTGTCACACCATACCATCGATCCAATACTTTGTGACCCTATATGTTATATAGTTGTAACAATATGATATGGTTTTGATATATGGTTGCATTCAAATTAATTTGAATTGCTAAGTGTTACAACCAAACTTTAAACTTAGAGTTACAAAACCTTATAAAAGGAGTCCAATGCACCAAAGAAATGCAAAGTCAGAGGTCAGTGGTGTAGTATTTGTGGGCTAGTTTTGTGAGAAAGTAGGTGTTGTACCATTGCGCCATCAGAATAAGAAGTGGATGGTGAGCTATCATTTCAATAAAAATTGAGTTTATCATTCTGAGGTCATACAGAAGCCAAATTAGGTGCTTGAAGAACCGAAATAGGGGTTTTGGTGCACTCTGAACTCATCGACAGAGCTTGTTCGATAGTTGTAGTAGCTAATTCTTCAGAATTCATTACATGAAATGTTCTCTCTCCAAGTCAAGTTGAGATAGGTAACTGAATGATGTACTGTTGATGCATGAATTCTCAATTTTAGTTGTGGTTTAGAGTCCTTGTCAGAGACTCTTTGTTTTTGCTATAAATGACACATTGATTACAAATTGTCAAGTATATTATGAGAGTTCTTTGTACGAGAAAATTTCCTTGCAGAGGAAATAACCACAATTGTGAAAAACAAATTGATTTCCTTCTTTTTAAATACTAAAATATGAGTCGCCTAGCCTTTTGAGTAGGGACTAGAGACGTAGACCAGGAGGGGTGAACTTTGTCATCAATCTTCATGTTGTTCTTCCTGATGTTTGTGTGATTATTTGTGTTATGATATTTATGGTTAACTTGCACATGTGAACAAATCCATGCTCAAATGAACAACAATTTAACATGTTGTTTTGAAGACTCATTTTGAAAGTTGCCAAGTGTTAGAGATTGATATTATTCTGCAATTTTCAGATCATATTTTTGGTATCAGAGCAGGTCCTCACCAAAGTGAAAGAATGGGTAAAATCACGAGGTAGATTTGATTGCGGGAACTAGAAGAGTTCAACCAACAATATCAATAGGAGAACGCTACATTGTGATGCATGGTTCAATCTTTGCAAGAAGAAAAACAAATACTGCAAGCGAAGATCGAAACCTTGTAGAAAAATCGAAAGAGGGGTAGTCCTTCAATTCAAAGTCCATCCACTATAGTAGAAAATGAGGTACCTCCACTTCATCAAGAAGATAAAGAAAGTTCATCTCTATCTACCACTCCAGATTTGAAATTAGTGGAAGAAGCCATTGGTAATTTTTCCTCACCTTCCGAGGAATTTCCTTATGTACCAACATCTCAGAAAACTCTTTCAAAAACAGAGTCTTCCAGTGATCTTGAGATTGGAGCATTCAAGAAGCATACCAAAGGAATGGGTATGACGTTGATGAACAAGATAGGATATGAGCAAGGACAATGCCTCAGCAAGCATGGCCAAGGCAGACTCCAGCCAATTTCGGTGCAAGAAAGGCCTAAATACGAAGGATTGGGATATGACCAGTCAACTTGTGACTACTATGGGAAGAGAGGTCACATCACAGATCAGTATAGGTCGTTATATCCTGAGCTAATGCCGAAAAAGTTGTAGGATTTCAAAGATAAACAAATGAATCATTGTAGTAGTTATTTGGAAGGTGAGCCGTTCAATCAAAATTTTATGATGAAGGTTATTAGAATGACATACCCATGTACCTTTTGTGGAAGTAACATGCATTGTGTAGTTGAATGATGGAAGTAGAATGTTTACAGCAAGAATTTGCATGCTACAAAGAGTCATCCGCATAAGGATGAAGCAACCCTACAGGTAAAGAAAATTTTGGTAAATACTTTGATACAATCAAGAAAAATCTTAGCATCATCAAAAAAAAGCTTGGAAAGGTCCAGCAAAAGGCCAACCAATGAAAACTCAGGAGAAAGAGTTTGTCCATAATGTAGGCTGAGAGGACATTCGAAGAGCACATGTTTGATGCTACCACATGAGTTGACACCAACAAAAGTAGAGAAAGAGGAAGAAAAGAAAACTAGAGAAGATGGATGTAAGTCTCCAAAAAAGTCTCCTACTTGGAATTTGGAAGATTTCATGTCGTATGTGTAATTGTGTGTCTATGAATTTTCGTTGCAGCAGTAGACCTAGTTGAGTCTGTAATAGGGTTTATATGGCTTTTATATTGATGCTTGAATTTAATAAGTTCATGATTGTAATAATCTTTTGGAGGTCCAAAAGTCCTTTTTGTTGGGAGGTATGATCCAAGATGAATATTGTTGAGTCTAGTCGTAGTTTTCTATGCAATTGTTGAAGACTAAGATGGTCATAGATAGCAACAGTTCATGACATGCTCATAATTTTATAGTCCCTAATGCTCATGAAACCAGTGCCCAGTCAAAGATCTTGTCACACTAATCTTAGCAGTATATTCAGTTTCCCAATTGGCCTCCGTATGAAGGAGAAAACGCTTGTCGAAGTTTATGTCAAACATGTAAAAAAAATTGGCCTTGCTGGCCAAGTGGCAATCGAACAATTCGACATGTGGAAGATGGTCAAAGTCAAACATAGGTGTAGCCAACATGGTCAAATTTCAATTGGAATGGGTCGGAGTTGAACCCATGACCTCCAACATTATCTCTCAAAACTTTGGCCAATATGCCATGCTAGTGCTTAATTACAATGGGGCACATTAATACGTATGGAATGAATGATGGTATGGTAAAACCATATAAAATATATATATATATATATATATATATATATATTACAATCCAAAACTATGCTACTCCAAATAAATCAAAAGGAAATTAACATATATTTGTTATAATGTTCAAAAAATCGGAGGATTTGGAAATTAATATATATACATATTAAACCCACTGGATTAATGTATTAAATCATATGTTAAAATAATAAACGACGTGCAGTATATACACTGCTAATAACCAAAATACATGCCAGTTCACTTGTCATATATATTCCATCGAACCGTCAGGGAGGAGGTATTTCCACGGTCAAAGTTGTCGATGTAACATCGGGAGTAGGCTCGGTCACATGTAGTGACGGTTCACAAAAAATGCCACGGGTGGCAATATTATTTCACCATCGGGGTTCGAATTGTAACGTCCAACTCTTAAGTTGATACAATGGGCATGGCGATGCCATGGGGATTTCAACCATATACCGCCAGGCTATTTATAAAGTTTTTTTAAAACTTTGATATAAGATCATGTCGCATATGTAGCATAGTCCAATGAATGATATGCCACGACTATGGTATAAACCATATATGTAACAAAATGCACCACACCATAGTGCCAGTCCAATACTTTTGAGACCCTATATGTTGTATCATAGTAACAATATGATATGGTTTTGATATATGGTTGCATTCGAATTAATTTGACTTGCTAAGTGTTACAACCAAACTCTAAACTTAGAGTTACAAAACCTTATAAAAGGAGGAAAATGCAACAAAGCAATGTAGAGGTAGAGGTGAGTGAAGTGTTTGTGGGTTAGCTTTGTGAAAAGGTAGGTGTTGTACCATTGCACCATCAGAACGAGAAGTGGATGGTGAGTTGGCTTTTGAATACAAATTGAAGTTGGAATTATGAGTTCATGCGGAAAACAATTTGGGCACTTGAAGAATCGAAACAGGGGTTTTGGTACGCTCCAGACTCATCGATAGAGCCTTTTCAATAGTTGCAACAACCAATTCTTCAGAAGTTAGTACATGAACTATTGTCTCTCCAAGTCAATTTGAGATAGGTAATCGAATGATGTATTGTTGATGCATGATTTCTAAATTTCAGTTGAGGTTTAGAGTCCTTTCAGGAGACTCTTTGTTTTTGTTGTAGATGACACTTTGATTGCAGATTGTCAAGTATATTATGAGAGTTATCTATATGAGAACATTTCCATGTAGAGGAAATATACACAATTGTAAATAGAAAATTGATGTACCTCTTTTTAAATAATGAAATATGAGCAGCCTAGTCTTTGAGCAAATCTCGGAGATGTAGCCCAGGAGGGGTGAACTCTATCATCAATATTCATGTCATTCTTCTTAATGTTTGCGTGCTTATTTGTGTTATGATATTTATGGTTAACTTGCACATGTGAACAAATTCATGCTTGAAGGAACACCAATTTAACATGTTGCTTTGAAGACTCATTTTGAAACTTGCCAAGTGTCAGAGAACCATCTTCTTCTCCAATTTTCAGATCATTAGGATAAAAGTAAGGTAAAAGGTCATAGGTTGCATGTGAGGAGAAAAATGAAGGAAAATAATGGAAAATGAAGAAATTTGAGGCCTAATTAATAAAAATTATTTTGATGATCAGTTGGAAGGCTTGGTCAATCTAAGATTTTGTCAGTTCAAGTTTGGAGCTCTCTCATTATTCTCTCTCTCTCTCTCACTCTTGGTCACTTGGAGTTTTCTTGGAGCACTCTAGCTTTAGATCAAGGAAGGAAAAAAATCAAAGGGAAAGGAAGGAAAGAAAGGATAAAGGAAATGGAAGCAGGTTCAAGAAGATTCAACAGGAATACTTGCAGGTAACTTTTTGCATTTGTGATTTCCTAGCTGGTTTGGACATGCATGGCTTGCATGTTGATGTATGGTCCTCTTGGTGTTAGTGGTGTGCTTTTTTTGGGTTATGATGGTGGTTTTCAGCCCAGCCTTGCCTTTTTCCAAATGCCATGGTGTTGGGATGTTTATCTCGGTTTTGAGCTTTGGCTTGTCGGATGGATTTTAGAATGTGGGGCGGAGATGGTCTCAAGGTTCATTCCCAAACGCCTAGGAATCCCTTCACCAGTTTTGGCGGGATACACGGTAAAGCCTGAGGGATAAGTCTTAGTTTAGGGCATAGTGATCAGGGTTTCGGTTGCATTAAATCATGATAGACTGGTCTTGATTTAGGGCCTAGTGATCTGGGATTGGATCGCGGTAAAGCTTGAGAGACATGGAGATGAAAAATTCCTCAAGGATAGTGATGGATTCTGGATGGCATTCCAAGTTCAGTTCAGTTTTGATTAGAGCACTAGTTTGGGTGTGATCGTAGTTTGATGATGGTGGAGGTGGTTTAACCTCTGGATTCCTTTTCTTATTCTTGGACTAGTTTTTCTATGAGATCCCACATTCATGCTTGGAATATGGCACATGGGTGACTCGAAGAAAGAGAGATTTGGTTCAACCATGTATATGTTCGAGTGGTATGTGGAAGTCCCAAACCTGGTCAGATTTGCCTGTGATTAATAAATCTTAAGTTCTCTTACTTTTTCACTAGTTTATATGTGGATTTGATGGTTTTCATATCTATGATATTTATATGTTTTTATGTTAGTTATAAGCATGGTTAAATGACTGTTTTATGTCATGGTTATTTCATGTATTTACTTGTATTTGTTAAATGAATGGATGCAAGACCTAATTGATGATAATATAGTTCAATGGAGGAGGTGATCCTTCTAGTTATGTTTCATAAGTTCTTTCAATCATTTATTTTCTTCCTTGTATCCTAGACCTGTAGGATGCATTAATGCCAAGTGTTTGATAAAATTTCAGTCCTGGTTTGGGATACTCAACCTAGTCCAAAGGTTTATTTTTATTTTTTATATTGTCATCATGTATTTGATGGATTCTAGAGGTTATAACAATTTACGGGTAGAGGCTGGGATTCTGGGCTAGAAAAGTGGCTCAAATATTAGGGACATTGGCACAGGTATGCTGGAACATAGTCCTATGAGAGTGACTTGGGCTTCTGTTCACTATCTTGCCTATAGCATGAGAGCTATCAGAGGTTAAAAGGCTTAAATCATCAGTGGTAATCAGGGACAAATGTGTCTGAGTGGCTGACATGTCTCTTGAGGGTGGTTTTAGTGATGTGGATGATTTTGTTTTATATGTTCCATCGATTCCATTTCCATAAGGTCACCAAGAAAATTGAATCCCTTATAGTAGCCTCTCTCGTCACATGTTTACCCAACTAGCTAGTTTCTTGGCTGGACCTAGGAGGAGGTGATGTTACAGAGTGGCACCAGAGTGGGTTGCACTCTCTTTGGGTCATATCTGATACCACATGTTGGCTTGTTGGGGCCTGACCCAGGTTCAATGCTGATTTAGCCAAACAGATCCTGGTACTACTGGCCCTTTCAGCAATAGTCCATGGAGCGCGAACTGAGGTTTCACCCGAAGTAGTATGGGAGGGTGCTAGAACTAGGTTTTTGCACCTTGGAGATGTCTGATGGTATCAAGTTTTCCGCAGTTCAACTCAAGGTGCACGTTGCTACGCGTGCTTACCCGTATCTCGTAGCCTGAGATGTTGCCTTTGCGTAGACCTACTCGGGGCTAGATCAATTCTTTTACCCTAGTCCTTACTCGCAGCCCGATAGTAGGTGATTAACTGAACTTATTTATACACTTGTGGTTATACTTAACAATATTCACAATTCATGTAAGTGCATGCAGTAAATAAACAGTATAATTGCAAGTAATATCAAACATGTCATAACTGAGAACAAATACACAGGGTTCAGATAAAACTTCTCTTTATTATTTTCTTTCTTCAGTTACAGACTCAAATCTACCCTACACACTCAGCTGCAGGAGTCCGCACACTTAGCTGTGGACTCTACTAGGCCTCTACACACTCAACTGTAGAGCCTCTTCCTACTACTATGACCCAAGATACTTAGATTCTTACTCCTTGCTCGCTATCTTATTCAATCCATCCAATTCCATTAATCCATTTGTTAGTTTACAACTTAGAGCCTTGCTCTATTTATACAATTGCATGGTCTACAGACCATGGGTAAGCCGACATTACATTAAAAACTTACGGCAGACAACCCTATGACTCTAACATACAATCTACGCTCCGCGCCCGCAATTCGCGGAATCTTTACAACAATATTACTCAAAACTTGGGCTTTGAGCCCCAAAACATGTCTTGGGGGGTTTCCATGCCCAACAAGCCCCCAACACAAACATTGTGACTCTCCCTCAAGTCACTTTGTCAGCGCGGCGATCTTGGCATGGAGTCCCTCCAGCTGGTCCCGAACGGTTGTCATGTTTGCAACGCACTGTGTTGCGGCTTGCTGAACCTGCCACATCCTATCTTCGGAGACCTCACTAACTAAATTGTTCCCATACAGTCATATCAATATGTATTTATAGTCCCACACCCTTGTCTGGCTCTTTGGAGCGTGAAGACTGTACTATTGTCGGCTTGTTAGATAGCTGGCCCACCTGTACAAGGCTTCAAGCGGCTGTAGTTCACTTTGTCTGGGAAGGGTTCTCCATTTAATTTGACTAGCTGGATTGCACCGCCATTGGTGACCTCCTTAACTATGTATGGTCCTAGCCAATGCATTCTGAATTTTCTTGGAAATTTTTCAAACTTACTATCATACAACAGCAATAAGTCATTTACCTTGAAGGTGCACAACTTGATATGGCGGTCGTGCTAGGCTTTTGCATGCTGTTTTTGTACCTATTGATGAAAGCCAGCCAAAAATCGTTCTTCCTCCAGTTCTTCTAATTGCATGAGCCTTTCCTACAAAGCTTCGCGGTCCTTCATCCCTGTGAGCACTACTATTCGCAAACTAGGTACGATATATTCCATTGGCATGACAACTTCCACGCCATAAACTAACCGGAAAGGCATATGTCCCGTCAATTTTTTGCATGTTGCCCTGTAAACCCATAGCACAGTCGGTAAGCGTAGGTCCCAATCATTTCGCTACATGTTGCACACTTTGGTTAGTGCAGTCTCTAGTATTTTGTTGAATGCCTCTATTGTCCCATTAGCTTGTGGGTGGTACGGTGTACTTTTCTGATGATACACCTAGAATTGTTCTGTGAGCACATTGATGGTTTCATTCAGGAAATGTGTTCCATGATCACTCATTAAGATTTTCGGACAGCCAAATCATGTTAACACGTTTTTGAACACAATTTTCGCAACCGTAGCAGCCATGCAATCTTTGACCGGCTACGCTTCCACCCATCGTGTCAGGTATTCTATCGCAATGACGATGTAGTGCGCAGCCGTCTTTCCCTGAGGTTTGATTGGTCCCACAAAGTCGATTGCCCATTTTTCGAATGGCTACAGTGTCATTTGTGGATTTAACGACATTGTTGTGGAGGTAAATCCTCTTTGCGGACAGAGACGATCCCTACTAGCCCAGACCAGGTCTAGCAACAATCATACAATGCTATCACGCAAGTTCCTAATTGCAAATAAAGAGCGGATGGTGAGAACCTACTTGGATTCCAACGCTAATGTTCGTAGAAGAGACATCGCTCTCATTCCTTTGACTCGGCCGGTCACGATCCCCATGATCTCCGTGATTGGACACCTGCACATGCAAAGAACAACACGAATACAAGCATAAAATCTAGTAGATGCAATTATATATAAGTCAGAAAAGATATAACTCAACATCAATCATAGGACAATGAGAGTGGAACCATAATGATAGTCATCTATTATTAATAAATAACAAAGAATAATACAACCATTGTTCTGACGTCAAATCCTCCTTTGGCTGGGTAGTCAGCTACACAAGTCTTGCAAAGCTTGTTGGGATGAGGAACAAGCCTCTCTCTCTTTGGGTGACAAGAATCTCCTTACTTAGATTTGGCCTTATGGGTGCAAAGAAGGCTCTTGCAGCTTCAAACTCTCTATCACTATGCTGGAACTAGAACTACTGTAACTAGCTTGCTCAAGGCATAGAGGCAAGCTTTTATAGATAGAGAAGAAAGAGATAGGATCAATCACATTATTCATGGGATTGGTTTTATCACTTGGAAACTTCCATGAAAGGTGGCAAACCACTTTCCCTTCTATGGAGATTCGAAGCCAAACCATCCTAGCTCAACATAGATTCAGTTGGTGAATGGGTTGAAGAGAACCTTCGGAAGCTTGTTGTTTAAAAATTTCACTCAATTCGGTTGGCGCGAGTGCGGCTCTGGGACAGAGCGCCAATGGCACGCCCTTATTAGAGGATTTCCTTCATTGGCACGGGTAGTGAATTGTGGACCCGCATTAATGCAAAAAGAGCTGTTTTCATGGATATTTTGCAAGAGATGTCTTCAGGGCACATAAAGCTCATACTTAGAGGAATATGATGCAAGTGGTTTCAGGTCATGTCACTTCTCACAGGTCCCAGAATGAGTCCTCCAATGTGCGGGTGAGGGGGTAATAGGGACGGTGACAAACAGTGACAAATTGTTGTGTAACAGATGCCCCCTAAAGCATGAGGCCCGAGAGAGAGGGGCGAAATGCTTTACAAGAACATGTGTGACTGAAAACACGGCTGCCGGAGAACCTGCGTAAAGAAGTACAACTGATATCTCAAGTACATGATAGACGTGGTATGGGCACAGCCATCCATAGCAGAATACATAATAATCTAGATCCAAGGTATGGGCGCAGCCATCCAGTGAGGATCAATATAGAGACTCAGGCATGGTCGCAGCCATCCAGTGAATGAGTCATGTAATGAACATAATGATCCACAAATCGCAACCTGGATTCCAACAGACAAAATCCAGGGTCTTGTGCTCCATCTCGACCCGACCAGAGTACAAGTCCAAGCATGTGAATACATGAGTTGAAGTCGAACATGCATGAACATCACCTGATTACTAGTCAATGATGAAAACTGTTAACAGACACGAGAGACACCACCAATAATGATAATGGCCCTCAAGGTACTATAGGTACAATCTACGGCGTGCGAATCAATGAGCTGGTGTCGAACACCCGTAGAATCATTCGATCGGAGGCTAATGATGAAAACCTCTTGTCGAACACGAATAACCTGCCATTGAGGCATGCAGGCTCCAAGGCACCAAAAGGGAGTCTCTAGATCAGCTTCCTGGATAATGAGCCGAAGTCGACAGGAAGTGACCTTGATCAAAGGTGGGCCATAATGTTTCCCACATCATTGACATGAGACAGAGGAAGAATGTTGTGGTGAATCAAAATTATGTGAGGTATCAGAGGAGGTTGTACTAGTACAGAGGTCAACTTCTCTCGAACATATCGGCGGCACGACAGTGGACTTGGCAATATTTGACATCAAAATGAGCAGAGGTCATGGTGACAAGGCAATGAGCAGATGAGAGGTCAAATAGGATAACCCAAACCCACGGAGGCAAGTGTAAAAACAAG
This sequence comes from Pinus tabuliformis, assembly GCA_031772625.1. Lineage (NCBI taxonomy): Eukaryota > Viridiplantae > Streptophyta > Pinopsida > Pinales > Pinaceae > Pinus > Pinus tabuliformis. The sequence continues at coordinate 978,464,958 of CM062817.1, read as the reverse complement.
ATGAGATGTTCCCACCCAGACACGAATGCAGACTAGTGCCATGTTCAAGAGCGACATACTGCCGACACGACAATAATTATGGGTCCATTTTCCCCACCATTTCTGGCGAGTACCCCAGTTATTTTTGACAAGCTTGACGGGGATAGCATATGCTTGTGAGCGTCATTTCGATGGAACCCGATGTCATTAAGTTTTAACGAGTCTGACAAAGGAAGAACTCGGTGTCTTTTCCTGTTTAGAGAGTCTGAAAAGACAGCAGAAAAGAGAACTCCAGGGGGGTCCTTTTTCGTAAAGTTGTGTCTCCCGAGCCCGAAAAAGTATAAAACAATGCTCGAAAGAACCGCCCGACCATTACGATCGAGGACTACTTTTCATTTATAGTGACATCAATCCGAAAAAGTAAAAAAGTGATCAAAATCACGTCATTTCGTAACCATTAACGAACTTGAAACGACAAGGGTCCGACGATCTTTTCGTTTTTACACAGTCGGAAAAGGGTTTAAAGACGAACGCCTCTTATTTATTTTTAACGAGTCAAGAGGGGTAACTCGCCAATCTTTTCATTTTTAGCGAGTCAGAAAAGAGCTGAAAGATGACTGCATAGTGACTTTTTCATGTATTTACCGAGCCCAAAAAAGTATAAAATACAACTTGTTTCACCATCGAAGTTGCAAAAAAGGACCTGTCATAGCATCATAAGCAAGTGTAAAATCCATTTTCAACCAAAAGTATATTAAAATACTCAAAAACCCACTTTGTAAACCTAATTACAAGTCAAAAAGTCTATAAATATGGTGAAAATGTAAAAAATAAAATTACTTTTACTTTTTACCTCTTGCATAGTAGTAGTGGTCCATTTGGGGTGCGAACTTCGAGCAGCGATTACTGCCAATCCGGGCAACCATTTGAGATTCCGTCAGTTCCAGGTAAGAGGTGCTTCCTTTAGCTCCATTTCCATACTCTTTTTATGCATTTGTTTCCTTAATTGAGCCTCCGCAAGGGGGATTTTAAAATTTAGGGTTGCGCCCCATTGGCGCGGGTATCCGGCATGGGTTCGCACCAATGGGGTGATTTGCCCAATGGCGCGACTGTTTTAGAAACAGTCATGCCAACTGTGCGACCTAACTTTTTACTTGAATTTTCCCATCATTTTCGAAATTTTTCTGGTTTGTAAACCTACCAGGGTTTCAATAATGATCTATTCATCTTTGTGGGTGCAGGAAACAAGCAAAAATGGTGGTGGAATGGAAAGAACGGAAGCATGATGTCGTAGATGCCTTGGCCATAGCAGATGAGGGATGTATGAATGCTCTGAGAGACTGTGGTCTCAAGAAATTCTTCCTCACCTCTTATCTACGAGCTCAACCGGAGCTATTACAGTTCATAGTAGATGCTTGGGATGTTGATGACCAAGTATTTCGATTACGGGATCAGACCTTAGAGCTGGATGTATCTAATGTGTAATTCATTACTGGGCTATCACGGAGAGGGGCGAGCCCCATTTTGACCGGAAGCAGGCCTTCCGGAGAGAAAATAGGTGAAGTGAAGGCCCGAGTGTGTCCAGAGGCACAATTTGGGAAAAACAGTGCCAAGGTGGATATCGCCACCATCCATGATTTGGTTCTTAAGGTGATATTGTTCACCATCACACGTGCAACTGGGGTACAGGCGCCCCATGAGGCAAGCAAGAATCATCTGTTACTAGCGACAGAATGTCTCAGCCCCACCATTTTTGACTAGGCTACAACGGTGACTACAAATATCAAAAGGCAGCTTACAAAGTGTAAGCGCGGGGGAGTGAAACAGTTCAGGTATGGATCGATTGTGGTGTCATTCTTCTTGGAACGATTACCCCTCTTCCAGTACCAGGGAGCTATAGTGGTGGACACATTACCACGAGAGCCTAGGATGGCTCGCTGGGCAGCATTGATGCCCAGAGGAGGAGGGGGCCAGCAGATGTCTTGGCGGCCCGAGTTCTTCATATGGCTTCGCCGCCAGCTGATCGTGGTAGAGGATTGGCCATACGCGGGAACCATCTTCATGGGGGATCCAGATCTCCCACTTCCAGAGGAAGAGGAGTGGGAAGAGGAGTTAGGTATGATCTTCTCTTTTTGATGTTTTTATGTATTTTCATTTTTTTTGTTAATACATGCATGTTCTGATGACAGTTGTATGTATATGCAGATGTGGGCCCAGAGCAACCAGCCATCTTGTCTCCTATAGCGCGGAGGGGCCAACCTGCAGCTGATCCTCAGGAAAGGGGTGTCGTGGGGGAAGAGCTAGTGCAGAACCTCGAGGGACTTACCCAAGGGATTCCAGGTTACGCGAGATTGGCGGACGTGCCTTTTGCATACCAGAGGCACATAGTGGGGGTGCCGACCCGCATCCATCGTCTATTGAGACTCTTGGTGCACGTAGTGACGTGCTATCATGAGCACACCACGAATAGGCTCCTAGGCTTTCTTCGTGCATATTTTTTGAGGGACATGTTGTCCGAAGATGTATCAGGATGAACATGTATCATTTTTTGGACTTATGTAATGCATGCGGTGAAAAAGTTTGTGACACACATATATATATACATATGCCTATGGTTTATTATTGTGCTTTTATGTGCTTGCTTTTATAATGTTTTGATTATAAATTACGCAAATTTCTATCTAATACATGATTAGCCAATGCATCAGATAATGTGTTTAATCGTCTTGGAATATGCTGATATGTGATAAAATCAAAATTCCTTTCTAACAATTTAACACATAAGTACAACCTTAAAATGTGACGGTCTCTGACAGAATATCGCCCATTGAGCTGATGGACGACAAGTTGAGGGTCTAGGTTAACAAGCAATGTACGAATGCCGAGATTAATCCCCTCGGCTAATAATTCAATAATACTATATTCAACAACATTGTTTGTAGTACAGCCTAAACACACACCTTGAAGATCTATCAACTCACCGTGAGGATCGTAGATCACCCATGCCGCAGAGGACAAATTACGAGTGTTGCGGCAAGAACCATCAGCGAAACCAATGTAAGGTGCACCCGACATCTGCACAAGAAGCAAAAAGACATAATAAGGGACAATCACGCTTTCACACCAAACCGAAAACATGAAAACTCACACACACACACACACGCAGACTATGCTTGAGAATAAAGGAACGGACATGCCCCCCAGCATGGTGTCTCAATTCGAGGTACATGCCCCCCAAGCTTCAGCCCATTGAAAATGGAGTGAAGGTTGACATTTATGGTTATTACGCTCGAATGGCATCATATCGCCCCAAGATGGTATCTGATGCATGGAAATCATGTGAATAGGGGCGAGATTCGGAGGTGGAAGGGGAAAGAAACCCATTAGGGCGGGATCCTTAAAGAGTCCGGCTCCCACACTCTCGAATGATTTGGAGGTATGCTCCATGAAAGGCACATAGAGGAGGCGAAGAAGGAGAGTTGCTCCAGTGTGACAATCTTCCCTTGATGGGGGAAACGAATGACACGGAAAAGGGAGGAGGCCACGACTTGCATGGCGTATGTCCAGCTACATCTGAGGAGGAGGTTGTAGGTAATATTAGCGTCGACAACTTCGACCTCTACTTCTACTGTCTTCCCTTCCAAGGAGATGGGCAAGCGTTGGAGGATACCGTAAGGATGGGACTCTCTTCCGTCAAAGGCTTCTAACGTCCTAGGAGACTGGCTCAATGTTGGAGAACCAATAGCTTTCCAGCAAGCAACAGACATGATGCAAGCTGAGGCACCCTCATCAATGACTGTGTGATGAATCATTTTACCATTAATGATGACCTGTATAAGGAAAGCGATTTGGAGAGGGAGTCTCGGCGTATAGCCCTCGAGATCAAAAGAAATCAGATCCGAGTCAGATGGGTCTATGCCACTGATGGCCGATAGCAAGGACTTCCTCTAGGAGGGGCAGCTCTGGAGGACTTCTAGAGTGGACATAGCAGACGGAACCTGTGCTAAGTCCTCAACGATGTTGTAGTGATGGGCAGCACGAGCATTAGGGTTGTAAGAAGACTTCCGGAGTACACCTTTTGGAGGGGGTCGGATAGTCGTCTCAGTGCTAGGTCGTTCGATGTGGAGTGGACCAGAACTGGACGAAGGAGCGCTAGAGGGGACCTCCGTCTCTTTCCCGGCATGAGATGGATATTCTTTCACTCGAGTAGTGACATGGATGTGAATCGTCCCAACCATAAAGACTTGAGAGCCGAATGAAGAAGAGGGTTGCGATGGATCTGCCACCATTTGAGTTTGCTGTGAAGGGAAAGGTTCTTTAAGCACAGCAGGAGTCCCAGGAGCACCTTTCAACAATCGACTAACTTCGGACCACCTGGGGAAGTCTTTAGTGTAGTGATCCTCATCACAGATAAGACAATGATACTTAGGTTTACGTTTGGCTCCTTCCTCGGGTGGAGGTTTAGGGGAGTCCTATTTGGGCTGTTCAGATTTATTTTTAGCTTTCCCTTTCTTTTCCCCTTTTGAGGATTTATCTGCCGTGGTGGAATGAACAGTGTTAACCTCGGAGGTACTTCCAAAATTAGATTGACCCTGAGAAGTGTTCCCATTAGAAGAATTCTGTTTTTGCTTCCCAGGGTTTGCGGATGACTTCTTTGAAGACGCATTTACAGATCCAATAACTCCGTCAACAGATGGTTTTGGCAGGGCTTTGGATGTTCCGAGTCTCGGGGCATCTGGCAAATAATCATATAAAGTACCTGACTAAGAGTATACTAAGCCGAGGTACTGAGCACGCGCGATAACTTGCTCTTCAGTTACACAAGCTCCCATGGCGATGTCTCGTGCGATTGCAGGGACAAAGGAAGTCGTGAACCAATCTGTCAGGAGCTGATCAGGAATCCAAAATTTGATCAAGCGATGACGCCGTCTCCATTCATGTATATGATCGAATATATGCGTGGCCGTGTCCTGTTTGAGAGACGTAAGGAGATGTGTCACTGTCTCATACCAAATGGGTAACTGAAAATGAGTTAGGAATGCCATAGCCAACGAATTGAAATCTTGAAATGTTCCACGATTCAACTCAATATACCACTTAGTGGTCAAGCCGGTGAGAGTCCTTTGGAAGAGGCAGAGCTGGATGGAGTCATCAAGCCATGAGTTGGATGAGCACCAAAGGTGATAGGTCATGAGATGGGCTTGAGGGTCTTCACCAGCTTTGCCATCGAATTTTGGGCAATCACTGGGTATCTTAGTTGGAACTGGTGGCCAATATGGATTATGAAGAATGGGATCATTCGTCAACTTGGACACATCTGGGAGTTCCAATGTTGCTAAGAAAGGAAACTGAGGATTAAAGGACATTTGTGGTTGTGGAAGAGAGGTAGTACCAGGGTTCCAACCAGGTGGTGGTTGCCCCCATGGGCTTTGTCCAGATGGGCTTGGCCCATAAGGGTTCTTCCCATAGGAATTTTGCCCATAGGGGTTCTGTCCATATGGATTTTGTCCATAAGGATTCTGTCCATATGCAGACAGTTGACCCTGGGTCTGCCCTCCAGCACCCCAAGGATTAGCAACTTGACCTGCAAGTGCAACATACTGTTGTTGATAATTCTAGTAAGGAGTGACCTGCATTTGTTGATAATTTTGATAAGGGGTAAATTGAGTCTGCCCTTGGGGTTGCTGATAGCCATACGTTTGCTGAGCTCCATACTAAGCTTGATAAAAAGGTTGTGCTTGGTAAGAAGGTTGGGGTCGTGGCCCACCTTGCATTTGATAACCAATTTGAGTCTGGGGCCCAGAAGGATGTCCTTGAACAGGTTGAGCTTGGATCATCTGACTGGAAGTTTGGCCTGTCTGGGTTTGGGACGGACCCGTTGACTTTGAGGTTGGCCAGCCTATCCAGATGGATGACTAGGCTGGGCAGTGGGTTGGCCCTGCTGTGCATAAGGTTGACCCGCTTGCCCAGAAGGATGACTAGACTGGGCGGTGGGTTGACCCTGCTGTACGTAAGGCTACCCCCCTTGCCCAGAAGGGTACCCCTGTTGGACTGCCGGTTGACCTTGTGGAATATAAGTTTGTCCAGCTTGTCCAGAGGGATAACCCTGCTGGATACCAGGTTGGCCTTGTTGGATATAAGGTTGTCCTGGTTGTCCAGACGGGTAACCTTGCTGGGTATCGGGTTGCCCCGGGTAACCAGAAGTTTGAGTCAGATAAGTAAAAGACGGACCACCAGTGGCCAAAGGTTGTGCCTGATAGGGTTGTCCTTGTAGGCCCCCAGGTTGTCTTGGGTGAGACTGACCATAATATTGCTGCCCTTGGGGGGGTTGCACATAAGATGGCTGGCCCTAGTTAGGCGGTCCCTAAAGCTGCGCAGGCCTTACTTGGCCTCCATGGAAAGTGGTGGCGTTCCAAGTAACGGATAATGGTACCGAAACCTCAACAATAGGTTGAGTAGGCAAGGGTTGAGAAAGCTGAAGGTATTGACCAGCAGAATCGTAATAATAGAATGGACCTTGCGCATTCGGGTCCTGAACAACTTGTCCATAGGCATCATATGGCCCCCCTCCTGGGACGGGACCAGAAGAGGGTGGTGCACTTTGTGCAGGATGGATAACTTTAGGTGTGTGTGCCAGCTGGCCACTACTCACTTGACCGTGAGGAAGACCAGCTCCAGTATTCAAAGCTGAATACGTTGTAACGGCACTAACAACCGGGGTTGAATGTGCTATACAAACAGTTGGATTGGTCGGAACTGAAGTGACAGGTGTAGTGTGGACTTGTGAAACAAAAGATCCCGTTGTGGGAGTGATGTGGGGGCCCACACAATCGAAGCAGGGATCCTTACATTTACCCTATCCCTCAATGACTGATAGCATGGGGGGAGCGGAGAAGTAGCTGGGATGGGAGTGTCAATATTTGAAAACACAGGTGTCTCGCTTACTCTAGGAGATTTCTCATCCATGTGAGAGGTACACATTGGAGACGAAACACCAGGGGGGGTAACAGGAATATCGTCCTCGTCTGGCTCCCAGATGGGGTTCCAATGAATTTTGTAACCTTCGTCGTCCGGGGCGTGAGAGTTGATCGGTTGGATACTCGGGATAACAGGAAGAGTATCACCTACAACTAGTACCTCAGGAGCAACGGAAGACGGAGAGCCTTGATCACTTGGAACGGGAGTCGACGGCTCAGCCAGGATGACAAACTTCAAACGAACCTAAGGGAATCTAACAATAAAGGACCTTACTCAAACTAATGCACACAAGATCTAACCAGGTAATGTTAATCGTGGCCAAATAAATTTTAAGACGCAAGGACACAACTTGACCTTTTCATGTTTTAAGAGTTGAGAAAAGGACAAAAAGGTGACTCTAGTCGCCTTCGAATGTTTTGTGAGCCCGAAGTGACAAACTGCTCAAGTGAGCATTTTCTTTTAAGGAGTCTGAAAAGGATCAAAAGTGACCACTCTGGAGAGACTAGGCAAAGGGTTTACTAAACAAATCCGTAAAACTGCATATACACCTTGGTAGTCATATGAAAACCAAGGACTTCCCGTACGGCAGTCAATCTTCTCGAATGTTGTGTTCGGTGCGTTACGGCTTGTAAGGCGGCAGGTGCAGCTTCCTATGGATAAAGGATGATAACGTAGTGGGGTCTCCCCTATATACGCGACAGTACGTGGGAGCTCAAGTCCGTGCTAGACCACTATCGAGTCACAAAAGGAGGAATCACCCAACCGTAGTGTGAAACAACAGTGACTAGGTTTAACGACGCTGGAACACGTCTCTAGCCTAGACCTCTAATCAGTGAGCGTTATGTTCCAATGTGTTTTTAAGTTCATTCAGTTCATTTTATGGTTGATCTTTAGTTAAGTTTCAATTTCCAGGTCCTACCGTATGTAATCTCTCACAATTCCCTAAATGAAAACTATATGCCAAAGAATATCATTTCGTTCGATGAATACTAACTACAAGATAGTTGAGAATTTTTCAAACAAAATGACCACAAACAATCAAGAACCACTCTAATGTAGCTAATGACAAATAAACAAAACTTTTCTTTGTTTTAAATCGCGTAATCAATGAAAAGCCTCTACTTTCAATTAACTGATTCAACGCAAAAGAGATTATTCGTTTTCTTTTCAATGGCAAAGTGCACTAAACAAATTTTGAGAGACAGTAACACCGAGCAAAAGAGACAAATTCCACTCAATGAGAACACAATCAAATCCCCAAAACACCAAAACAGTCCTTCAGATCAAGAAGAGAACACAAAGACCTCTACGAGCTATGTAATCTAAGCCCAAACGAAGTCAAGTGGCATCCAAGTGGAAAAGGAGCAAATCACTTGAATATCAATAAAAGGCTTTGACAACTACTGAATCAAGCGCAAAAAGGTAATCACAAAGTCGACTGGACAATCAAAGAACCCAAGACTCCTACGGAAGGCTCGATGCACAAAGCCACTAGATGCCCTAGGGCTAAAATGTGAAATTGATAGAAAAAAGAAAACACCAGAAGGATGAAGGTCTGAAACCAGTCAAACAAGGATCAAACACACTCCAGTAATTGAAAAATACGCAGCAAAATACAAATCCAAGCTTAGAGGGCTTGAAGACAAGCGAATTGGAAAAGCTGACAGGCCTAGCGCGACTGTCAAGATGCAACTCGCGCTTTTATGGGATTGGCGCGGGTTGTCTTTGAGCAACGTGCACCAATTGGCGCGATTGTGAGGCTTAAAAGCGCACTAATCGAGTTTGCTAAGTCAAAAACAAAAACAAGCAAACCAGAGCTTGAAAACAGTATCTAGGCAAACCAGGAAGCAAGAAATCCAACTCAGAAAGCTATCTAAGCAATCAAAGTGAGAAAAACCAAAGAGACAAGACAAACTCCAAGTTGTTTAGTCCGTAAACCAAACCAGAGATTGACTGAAGTGGCATTGATCTACTTCGCTAATGCACAACAATAGCGTTTCGAAGGCTATCTGGCCGTACTTTGGGCTCCGTCTAAAGTTTACAAATCAAACAACAAGATTCCCCAGCGGAGTCGCCAAATTTTTGTGGAGGTAAATCCTCTCTACGGACAGAGACGATCCCTACTCGCCCAGACCAGGTCTAGCAACAATCATACAATGCTATCACGCAAGTTCCTAATTGCAAATAAAGAGCGGATGGTGAGAACCTACTTGGATTCCAACGCTAATGTTCGTAGAAGAGACCTCGCTCTCATTCCTTTGACTCGGTCGGTCACAATCCCCACGATCTCTGTGATTGGACACCTGCACATGCAAAGAACAACACGAATACAAGCATAAAATCTAGTAGATGCAATTATATATAAGTCAGAAAAGATATAACTCAACATCAATCATAGGACAATGAGAGTGGAACCATAATGATAGTCATCTATTATTAATAAATAACAAAGAAGAATACAACCATTGTTCTAACGTCAAATCCTCCTTTGGCTGGGTAGTCAGCTACACAAGTCTTGCAAAGCTTGTTGGGATGAGGAACAAGCCTCTCTCTCTTTGGGTGAAAAGAATCTCCTTACTTAGATTTGGCCTTATGGGTGCAAAGAAGGCTCTTGCAGCTTCAAACTCTCTATCACTATGCTGGAACTAGAACTACTGTAACTAGCTTGCTCAAGGCATAGAGGCAAGCTTTTATAGATAGAGAAGAAAGAGATAGGATCAACCACATTATTCATGGGATTGGTTTTATCACTTGGAAACTTCCATGAAAGGTGGCAAACCACTTTCCCTTCTATGGAGATTCGAAGCCAAACCATCCTAGCTCAACATAGATTCAGTTGGTGAATGGGTTGAAGAGAACCTTCAGGAGCTTGTTGGTTAAAAACTTTACTCAATTTGGTTGGCGCGAGTGCGACTCTGGGACAGAGCGCCAATGGCATGCCCTTTTTAGAGGATTTCCCTCATTGGCGCGAGTAGTGAACTGTGGACCCACGCTAATGCAAAAAGAGTTTTTTTCATGGATACTTTGCAGGAGATGTCTTCAGGGCACATAAAGCTCATATTTAGAGGAATATGATGCAAGTGGTTTCAGGTCATGTCACTTCTCACAGGTCTCAGAATGAGTCCTCTAATGTGCAGGTGAGGGGGTAATAGGGACAGTGACAAACGGTGACAAATTGTTGTGTAATAGACATCTCATCCCTTCGCGATGGTTTTCCCGTCCTTTGACATATATCGCAGGCCTTACAATGTGCTTTCGAATCCTATTGCAAGGTTGGCTACCATAACCCTGCGCGAAGAATATTCTGTGCAGTAGCGCATCCTGCATAGTGTCCTCCTGCAGCATCCCTATGTGCTTCCATGAGGATCTCACTCTGTTCAAATTCAGGTACGTATCTTTGCAATATCTCATCATTTCCCATTTTGTATAGGTGCCTCGTGGTGACAGAAAAATCTACCCTGCGCACCACCAATTCCTTCTTCTGTTGGACGGAGTATTCCTTCGACGCAATCCTTGTTGTCAAAAAATGGATTATATATTCGAAGTGCCCATCTACGACGTGCACCGCAAAGAGTTATGCATCAAGTAATCCTTCCTCTACATTAGTGGGTTCGTCACCCATCTCAATGCGCGATAAATGATTTGTTCCTACGTTCAGGTGTCCCGTCTTGACTATGACCTCAAAATCATATTCCTAGAACAATAACAGCCACCTGCATATGCACCCCCCCAACATAGGCTTATTGACCAAGTATTTTAGTGTGGAATGGTCGGTATACATCTTGAAATGTCCTTCGAGAAAATAATGTCGGTATTTTTGGAGTGCATACACCATTTCCAACCCCTCGTGCTCGATGGTGGAATAGTTCTTCTCGACTTTAGATAATCTTTGACTTGCAAACATGATAGGTTGATCTACACCCTCCACGCCCTCCTGTGTGAGTACTTGTCCCAGCGCAATACACGACACATCTACATGTACATGAAACTCCACATCCCATTTTGGGAAGACCAAGATTGGAGCGGAGGCCAATTTCCCCTTTAGAAAATCCAAACTCTTCATGCAATCGTCATTCTAGCAAAATGTAACTTCCTTTTTCAATAGCTTTTCCATCGGCGTTGTTATTTGGGCATAGTATTTGATGAACTTCCTATAGTACCCTATGTGTCCCAAGGTAGTGCGCAGCTGTTTAACACTTCGTGGTGCTTCTAAATTTAGAATAATAGCATTCTTCGTAGGGTTGACCATCAGCCTTTGTTTGCAGACCACATATCCCAACAGGTTCCCAAATGGAACCAAACATGTCCACTTCTTAAGGTTCAGTGCAATCTGGTGTCATCGGCAAGTATCTAGAATCAAGCATAAGCTTGCTACATGGTGCTTAACCAATCCAAATATGTCCAATCATCCAGATAGACCTCCAAGATCTTGTGGATGTATACTTTGAATGCAGCAACAACGATGCGTGAAAAGATGGCTAGTGCGTTCTTCAATCCAAACGGCATGACAATGTATTGGAAGCATCCCCATTCTGTTGCGAAGGTTGTTTTTCTCCTATCTTCTAGCGTGATTTTGATCTGGTGGTACCCCGAGAACCCATCCATGAACGAGTATGCTTATTGTCCGCTAACATTTTCCAACACCTCATCTGTGAACGGTGTTGGGAATGGATCGTGTACATAGGCATCATTCAGCTTCCTAAGGTCCATGCATATTCTTATTTCACCCTTCTACTTTTTCTCCCGGACTACCATAGGACTCACCCAGTCGGATTCTTCCACTGGCTCAATAATTCCTAAGGCGAACATTTTGTCTAACTCTACGCGAACCTTTTCCTTGTACTTAGGATTCAAGCGATAAGGCCTCTACTTGACTGGCTTCACGTCGGGTTTTAGGGTGATCATCATTCTTAAGTCACAAAAGATCCCTTTTAAGTCCGTAATTTTGGTCAGGAATAAGTCTTGATATTCGCGAAGTAACTCCGCGACCTTATCTACCATGGCATCATCCCAATAGTCCCCAAGTGTTGCATACTTTGGTTCTGCCTCCGTTCCAATGTTTACCTGCTTTGTTTTAGCGGCGCGATGATGTCAGGGTCCTTAATCAATGTTCCTCGAACCTCATGACAACCTTTTGTTTCTGGGATGTTAATATTTTATGGATCCTCATCATCCTCCTCAACATTTACATTGTAACACTCCAGCGTGGAACTCAGCCGTGTCGCCCATTTTGGCTGAAGAACTTCTATTGCCTCCTGGGGTATTTTGAAGATAGCTTCTTTTACTGCTTGTAGCACATCATCAACAATATCCCATGAATGATCTTCAAACATGAAAGTTAACATAAATCCCTCGTGCAAAATATCCCATTCGCTTGTACTATGGCGGAGCTCTGTCTCAGTATACCAATTCATGGGTATGACATCCAGGCAATGATAGAACAAATGCACCTATTCAGGTTGTGGCTCTTCCTCGTAGGCCCAGGTCCATTTCACAAGGTGTGTATGTGGATCATCTCATCCATCATACTTGTCTGCTAGCCACATCTATGGTTTCCCAAATTGTAAGTGCATCATCCTTCCATTCACACCAATCCTCAAAACTCTTTTGGTGCATACCCCACCACCTTGCGGGCGTAGCGCACAGTGCCCATTTTAGAGCATCGAACCTTTGTTGTTCTAGCACTTCACTTTCACATTCGTTCAGGAATTCATCCACCATTGTCAACCCGTCGTACCTAGGCAAATCCCTTATCTTTGTTGTCACGCAGCGCAGTGATCTTACCATCATGTTGCAATTGAGAATGGTTACTTCGTGTAATCGATTCTACCATCGCTCTATCTCTTCATCTGAATCCGAAGTGTAGGAGATTTCAGGCTCCCACAAAATCCTACCATCTGCTGTTGGATTCACCCAATCCTACTCTCGAGCGGTTATCTTGTAGATACAGTCAAGATCGTCATGACTATCATCATCATGCATCAGTTTTGTGTAGCACGCTCCTTCCACAGAGTCTAAAGGTATCACTACGCATAATGAATTTTTCTCAAAAATCATTTTTCACTTCTTTATATTTATTACTCCGTTCATATCAGTGGCCCAATCTATTCCCAGTAGCGCGGGATAGGGATTGTTGTCATTGAAAATATCTATCACTTCGAAATCTGCCAACGCGTTAGCACTTTTGATATCTACTATTATCCCCTGAATCTTCCCATCGGTAGGGTCTTCTACTGGTTTTCCATTCAAAATTGAATAGGAGACCATTGTAGCGTGGCTCTTCCCATGTGTTCCCATGTTTTTTTTTCCAATACATTCGCATCTAATCCAAGATCCATAATTACTTGATCCATTTCGTACTCTCCAATTTGCGCAGTCAATCCCATTTCCCTTCTTGTTTGCAATGCACGCTTTCCAAGTTTCTGGACTTCACACAGTTCTCCTGACCCGACGCACCTAGTGATAAGTTCCTACAATCCCTTTATAGCCTTGGTATTGCGTAGCAGTTTCATGCATGTCTCCAAAAAGGTAGTGAGCATTGAAGGATCCATCCCTGGTTCTAGTTGATCCTTACTACCTAAAGTGGAGACCTCTGTGAAGCTCTTCTTAGCTTCCATGAATGTCTCCTTCACGACCTTCAAATCAAATTCAGGTTCCTTTGTAGTAGCCTTGCGAACCCACACACTTTCTTTTAGTTGCTTACCTTTGTCATCTCCGGTTGTGATACCACTTTGAGGCACTATGTTTACATTCGGGTCCTCTTCGTGTAGCTCAAACCTCATCATTTGTAGATTCTAAGTTGGGGGAGGCTGGAGTACTCCTTTATCGCGCAACCTCGATATTAGTGTAGGGCAATCCTCCATCTCATGATCAAATTGGGTACAGTATAAACATGATGCTCTCATCAAATTCATACAATCATGGGCATAGTGCCCTGCCCTCCGTAATTGTGACAAATTAGTTGTTTGCGACCCCTTCCTAGTCCCATTCCACCTCGACCTCATCTGTGCCCCTGAAATCCAGCACGCGCCATATTTGCATTCGAATTGAGGGCTCGCATTTTGGTCTGCACTCTATAGGTAGGGGGTCCTATCCATCATCAACTCGTAACTTCTGTAGGTTTGCTCATCATGGCCTACCAACCTGCAGAAATTACAGAACAATTGCTAGGACATTTGCGTATGCTTCTACAATAGGTGACAGTTATCTATAATGTGATTTCCTCCTATAATTGCTCAGTCCTGCATATGCCTCTGGTCTTAACGGCATCGGCCCTCCTCCCTCCAAGTAATTCACGAAAACAGGACAGTGGTCCTTGCCATGCCCCTAGCCTTTGCATTTTATGCACCATATCTCCTCACACGCATCTGATTGAGGTGTCCTGTCTTGTTTCAAACTCTACATTTCCAGAAACAAATTTTGTAGTTGCGCGTGGATTTGTTGGACTCCCAGACCAGGATCTTGTATAGGGGTCTCGTGCAATCTCATTGCAATCTCCAAAGCTTCAGCCTGGGTGGATAGCTTTTGTTGAGACATCTCCATCCTTAAATGTGGTGTTAGTGACGCTACAAACCATGCGTGGTGTTCTCCATCCATCAAGGTCATGTTGGCTTTGTGAATCATACTCTTCAGTCTCTGGTCTAGATCCCATGGGGCTCGCCTAAAAGCATCACAATTTCCTTAAACCTTATAATCGATTGTGTCTCTGATTTTGGCCTACTAAATTCCCTGTTCAGCGTAGCCTGGATATCTGTGATTCCTGTGTTTGGATGGTCATTAGAATGCTTAATGTACCATGTTAGTGCGCGATCCTACAATGCGCTTACCAGTGTTGCCTTCTTTATATTGTCATCCACGACTCCTTGTGCTTCCCATACAGCCCTTACTATGAACCAAAATTGGTTAGGATCTTCATTCTCTACTCCTCTAAATACCAGAAGTTTGATCGCGCTCACCATAATGAACTATGGTGGTGGCGGAGGTGGTGTGGGTAGAGATGGGGGTGATGATGGTGAAACTGGTGGCGGCGTAGGTGGGGTTGGTATGCGCGGAATTTTCTACCTTATTTCACTGATCATGCTTCTTGGAGAAACTTTCGTGAGCTCTTCCTCACTTTCCCATCAGGGCAAAATCAAGGGGCTATTTTATATCTCTGCGCTACCTTTGTTTCTATAGATCCTCCCACTTTGCATCGTCCCAAACATAAATTTATTCGCATAACTCGTTTTTCACACAATAGCATTTTGATTCAAGTGGTTAATGATTTAATGTACTTACCTCGCAGTCCCTTGAGGAAGCGATGTTCCGCCTCACTGTAGCTGATGGTTGTATCTACCACGAACTCGGTGATAAATCCACCTATAATTTGATTGAGCCAATGGTCCACAGTGCGTGAAATCTTATCTTCTGATGCTCCTAGTCTACGTACCAATTCCAGAGTCCACACAATTGGTTTGTCAAGCCTACACCTTCCCTAACTGTCTGCTAGCTTCATGATCCACTCGTATAGCTCAAAGCGGAAGGACGCAAATAAAATTTCGTGGATTTCCATATATAAGTAGAGCTCTAACCACTGTTCCTTTGATACTCGCATATTCCTATTTTCCTGTGCCGCGAACTCATGAATATTCCTGTCCAACCACCCTTCAATTTCTTTCTTTGTTGGATTCCAGTGACATGACATCAGATATCCCTTATGCAGATCCTCATCCCTACAACGGAACCATTTGTTGGCTTGTTGGGGCCTAACCTAGGTTCAGTGGTGATTTACCCAAACAAATCTCAGTACTACTGGCCCTTTTGACAACAATCCATGGAGAACGAACTGAGGTCTCACCCTAAGTGGTATGGGAGGGTGTTAGAACTAGGTTTCTGCACCCTGTAGATGTCTGATGGTATCAAGTGGTCTGCAGTTCGACCCTGCGCGCACATCACTACACGCGCTTACCTATACCTCGTAGCCTGAGATGTTGCCTTCGCGCAGCCTACTCGAGGCTCAATCAGTGTTATTACCCTAGTCCTTACTCACATCCTGATATTAGGTGATTAACTGAACTTATTTATACACTTTTAGTTATACTTAACAATATTCACAATTCATGTAAGTGCGCGCAGTAAATATACAGTATAATTGCAAGTAATATTAAACATGTAATAACTGAGAACAAATACACAAGATTCAGATAAAACTTATCTTTATTATTTTCTTCCTTCGGTTACAGACTCAACTCTACCCTACGCACTCATCTGCAGGGGTCCGCGCACTTAGCTATAGACTCTACTAGGCCTCTGCACACTCAGCTGCAGAGCCTCTTCCTACTACTACGACCCAAGATACTTATATTCTTACTCTATGCTCGCTTTCTTATTCTATCTATCCAATTCCATTAATCCATTCATTATTTTACAACATAGAGCCTCGCTCTATTTATACAATCCCATGGTCTGCAGACCATGGGTAGGCCGACATTACATTCAAAACTTAGGGTGGACAACCCTATGACTCTAACATACAATCCATGCTCTGCGCTCGCAATTCACAGAGTCTTTACAACAATATTACTCAAAACTTCGGCTTTGAGCCCCAAAACATGTTATGGGGGAATTCCATGCCCAACACCACATAGTGGTATCAGAGCGTGGTTGCATTCTCCTTGAGTGAATGTTTGTTGGAAATAATTAGAGGTGGGGTAAATCAATATTCCTTAGCAATTAGCACTTTTAAATATTTTCAAAGAATTAGCTAATCTTCAATTATTATTAATGTTTATCTAGTAACAACAATAAACAAAAGAAGAAAATAGGCACAATAATTTTAGGTGGAAAACCCCCTTCGATTCAAAAACCACCAAATGATTTTCTAATAAATTCTTTAATATTCAGCCCCAACTAAAATGAAATTTAGAAATTCCTACAGTTCTAGACAAGCATTCTTCTCCAGCTCCCATTGGGAGGATGCCTCAATGCCCTGGTTTCTTCAGTAGTCAACTGAATGGATGCCCCAACATCCTATACCAACCTACCACCCTAAAGTGTTCACAAGCTACAACCTCTAGGTGACTTCATGTACTTGAACGAATACCCAATCACATAATGACCTGCAACCCAACCATGACATCATCCCAATAGTGACTCCTATACCTCCCAACAATACCTCTTTGACTCTAGGAAGATTGACTCTTTTACAATAATGAGTCTTTCAATGATGACTCTTTTACAACAATGGCTTTTTGACAAGACCTAACACTTGACTTGAAATTGATTCTTGGATCACTTGCATATGCTGAGTTAATGTTGTGCTTACTTCAAGTAATGGTACTTTGGCATTGCATGTCCTTTTAGTATGTGTCTGAGTTTCTCTAAAGTGTCATCCTTCCTGCATATGCATTAACAAGCAAGACCCAAACTAATACAAACAAATATACTTACGTTGTCTGGAAAAAAATATGTCAAAGATGATACTCAAAATTAAAATGAAAACACTAATCGTACATACCTTTCTATAGTAGACTTACCCTTGATTGTTGATGTGTGGTCCTTACTACAGTGATCCTTGAATGCATACATTTTCTTGCCTTCTAGGATCTCAATATTGAATCTATTGTATCTATGTAATTGCAGATCTCCAAGGTTTGAAATGTTGTCTTGTGGTATCTCTCTTAGTCCTCTTTCCAACCCCACAGGTCTGATCGATATTGGATTCTTCAAGAAAATTTTATAGCCAATCTCCCACGATGGCCGAATGATAGACTGGATTAGTATATTTAACTTATACGAAGTTCCATGTGTTGTGTTTTCAACCTTTAGCCCTAAAAATGATATCCAACAAAAAACATTTGTCCTCTTTTTCTCACTATTTACGAAATTTGAATCTAATGCTCAAAGAGAAAGTTATGACCTTTTCCCGAGATCACCGGATTGACATGGAATTTGGCAGCCTACAAAAACCCTAACTTCCTTAGATAATATGTACAAAATTGTAGCAAACCAAGATCTGAAATTTGGTCACGTGCTTCATCAAAATTTCAGCTCCAATGGATTTTACTTTCAGCTTCTAAAGATTCATATAAAAAATGGTATAGCCAAAACTCCACGATGACCTGTTTGAAGCAGTGAAATCCTAGAATCCAAGGCTCTAAACTTGCTTCAAAACATACCTTCAAACTTGATCATAATTTTGTGCCTTAACTATACCTCAACGAAATGTTAAACTCCCTACAATAGATGTTGCATTAGAAGCTCATGAGGGTTGAAAATTTGCAGAGGTCTTCTCACAAGTTAGTTCATTTAAAAGTGCTTACATGAGGAGGATATGAGGGTCACAAGTTATAGAAATGCTTAGTTGAGAGCGTCTTCAACAATTGAAAGTTGGAGAGATTTTAGGAGCTTAAAACATTATTAATTATTGAATATTCAATGACCACAACCAATGGTGAGTGCCATGCCACAACCCTATGGGGTTTTAGCCCACTAACTGGGGTTACTAACTTCAAACATGGATATCTCTCAAACTATGAAGAATTACGTGGTGTGCCATATATCAACGGAAACATCTCAACGAGTGGAATCCATGTATAAGATCCTTGTCTCAAAATAGGGGTAATTTTTCAAGTCAAAATGCACATGAAAGATCAAGGTAGCCCTTGGTGCTACTTGGGTTGACATCAATGACAACTGATCAAAAAATTTATTGGTCATGCATGCATGTCACTTGCATGTGTGTCTCTTACACTTGCATTCCATGTGCTTGTTGCATTACATAATGATTGATCATGATTGTATTAAGGTTTTCATTAGGAACTGGATGTTGATTTTGTGGAATGCATTGTCAAGAGTATATGACTGGTTACATGATTACATGCAACTTGATCACCTCCTTGTATGTTAGGTTACATTCTTGTATGTTTGATTACATGTATTAGTCTTGTAGATTGGTTACAAGAATTGATTGCTTATCCTTGACTACATGCATTCATGCATATGTGTCGTTGTTTAGGCATTGATTATGCATGTTGATGGTTGCATGTGGCAATGTGTACAATGGAGTAATAATTGTTATCATGCATGAGGTCATGGCTTGTGTAGTTGATATGGTCATGCATTGATGACTGGACTCTAGCTAGAATTAAGTGTATATGGTTTGGTGCTCATGTGCTATATGTCTATATGCAGTTGTCATGCATGAATGGTCTTGGTTATAGTTATGCATAAATAGTAGGTCAAACATGCCTTCTAAAGTCATGGTATGAAATTTAGGTCATCAAGGTGATATTGGTACATTATGATGCTAATGTGTCGGCTGAGATAGTGCAAGAGATGCAAATCATTATAATGAGGTTACAACATTAGGCTTTGGGGTAAGAGAAGATCGTCATACATGTATTGTATGTTGACATGCAGGTATGTAAATTAAGAATTTTTATATGCATTAGGGTTATATATATTAAGTTTATGTACATGTTTCTTTGATGTTAAGGTTGTATTCATGATAGGTGTTAGCTGATTAGTGTAGTTACATGCACATGTGTCAGATAGTCAAGAATGATTGCAACCTGTAGTTGTATGTGTTAGCACTCTGGAATTTGATAAGGCTGGGAAATAATTGCAGAGGTAACCACAAAACCACTTTGGAAGCTGGGATCTAGCCCCTTCAGCTTCAGAGAGGGATCTCTCTTTATAATTTAGCTTTGTTTGAATGAATATATTAGGCTAGTTATCAATTTTAGATTTGGGTTTTTGTGTTGTAGGGTTGAGATAGTGGAAATTAGGTCATTGGGCAATGGAGTCACAGGTTTAGATTGATCAAATGTAGAGTTTACAGGCTAAACTTACAGGGAAGGGTAGGCAATTTCATTGGATCCTTTAAGATCTATGGCATGGAGGAGAAGAAAAAGATTCAACAATCTAATTAAAAGTAGAGGTATTAAGAATTTTGTTTTTAATTTTCGCTAGAAAAAATAGAAATTATTCACAACTAGAATCAAATTGTATCTTTCAACAAATTTTGTTCATCAACTTTCTGTAAAATAATTCATATCTTAGGAATAAAATATGTATAACAAAGAGTAAACAAATTAACAAGGAGAAATTCACTTCACCAATGAAAATGACACAAGAATCCTGTAATGATGGCACTGTATTACTGAAAATCTGATCAATGGTTGCTCTGTGAGCAGCTTTACAATACTAGTTCTATTCTTCAAACAAATCTCAACCTCTATTACTTCAAATTATGAAGTATTTATAAAAATTATTACAAAAAACTTTGAGTGGAAAATATCTAGAATTAATTACAAAAAATATCTTCAAACTTATTACAAAAATATAACCCAAATCTAGGAAATATTAAATTGTTGAAGCTATTGGTACTATTTTCAAGGATAATTGTTGATGACTCGACCTGAAAAATAACAACAGAGCATTGATGACTGGACTTAAAATAGCAGAAGGATGCTGATGATTGGACCTGTAAAATAGTAGCACGTTGTTGATGTCCTTATGGAGAACTGATGAGTGGTTGTACATTGTCTCATTCATCATATTTTGAATAAATGAAATTCAGAATTCAGAATTCAAAGTATTTATTAGAATGATTTATAAATCCATCATGTTTTTCAAAAATCCATTTGTTGTTTTCAAAACCCATGTCTTGTTTCTCCTTTTACCTTCCCTTGTAAATTTCCTTTTATTGGATTCCAAAACCTTGTGTTGTTTCACCTAAATCAATGTCACCATATACCTCTAAATTCTTTTTACATCTGTAATTCTTATTTTACATATCCTCCTATTCATAAAACTCATTTACATGAAGCTCATGAAGATCATTTTTCTCACATGTACATTACTTCTCATTTACATGAAGCTCATTTTTCTCACATGTACATTACTTTCGTATGATCGCAAAACTATTTTACTCCTTTTCCAGCAATTTCATTTCACCCATATAGCTTACTCCTTTGCATGTCATTTCATTTCACCCACTTAGGCTTCCATCCTTGGATTTCCTCTGAAATTGCGTTTCACCTCATCTCTTTCACCCTGCCTCCCATCCACATAGAATTTATTTCATAATTTTATGAAATTCCATTCCCTCCACATTTATAGAAGTAAAAACAATACGGTTTATGGTTTTCGGAGGGGGTAAGGTAGTAAGAGGTTTAGGGGTGAGGGGGTCCAATAAAAAGTTAATGGGTTTTTGAGAGGGTAAGGTACTAAGAGGTTTGGGGGGAGGGGGTCCCATAAAATGTGGTTTTCGGAGGGGGTAAGGTAGTAAGAAGTTTAGCGGGAGGGGGTCCCATAAAACGTTAATGGTTTTCGAAGGGGGTAAGGTACTAAGAGGTTTAAGGGGAGGGGGTTCCATAAAACGTGAGGTTGACAGCTATAAAGGAGTGTAAAAGTGAAAACCACTTTTCGGACCTCTCTTTGGTTAAATGTTGGAGGGATTGGGGTCCAAAACATATTTATAACCTTTCATTTAATATGCACACCTCTCGAGGCCTTTAACACTGGGGAATTAAGAGTGCAAGGTGGGCCATAGGTTTTGACTTAGGCTTTTACTGATATGTAATGAATAAACACATTTTTCATGTTTTTTTAGAGTTTTTATTTATTCATTTATTTTTTGAATTTATTTTAATACTTCAAAATAAATGATTTCTCATTTCTAGTCCAGGCTTCAACTTTTGATCCGTATGTCAGTTTGAAGCATCAGATATATCGTTAGGAAGATGGTCCTGAGAACTTTCTTATTGAAACACCTACACAATGATATGATCCAACCATTCCTATACAAAACACCTCCCTGATAGTCATACTTGGATTCTCCTTGGAAATAATTTGAAGGGTGAAATATTATTTACAACATTTCAAAAATAACAACTATCAGTAATATTCAAACAATCCTATAAAAATTTATAGGACCCTAAGGTAATCTCCAACTGGGTATGTTGGCCCCGTGGGGCATAAAAAATCACAAATCTCTGAATTTGCAAACCAGTGCCTTATCCATTGGGCTGATCCAAAATTTGCAACCTGCTATATTATAAAACCTCTGAAAATCTTCAAACTGAAATCAAAACGATTATGCACACTGAATTCTAAAATACACACTGAACTGAAAGTTGTACATCTATTTAAAACTAAAAATATTTCTCAAAGAGTGGAGCTTATTCATCACATCTACTAACTCTAATAACTGATATCAACTGCTAAATTAAGTGACAGAAAAGTGCATATGCAATTTTTCTTTTTCTTTTTGTTGATATTCCACATGAAGCCTCTGTAAATGCATATGGAATTTGATAAGATGTAAAGTAACATTATTACCTTTCTCATCTTTGAACTTTGGAAAATATGATTTCCAATCTATGCAAGGCATGTGATGCAGAAACTTAGAGATACTATATCTATCCATAGGAGCAGTTCTATTCTTGAACTCATTTTGAAAATAATCAACAATAATCTATGAAATTACAAAACTTCACATAATGGAGTCACCATGAGTGTTCTACAATCTAGATTTTTTTTTTACAATGGATTCACCATGAAATCTTTGAGCTTTGGATTCTTGAACATGGAGTCACCAGGTGATTTAGCCTTGTTGTCCACCATCAAGAGTCAAATATGAACTTAATAGTTTTTCTTAGGGAAAATGAAACCGTTTTTCCCATAATGTTAGCACTTTGTAATTTAATAAGGCTGAGAAATAATTGCAAAGGTAACCACAAAACCACTTTGGAAGCTGGGATCTAGCCCTGCCAATTTCAGAGAGGGATCTCTCTTTATAATTTAGAGATGGATCTCTCTTTATAATTTAGCTTTCTTTAACTGAATATATTAGGCTAGTTATCAATTTCATATTTGGGTTTTTGTGTTGTAAGGTTGAGATAGTGGAAATTAGGCCATTGGGCAATGGAGTTAGGTTAGGCTAGTTATCAATTTCATATTTGGGTTTTTGTGTTGTAGGGTTGAGATAGTGGAAATTAGACCATTGGGCAATGGAGTTAGGTTTAGATTGATCAAAGTCAAAGTTTACAGGATAAACTTACAGGAAAGCGTAGGCAGTTCATTAGATCCTTTTGAGATCTATGGCATGGAGGAGGAGAAAGAGATTCATTTTCAAAACATAGAAATTATTCACAACCAGAATCAGAGTGTATCTTTCAACAAATTATGTTCATCAACTTTCTGTAAAATAATTCAGATCTTAGGAATAACATATGTATAACAAAGAGTAAACAAATTAACAAGGATAAATTCACTTCACCAATGAAAATGACACAATAATCCTATAATGATGGCACGCATTACTGAAAATCTGATCAGTGGTTGCTCTCTGAGCAACTTCTCTTCAAAAAAATCTCAACCTCTATTACTTCAAATTATGAAGTATTTATAAAAATTATTACAAAAAACTTTGAGTGGAAAATATCTAGAATTAATTACAAAAAATATCTTCAAACTTATTACAAAAATAGAACCAAAATCTAGGAAATCTGAAACTGTTGAGGCTGCTGGAACTATTATCAAAGTTGGATGTTGAGGACTTCACCTAAAAAATAGCAACATGTTGTTGATTTCCTTATGGAGATCTGATGACTGATTGTGCATTGTCTTATTCATCATCTTTCGAATACTTTGTTTTGTCACAAAATATTTGGATTTATATATTTAGATTAATATTTCCAAATATTTAAATGAAATTCAAAATTCAAAGTATTTATTAGAATAATTTATAAATCCATTATGTTTTTGAATCCAAATCCGTGTGTTGTTTTGAAAAAACATGTCGTGTTTCTCCTTTTACCTTCCCCTGTAAATTTCCTTTTACTCTTGTAAATCTTTGGATGGATTTCCATGTGTTTCACTTGCAACTGTAAATCAATTTCACCATATACCTGTAAATTATTTTTACATTTGTAAGTCTTATTTTACATATCCTCCTATTCGTAAAACTCATTTACATGAAGCTCATTTTTCTCACCTGTACATTACTTTCATATGATCAAAATTTCCCTTTTATTTTCTCTCATGAATTTATTTTCTTGCACCCATGAATTTATTTTTACATATAGATGTAAAATTATTTTACTCCTTTGCATGTCATTTCATTTCACCCACTTAGCCTTCCATTTCTAAATTTCCTCTAAAATCTTGTTTCACCTCATGTCTTTAACTCACCTCACATCCAAAAAGCATTTATTTCATAATCGTATGAAATTCCATTCCCTCCACATTTATAAAAGTCAAAACAATAAGGTTAATGGTTTTCAAAGGGGGTAAAGTAGTAAGAGTATTAGGAGGAGGGGATTCCCTCCACATTTATAAAAGTCAAAACAATAAGGTTAATGGTTTTCAAAGGCGGTAAGGTTAATGGTTTTCAAAGGCGGTAAAGTCCTAAGAGTATTAGGAGGAGGGGGGTTTGATAAAACGTCAGGGTGATAGCTATAAAGGAGGGTAAAAGTGAAAAAATACCCCAAATTGGTTAAATATCAGAGGGGTTGGGGTCGAAACATATTTATGACCCTTCATTTTAATATGACTTTTGGATTTTATAACCCTTCATTTTAATATGACTTTGGATTTTTGTGACGTGTAATGAATAAAAAAAATTCATGTTTTTTTAGAGTTTTGATTTATTCATTTATTTTTTGAATTTATTTTAATACTTCAAAATAAATGATTTCTCACTTATGCCTTTTTCTTTGCTTTTTGGTGGAGACTTCAACTTGCTATTTCCTTTGATCTGAATGTCAGTTTGAAGCACCAGATATATTATTAGAAAGTTTCTCGTGAGCACTTTTTTATGGAAACACCTACAAAATGATCTGATCTAACCATTCTTATACAAAACACCTCCCTGGTCTTCATACTTGGCTTCTTCTTAGAAACATTTTGAAGGGTGAAATATTATTCATTTCAGACATAATAATTATCAGTAATAATCAAACAATCCTATAAAAATTTATAGGACAAAACACCTCCCTAGTCTTCATACTTAAACATTTTGAAGGGTGAAATATTATTTACAACATTTCAAACATAATAATTATCAGTAATAATCAAACAATCCTATAAAAATTTATAGGACCCTAATAGCATGCATTGTTATTGTTGTTTTATATTATATAACTGATGATTATGTTATATGTTTTTGATGAGCATGATAGGTTAACTTGTTTTTGTTAAATGATAGTTAGCTTGATGATTAGGGTTATTACATTAAGATCTTGATGTTATATGTGTGATGCTAAATTGGATTGGCATATGCAGATAGTTAGGGTTACGACACTCATGTATGAGCGGACATATTTGTGATATGGTGTTGTACTAATATAGATTGACTTGGCATATGTGTGAATGATAATTGTGTATGGGTTATGATGTAAACATCCTAGCTAGTGATTACTTGGATATCATGATCTTATTTATGTTTGGATTAATATATGGTGAAGATATATCGTGCTAAAATGGATTGATTGTGCAGACAAGACTTCCTCCCTTGAGATACATTAAGGTATTAGTTTTCTTACCTCATCTAATTGGTGCTTGACTGTTTCATTATGACATCTATTTGGTGTTTGAGTGTTTGGTGTCTAGTTCATTTATTTAACATGGTATTTTTGCAAGTTGGTTGAATTTTTGATGAATTTCATAATATGAGTATGTGTTCAAATGATATTGTTTTAAGATGATTGTACTAACACATAGGTGTTGAGACAAGTGATATGTACTTGAATGTAGTTGATAGTTGTAGCATTATGTGTAATGACTATGAGTTGACTATGGGTTATGACATGATTTTTAGTCTTGATAAAGGTTGATTTCAAATTGATAGGTAAGATTGTCTTAATATTTGGAACATGTGTCAGAAATTGCAGGAAACATGCTTGGTATTAGCGTGAAAAGGTAATAGGTGATGTGTTTATATAACTAACAGTTGGGTGATGTGATAGTGCTAGTGTTATGTTCTTGACCTGCGAGAAGATGCCAGAATACGAAATATACGAAGAAATAAAACCCAAAACACAAAACAAAATGAGAAAAAACAACAAGTATTTTATTATTCAGAGATGAAAGCAATGTTCACTTTCCTCTTCGAGGGGGCGACCTCCAATAGAGCAGAGCTCGATTACAAAATAAGACATGATGCTCCTCAATGGGGAGTCTCTATCCTTTATATATGATTCATACATGCAATGCCATGGATCAGTACCATGGTTCTCTCAATAGCATCTATCTAATACCACGGTCAGTTTACAACTAATTTTTGTCCCTTTCTTTAAATGTGGGTCAACCACTTACAATTATTAATACGGGCTTTATTGACTCTTTAACTAACTATAACTATGACTTGACCCTATTACATGGGATTAGGGTTGGACCCTAACATGCCCTCCCCCATAAAAAAACATCCTTTTCCTCAAGGATGAAGCTATGAGAACTACTAAAGAATAGTGGCTAGTTCCCATGTCGCATCTTCTGGAGGACTTCCTTTGTTGTGCGACCGTGCAGATGTTTTTCTCGCGTGTCAAGGACTTGTTCAGGTTGGAGCTAGAGTGAACCTTCTTCATCCAATTCAAGTAGTCTGGTTTGAATTCTGCAATTGTTCCCCACCACTTTTTTGAGGCATGATACATGGAAGACGGGATGGATTTTTGCAGGTGGTGGCAAGGCTAGCTTGTAGGCTACTTCTCCAATGCGTTGAAGTATTTGATAAGGTCCGTAGAATTTTGGAGCTAATTTCTGATAACCCTTGTCTTTGAGTGATGTTTTCTTGTATGGTTGCAGCCTCAATAATACCTGATCCCCTTCTTGAAATGTGCGCTCTGAACAATGTTGGTCATCTTGTTGCTTCATGTGATTCTGAGATTGATGGAGATTATCTTTGAGAATGGCTAACATGGTTGCACGGTTCTGTAGGAGTTGATCCACTGCTTTCACCTTAGAGTATAGGGATATAAGAAGTAGGTGAAGGTGGGAGTTGACCATACACTACTTCATTTGGAGTCATCTTGGTAGCATCATGATAGTTAGTATTCTACCACCATTCAGCTAGAGGTAACCACTGTACCCATTGATGTTTCTTTTCTGAAGTGAAGCACCTTAGGTAGGTCTCCAAACATTTGTTGATTACTTTAGTTTGACCATCAGTTTGGGGATGATAGGAAGTACTTAGTTGGAGTTGTGTGCCTTGTAGCTTGAAAATTTCTTTCCAAAAGTTACTGGTGAAGGTCGGGTCATGATCAGACACAATGGAAGTGGGCATGCCATGCAATTTGAAGATATGGTCCATGAAAGCTTGAGCCACAAAAGTGGGGGTAAATAGGTGGGTAGGGCACAAAAATGAGCATATTTAGAAAGTATGTCCACAACCACCAAGATGATTGACTTGTTGCCTGACTTCAGAAGACCAGTAATGAAATCCATAGAAACATCCGTCCAGATTGAGGCAAGGATGGGAAACGGTTGTAAGGTGCCTGGGATCTTGACTGTTTCTCCTTTGTGGCATTGACACACATCACATTCAGCTACAAAAGTAAGAATGTCAGTTTTCATGCCTTTCCAAAAGAAGGAACTGCGAGTGAGAGCATAAGTTGTCTAAAATCCTGCATGGCCTGCAGTGGGAGATGAGTGCAACTCTGCCAAAATGGGTGTTTTGGGCGTGGATGTCAGTGATATCACTACTTTATCCTTATAGTGAAGAATCTCATCCTTCCAAGAGTATCCCACTCTGGAATTAGGATCTTCTCTCAAGTTATTAATGAGTTGGGAGAGAGGGATGTGAAAATCATTCCTTGTTGGCTTCTTCAATCCAATCTGGAACGGGAAGAGAGATTGATAGCAAGGTGTTGTCGTCCTCAAATTGGCGTGATAAAGCATATGCTACTACATTTTTGTGCTCTTTCTTGTAAATTATCTCATAATCATATCCCAGCATTTTGGCCAGCTATTTATTTTGTTGGGGTGAGGATAGACGTTGCTCCAAAAAATATTTGAGGCTTTGATGATCTGTGCTGATTTGGAAATGTCGCCTCGATAAGTATGGTCGTCATGTGTCTACTGCATGTAAGATGGCCATCATCTCCTTCTCATAGGCAGATTGTCCCAAATGTTTCCCACTTAGTTGTTGACTGGTGAAATCCAAGGGTCGACCTTCCTGCATTAAGACAACCCCAATACCAATACCTGAAGCATCACATTAAATCACAAAAGATTTGGTGAGGTCGGGTAGTGCTAATATGGGAGTGGAACACATGGCCTATTTGAGATCCATAAATTCCTGTTGTGCTTCATCAGTCTGGAGGAATGAATTTTTATTGAGAAGGTTAGTGAGGGGTCTAGCAAATGCAACCATAATTCTTGTGAGACCTAAGAATCCCCTCAAACTCTTCAAGGTCTTTGGTTGGGGCCAATCCTGCATTGCATGGATATTTTTGGGATCCACCCTAACACCTTCACGACCCATAATGTGGCCCAAATACTCAACTTCTTCCATGCCAAAAGAGCACTTGGACAATTTGACAAATAATTTATGCTTCTGGAGCAGTTGCAAGAGCAGGTCTACATGCTGAAGATGTTTTTCCCAGGTGAGGTTGTAGATGAGAATGTCATCAAAGAAAACGAGGATAACTTTTCTGAGATATGGTTTAAGTAGGTGATTCATGAGGCTCTAAAAAGTGGATGGGGCATTACAGAGACCAAATGGCATGACCAAGAATTCATAATGGCCTTCATGAGTTCAGAAAGCAGTCTTGGGAATGTCTACTTCTTTCATGTGTATTTGGTGATAGCCCGAGCGAAGATCTAGCTTAGTAAAGAATTGAGGACCATTTAGTTCATCTAGAAAATCATTAACAACCGGGATAGGGAATTTATCTTTGACCATGAGCTTGTCGAGGGCCCTAAAGTCTAGACACATGCACCTTTCCCCATCTTTCTTGAGAACCATGACCACTAGTGATGAATAAGGACTGATACTAGCATGAATGACACTAGCTTCCAGGAGTTCCTTGATGATTTTTTCAATTTCATTCTTTTGGGTGAAAGGATATCTATACGGGTGCACATTTAACAGTTGTCCCCCTGGGACCAAAGTGATGCTATGATCATGTTCCCCTCTAGAGGGTGGAAGCTCATTAGGTTTTTCAAAGACCTGTTGGTGACGATTTAAGACCTGTTGCATCTCAGTATGAATATGAGGAGTAGTGGGCTTGATGGCCTGGATGGCATTAAATTGGGTGATAACTCCATGATGGCCATTTTTCAACAACTTTTCCATTTGATGTGACCTGATGATAGAAGGAACACCTGCATGGATTCCACGGAGGGTATGCATGTGGTCATTCTGCTTAAAACTCATAAATAACTCTTGGAATCCATTACGATTGGGCCTAGTGTGCATTCAGCACCCAAGACAATGTCACAACCACCCATGTTGATGGAAAACATGTGGGCCTTTAGGTGGTAATCTCCCATATGAAGTTTGATATTTTCGCAGCGGGCTTCACATTTCATTGTCCCCCCATCATCAATATATACCTGGAAATTAGATACTTCCCTGACAAAACAATGAAAATATTTGGCGACTCTCTGATGGATAAATTTATGAGTGTTGCCACTATAAATCAATACTACTACAGGGCGATGTTTAATAAAACCTCTAATTTTGAGAGTTTGGGGCGCAAAAATGTTGCCAAAGCATGTAGCGAGATAACTGGTTCGTCTGGCGTAGCTAGGAGCCCATTGTCCTGCTGGGTGTCCTCATCTTCATCCTTTGGTCCCTCAATGGGTGGGGCTTCCTCAGATGAGCTGTGATCCATAACATCAATTTGGAAGAATTTGATTTCCTTACATTTATGCCCCGGGGAGTATTTGTCATCAGAGTAGTAACACAATCCTTATTTTCTTCTTTTAGCCATTTCTACGGGGGGCACCTTTTGAACCTTAAGTGTTTGGGTAGCGCCTTGAGCCTGGGTGGGGCATCCCTTGGCTATGAAATTTGGACGAGGCGACTGGGCAGCTAAAGCATGTTCCACTTCGATATCATTTTTGCAAGCATCCATCCATGTGGGTGGGTGGTGCATCCAGACATGGGCTTGGATGGCTTCTTTGAGACCACTTATAAAACATTCCAAGTAGAATTCATCTCCCAGACCTTCTATGCTGATGGCCAAAGTCTCAAAGGCTGCAATGTAGTATTTTACTGTGGCTATTTGTCAGAGCTTAGTAAGACGACCCAAAAAATTAGATTCGCGGTCAAAGAGGTCACAAATGGATTTTGAGAACACTCGCCAAGTAATTTTCGCAGGATAGCATTTTTTATTCCACTACCACCATTTCCATCTCTCTTGGTCCAAGTAAATGCCTCTGACATGTAGTTTAGTTTCGTCATCTACGATATCATTCAGAATGAAATATTGGTCCATTTGTTCTACCCATACTATCGGATTAGAGCCATCAAATTTGTACATGTCCAACTTAGGTGGTCGAGGGTAGGAATGTTGGTGATTTCCATGGAAATGAATATTATGGCTAGATTTTCCTTCAAGGTCTTCATTAAACCCATGTGCCTCCAATTGCAACCCCGACTTTCCATTTGTGAATGTGTCCATTAATTATTGCATCTGGTCCGCTAGGCTCTTGAAAGAAGCAAACTATTTTTCAAGGCTCTCGATATTCTCGTTGGCCATGGCTTGAGCTCTAGTTTCTACCATACACATATCCTGGTCACTTGTCGTCACTTTGAAAAAAATTGGGACCACCCGAAAATTGAAGCTGACAAGTGAATGGTACCACCTCGATCAGCTTGTCGTCCTAATTCTTATGGGCTAAGTCTCTTATAAGTGTCCTAGAAAGGCCTCATATTTTTTTTTATTTTTTTACTCCGAATGGAGTTTTACTCCCAGCTTATCAATACTGTAGTGGCCAATTTCTAGAAAACTTAATCCTGCCCAATGTCTTGCGAGAATCACCCCAGAGAATAGGAGCCACAAGCCTCCCTGCACAAGTGGTCAGATCTACCTGCGAAACCCTCAACCATTGAATGTGAGTTGGACTGCGGTGGAAAAAGAACCCCAACTACTAGATCTGAAAGGTATTGTGGTGGTAGACCCTCAAATGGTGGATCTGATTGTTGTGGCAACGGCAGAACCCCAACTACTATATATGGTCTAGCAAAGAAGATAATGGGCAATCTTAAAAAGAGACGAGGGAACTAAGGTCTCAAGGAGTGTCAAGTGCTATAGATAACAATATACATAAGGGTCGAATAGTAGTACTCGGCCCAATATTTTAGGGTACTAACTAAGGAGGATCAACCATACCCTTAGCCATACTACCCGACTACCCTATCATATGCGTGAGTAATCGCCCTGAGTGTTGTTCTTGGTTTACTGTAGCAGCAAGACGGCTGATGGTTTATCTAAGGCAAGGTTTCAAGTGAGCCTAGGGGACTTCTGATATACCCAGAGGGTATGTGGAAGACAATCCATGCACAGTTCTGTCTAATGTGCTACTACTTGAAGGGGTACCCACAAGGGTTACAAGAGAGCCTAACAAGTGTGACCACCTCTTTTATTTCCTACATGCATGCCTCCTCAAATCCACAGGTTTAGGCGCTCAATGACAAATCCCATGGTTTAAAGACGCCAGAACACGTCTCAATCCTAAAAGAAATTCTTCTAAAAATGAAGATACCACTGTTCCTGGAAAGTTCTCTGATACCACTTGTTATTCTCTTGACCTATGAGAAGATGCCAAAATACCAAACATACGAAGAAATACAACCCAGAACACATAACAAAATGAGAAAAACATCAATTATTTTATTATTCATAGATGAAATCAATGTTCACTTACCTCTTCGAGGGGGCAACCTCCAATAGAGTAGAGCTCAATTACAAAATAAGACATGACCCTCCTCAATGAGGAGTCTCTATCCTTTATATAGGATTCATACATGCAATACCATGGGTCAGTACCATGGTTCTCTCAATACCATCTATCTAATACTATGGCCCGTTTGCAACTAACTGTGGTCCCTTTCTTTAAATGCGGGTCAACTACTTACAATTATTAATATATGCTTTATTGACTCTTTAACTAACTATAAATATCACTCGACCCTATTACATAAATAAAGGGGTTAGGGTTGGACCCTAACAACTAGTAAGCCTCAATTGCAACCAAGTAAAAAGGTAAAAGGAAGGAACTGGACAAGAATTCCTTTGGCTATGTTTGGAAACCCTAATTCTAAACAAATGAGTGCTTTGCATATAGGAAGTCCTCTTAACCTTGATTTTGTCTGACATAATGTGGATATGTTTTAGACCCCGAACATGTACTTGACAGGCACATTAGCTAGATGTGGATCTAACAAGGGGATTGGAGTCCCTTGAGAGATGGTGTAGATGTGTTCAGTTGCAACCAATGTGTGTGGCATATATAGATAAGGTAACTGGTGTATTTCTATGTTTATTTATGCACTGACAGATATGGGTCTATGACAGTGTGATGTAGGGATTGCATGGCAAAGAAATTTCCATGAAATTTTGAAGAAGGCTTAGGTCGAGCTTTCCTTGGGAACCATGGGGATTGAGTCATGGTGTATGTGGCTAGTCTTGTTGTTTTGGTATTTTTCAACTCTTGTGCTTGATTTGAGATTTTTCTTGTGTATGGTGCATAGCTACGTCACTTTATTGCATCGTTGTCATTTTATTGGCTTTCATGGTTTGTTCTTGTTTTCTTCTTGGCTTGCCTTTTATGTTTTGATTCTTGGGAATTGGTTTGAGGAAGAGGAAAAGTTGATGGAGCTTAGGGAGAGATGTGTGGTACATGACAAGTAATGTATGACACGGATGAAGCCTGGTGCATGAGTAAGTGTAATGGAAGGTAAGACTATAATAGTTCATTGGACTGGTTGGGTTCGTTATGGTAAATGGATGGTTATTGTTTATTCTAATGTTTATGTATATGTATGTATGTATCCGTGTATCTATGTCATATTTTGACAGGTTCATCAGGAATTGTCCTTGTGGAGGAATGATTGATTATGCAGGTAAATGACATGAAGAGGTTCCTAGTCTTATGAGGAATCAAAGGGGAGCCCTAAAAATATATATGAGGTCAGTATCATGTGTTTATGAGTTGATATTATGTAACTATATTATGTCTATGTTATGGACGATTTATACCAAGGGATAGAACAACAAAATGAAAGCAGTGTGGTCTGCGACATGTTGCGACAAGCATGGATAAGATAATAATGTTTTGGATGTGTGGTACTATTGTTGTGCACATGTTTCATATGTTATTTTATGTGCATGTAGTGTCGTGTGGATATTGCATATATAGTGCTAGGTATAGATGGTGAAATGTAAATGTTGGATATTCGGGGTTGTGTATAGATGATGATATGTACATGTTGGATATGAAGTGTTATGTACAGGTGGTGTTTCATGCATGCTATACATGTGGCACTATGTACATATGGTGTTGTATGCAAGATTGTACAAGTGGTGCTATGTACATGTGGTACAAGTGGTGTTGTGTGCACGTGGTACTGTGTACATGTCGTGCTCGTGGCGTTGTGTACATATGGTGTCACGTACATGTCGTCTATGTCGAACTGTGTACATGTGGTATTGTGTACACATTATACAGTGGTTCAGTGTACATGTGGCACTGTGTACACGTTGTGTAGGTGGTGCCGTGTACATGTGATGTCGTGCACACGTTGTGCAGGTGTTTGTAGTGTACAGGTGGTACTATGTACATGTGGTACATATGGTACTGGTATAGATGCATGTATTGCATGGTGCTATATGACGCGTGTAGTTGTATGTGTATGATGCACACTATGTGTATGTGCACATGGTTGAGGCGAAGGCACAAGGTTTTTGTCTGGTGTGGCACCTGATCCAAAGTGCGCACAAAATAAAGACAAAGGTAGAAGCTTAGGATTGATTAAAGGTTAAGTATCAACATTTTATTTCAGTTTTATTATGTATGTAATTTATGACTATGGTATATGATGATTATATATGATCTATGATTCTGTTTAATTATGGTTACATATGATTTATGATGTTGATCTATGAGGGTTGTGTTTTGATCTAACCACATGTGATATGTTTATACATGATGTTGTGATAAAACAACTAGTTTGACTTGTTGTGACAGGAAGTAAACATGATTGCAAGTATACCTTATTGACGAACTACCAATGAGGTATGATTTGAGGTTATTTCAATTTATTTAAATCTAATGGAAATTATGTGCTTCAAATAGGAATGCTTGAACATTCTTGGTTGGGTGGTTGAAATTGACTACAAGAATTTGCAACAGTAAAAGGAATTGAAAAATGCAGCAGTATTCTAATAGAGCACTTCGGGAGCAAATCCATTGTGGGACACTGATACCCAATAGTTTCCATTGATTTCCATGAGCATGCTATGACCGATATGATGGTTGAGGTAGGTATATGCCTTGGTTGTTTTATCTTCTGATGCAGGGAAGTCTTTCCAAGGAATGGATGGCCCAGGATAGGGGGTTCCAGGGAACTTGGAAGGTGAGTGACTGCACGAAAGGGGGTGAACAGATTTCCCCAGGAACTGCATAACAGAGAAGGGAAGGTCATGGATAAATTGGTTTTGGTCATTATCATTGATAGATGGAATATGATGCGCGTTGGGAGTGTGCCCTGGAACAATGAGTTGGTAACTGTTTGCTGAGAGGACAAGTGGCATAGGATTATATCGATGGACATTGGATGCAACTTTGACTGTGACAGTGGATTATGGATTTCCTGAGAAGGATATGAATGTTGGTATTACATTGAGGCTAGAGGTGTGATCCTCTGGATTCCCTTGTTGATTGATACAGGAATCATATCCTTTTATCCGTCGGCTTAACAAATGTGCATATGTGTATATGTGGTTATTGTAAATACCATAATGAGTTGTGTTATAAAGCTCCAGTAAGCAGTATGGTCGTTATATTTTCATCTTGTCATGATGCTTTCCTTTGATCACGTCTTTCATTGTAAATAATGCAGTGAGCTAAGTTAAACAGCTCCATGGGAAGTATATTTTCTTCTCAATGGTCTTTCCGAGGACTTGTTGTGGTTTAACACCGAGGATGGCATTCCCCAATGTGGAGGGTTCTATAACATACCTGTTGAACAATTCATGTAATCAAAGTTAATAAAGTCAAAATAAGACCACGAGTAAGGGACATGTATTCCAAGCTGAATTTTGGGCAAAGATATCCTAGTAGGCATCACAGGATGTGTGATTTGGCTAAGGAAAATTGGCAAAGGCAAAGGAAAAGTCAATAAAAGGAAAAAAGGAATTTTTGGCACGTTTCTTTATGAAAATAAAGGAAATTAGGAGAAAATTAAGGTCAAAGGTCATAGGTTGCATGTGAGGAAGAAAATAATGGAAAATAATGGAAAATGAAGAAATTAGAGGCCTCATTAATAAAAAGGCTTATGAGAATAAATTGGTAGGTTTGGTTAGTGTAACCTTTTGTCAGTTCAAGTTTGGATCTCTCTCATTATTCTCTCTCTCTCACACACTCATGGTCACTTAGAGTTTTCTTGGAGCACTCTAGCTTTGGATAGAGGAAGGAAAAGCAAGCAAAGGGAAAGGAAGGAAAGCAAGGATCTAGGAAAGGGAAGTAGGATCAAGCAACTTCAGCAGGAGTACTTGTAGGTAGCCCTTTCCATGTGTGATTTCTTAGCTAGTTTGGACATGCATGACTTTCATGCTGGTGTATGGTCCTATTGTTGTCGGTGGCATGGTTTTGCCAGGTTATGATAGTGGTTTTTTGCCTAGCCTTGAATTTTTTTAAATGCCATGGTTTTGGGATGTTTATCTCAGTTTTGAGCTTTGGTTTGTTAGATGGATTTGAGAATATGGGGTAGAGGTGGTTGTAGGTTTTAACCCCGTACATAAATTACCTGCATACAAATTCTAAAACACAGAAAATAAACAATGCAAGAGCATAACAGACAAAACGCATATACACAGAGATTTTCCCCTTGATCCCAAAACAGGCACTACTAGCTTGATTTTTTCATTATGTTAATTTCAATGTTACAATACATATTTATACATGTCGAAGCATCCAATACCATGGACTGAAAACCCTAGGTGACCCCTGCTACGGAATCGGCGCAATGGGGAGGGCGGGGGGGGGGGGCTCTGCCTCCCTTCTAACCCCTTGGTTAACTATGTGGGCTAGTCATGGAAAGAATATAACACAACCCAACATTCTCCCACTTGTTGTTTTCTTTCCATAGGGGACCACAAGAGATCTTAGTCATTTATCCATCCCTACAATGCCCATTGTTTCTCTACACCAAGAGAACTTCTCAGAGCCCACAGATTTTTTCAATGCATCTATAGTATTCTTCAAAGTGTCCACGTTTACCAACAACACCTTTTTGTCTTCTATCATATCCCTCACAAAGTGATACTGAACATCAATGTGCTTTGTCTTTGAATGATATGCAGGGTTCTTTTCCAATAAAATTGCACTTTGGCTGTCACAATCTATCCATATAGCTCCCTATACTAACCCCATACTTGAACACAATCTTTGCAACCAAACTTCTTCCTTGCTTTCATGAGTGGTTGCCATGTATTCTTCCTCTGTAGTTGATAGTGCCACTACAAATTGTTTCTTACTCATCCAACTGACTGCACCTCCAAATAGGTGAAAAACATACCCACTTGTAGACCTTCTTTGATCTAGATCTCTAGCCCAGTCTGCATCAACAAAGCCACGAATATCCAACACTGTCCAATCCTGGTCTTCATTGGTAGCACAAACCATAATCACTAGTGCAACACAAATACCTAAAAACCCGCTTCACTGTTGTCTAGTGTTCCTTCCCTTGTTTTTACATAAACCTGCTCAATACTCCCACTGCATGTGCAATGTATGGTCTAGTACAGACCATTGCATACATCAGGCTACCGATTGCACCTGCATATGGAACACGGGACATGTCCTCTTCCTCTTCTTGTGTCTTGGGACACTGTTCAGCAGATAACCTCACATGTATAAGAATAGGAACCTTCACCGGTTTACTATCCTGCATATTAAACCTCTGTAGTATTGCCTCGACATACTTCCTATGGTTTAACCAGAGCTTCCTCTTTGCATGGTCTCTATTAATTTCCGTGCCCAAAATATATTTTGCAGCACCAAGATCTTTCATGTCGAATTTAGAGGACAATTGGGTCTTCAGATCCTGGATAATTTCTTTGTCATTTCCAACCAGCAACATATCATCCACATACAATACTAGATAAATAACATGGTCACCAATTAATTTAAAATACACACAGTGATATGCTTTGCTTCGGGTGAAGCCAAGTCTCCGTATAAATGTATCAAATTTATAATACCACATCCTTGGTGACTATTTTAACCCATATAAAGACTTCTTTAACTTGCATACCATTTCTTTCTTACCCTTCACCA
The DNA here is from genome assembly GCA_031772625.1 of Pinus tabuliformis. Lineage (NCBI taxonomy): Eukaryota > Viridiplantae > Streptophyta > Pinopsida > Pinales > Pinaceae > Pinus > Pinus tabuliformis. Next base: position 978,427,509 of record CM062817.1, on the reverse strand, counting down.
CAAAGCCTCCAGGTTTCTTCATGTAGATTTCCTCTTCCAGATCCCCATGAAGAAATGTTGTTTTCACATCCATCTATTCTACCTATAAATCAAAAGTAGCAGCAACAGATAAAATTAATCTAATAGAATTTACCTTGGCAACAGGAGAAAAAATATCACCAAAATCAATTCCCGGCACCTGGGAATAACCTTTTGCTACCAACCGAGCTTCACATTTCTCCACCTTTCTTTCTGTATTTGTCTTCTTCTTGAACACCCATTTGCTGCCAATGGGTTTCCTTCTAGACGGCAACTTCACCAGATCCCAAGCCTCATTTTTGTGTAAAGATGCCATTTCATCAACCATGGCCTCTTTCCAGAGTTTTCCATCCTTTGAATCTACTACTTCCTTCACAGTTCTGTGATCATAATCAGTAAAAAATAAAGAAAACTTTGAATAGAAAGCATATGGACTATACCTTTGAGCTGCCTTCCTTCTCGAACTGATCTTCTCACACCCGGAGTTTGTGGCTCTTCATCTTCTAATTCCTCCTCTTTTGTAGAGTCGGATTCTTCCTCCTTAAGCTCAAACTCTATCTTCTCAGGTTCCTTTGGTTGGACTTCATGTTTAATAACATCTTTCACCTCTCTAAACACCACACCTTGGCTATACACAACCTTCCTTGTTACTGGGTTCCAAAGCTTATAACCCTTTAAACCATCCTTATACCCAATAAATATGCACTTTTCAGATTTACAATTCAACTTGGTTCATTTCTCCTTTACAACATGTACATATGCATCACATCCAAATGCCCTCAGATGTGAAAGAGAGGGTTTCTTACCAGTCCATACCCCTTGCAGAGTCTTATCCTCCAATGCTGATGAAGGTGATCTATTGACCAGGTAACATGTTGTCTCCATCGCCTCTGCCCAAAATTCCTATCCTAACCAGGCACCACTGAGCATGCGTCTTGCCCTTTCCATCAATGTCTTGTTCATTCTTTTTGTAACTCCATTTTTCTCAGGTGTGTATGGAGTATTCTTCTATCGTGCTATACCACACTTCTTACAGAATTCTTTAAATTCCTTACTGCAAAACTCTCCACTGTTATCTATCCTCAACACCTTTATCTTCTTCTCCGTATGGTTTTCCACCAGAGCCTTAAATTCTTTAAACCTATCAAAGACTTTAGATTTCTTCTTAAGGAAATATATCCATGTATTCCTTGATAAGTCATCTATAAATTATACGTAGTACACAGACTTACCAAGTGATGGAACCTTCACAGGTCCAAACAAATCATTGTGCACAAATTCTAATATATGTTTCGCCCTCTTACCACCAGAGGGGAAACTCACCCAATTCTACTTCCCATATACACAATTTTCACAGAAATCAAAATCCAGAGAGCTATTACTCATAGCTTCTACCATACCTTTACCATGAAGTACTCGAAGGCCCTTCTCTCCAATATGTCCAAGCCTTTGATGCCACAGCATGGTCTTCTCTCCAGAGACCACTAGATTTTTTGCTCCACTTTCAGGAACCACAAAAATGTTGCACCCATAAACAACAGTGCTACCTTGTAGCTTGTACAGAGTTCCAATTCGAACTCCCCGCATCAAAACTAATGCTCCTTGAACCATATTGCAGGTATCCTTCTTGAACAATGTTTTTACACCTGCATCATCCAGCTTGCTTATGGAAATCAGATTTCTGGCCAATGTAGGAATATGAAAAACATCCAGAAGTGTTCTAACCCTTCTGCCTTGCAACTTCAACTTTACTTTTCCGTGACCAACGATTCTAGCCTTCCTGTCATCCCCCAAGAAGACATCACCACCATCATATTTTTCATACTCTCAAAACCACTCTCTATGGGGAGTGAAGTGAAAGGATGCACCTGAGTCAATCAACCAGGCATCATGATCTACATATGTACTTGAATAAGCCAAGTACACATCCCCACCTTCATTTGAGGTGGTTTTTGCCTCTACAGAAGGAGCATAATCATATCCCTTTCCTTTATCAGGAGATTTAGATTTACAGTCCCTTTTGTATTGCCCTTCCTTTCCACATTTCCAGCACACCACCTTTACAGGTTTTCTTGAAGATTTAGATCTCCATATAGATTTAGATCTCCCACTTGATGACTTATTTTTGTTTCTGTTCTGGGACCATCCTTGTACAAATAAGGCATCACCATTCTGGCTCTCCATATTTTTCCTTCTCATCTCCTCCATCAACAATGATGAGACTATTTCATCAAACAATAAGGGAGTTGAATTGCTACCTATTGCAATAACCAGACTATCCCGCAAATCTGGTAGAGAATACAACAAACTGATGCACTTATCTTCATCTGAAATTTTAATATCAACAGATAACAACTAACTTACCATAGTATTAAATGCGTTCATATGCTCTGTCACCGAGTCTCCATCTTTCATCCTCAGGTTATACAGTTATTTTCACAGGAACAGTTTATTCACCAGAGACTTAGATTGGTACAAAGTCCCTAACTTGTCCCACAAAGCCTTCATTGTAGCTTCCCTTGATACATTCAGCAATACTAAACCTGAGACACATAATCATATTGTGCTCTTTGCCTTCCAATCCAACTTCTTCCATTCTTCATCGGACACTCCCGTTGGTTTAGTACCTAGATCTACCATGATACGCTGATCTTTATCCACCAACAGATCCTCCATCTTGAGTTTCCACAGCTCAAAACTCTAACCATTAAATTTCCCGATCTCTATCTTTCCACTACTCGCCATATTCTTTCACCACTAGAATCGATCTCGTAGATCTCACACTGAACAGGGTCTACCACAGGCCCGAGCAAAACCCCACAACAACAAAGGTGTCCCCTTGAAGCCAAAATAACTATGATACTAAATGTAGGTTTTAACCCCACACATAAATTACCTGAATATGAATTCTAAAACACAGAAAATAAATAATGCAAGAGCATAACACACAAAACACATATACACAGAGGTTTTCCCCCGGATCCCAAAACTGGGACTACCAGCTTGATTTTTTCATTATGTTCCTTTAAATGTTACAATACATAGTTATACATGCCAAAGCATCCAATACCATGGACCGAAAACCATCGCGTCCAAATCCATGGACCGAAAACCATCACGTCCAAAACCATGGACCAAAAACTATCACGTCCAAAACCATGTGCGAAACTCATGCACAAAGCCATAGGTAGGTCCACCCAACCTATTATAGGGTCCAAAACCAAAATTTTCAGGGGCGCTACCCCAAACCCCATAGAACGGCATTACCTGCACCCCTCAAACACCCTGTGACCCGACTACTATGCAATCGGTGCAACGAAGGGGGGGCTTTGTCCCACTTCTAACCCCTCAGTTAACTATGTGGGCTAGTCGTGGAAAGAATATAACACAACCCAACAGTGGTCTCAAGGTTCATTCCCAAATGCCTAGGAATCCCTTGACCTGTTTTGGTGGGATACACGGTAAACACTAAGGGAGAAGTCTCGGTTTAGGGCCTAGTGATTTGGGTTTGGATTACGATAAGGCTTGAGAGATTGGTCTCCATTTAGGACCTAGTGATATGGGATTGGATTTCGATAAAGCCTGAGATAAAAGGAGATGAAAAATACCTTAAGGATAGTGATGGATTCTGGATTGCATTCGAAGTTTGGTTCGGTTGTGATCGGAGCAACGATTTGGATTATGTTATTTGTTCGTGGACTAGTTGTTCTATGAGATCCCACATTCATGCTTGGAATATGGAAATAGGGTGACTGGCAGAAAGAGAGATTTGGTTCAGCCATGTCTATGTTTGGGAGGTACATGGAAGTCTCGAACCTAGTCGGATTTGCCTATGATTAATAAAATCTAAGTTCTCTTACTTTTGCACTGGCTTATACGTGTATTTAATGGATGTCATATCTCTAATATTTATATGGTTTTATTATGGATATAACAATGGTTAAATGATTGGTTTATGTCATGGTTATTTCTTGTATTTACTTGTAATTGTTAAATGGATGGATGCAATACCTAATTGATGATATAATAGTTCAAGGGAGAAGGAAGTGATCCTTCTGGTTATGTTTCATAAATTATTTCAATCATTTATACTTTGTCTTGTATCCTAGACCTGTAGGTTGTATTGATGCCAAGTGTTTAACAGAATCTTAGTCCCGGTTGGGGATGCTCAGACCTAGTCCTGAGGTTGATTTTTTATTTTTTTTTAATTTTCATCATATCTTTGATGGATTTTGATGGTTATAACAAGTTCTAGGTAGAGGCCGAGATTCTGGGCTAGAAAAGTGGCTCAAATCTTTGGGAAGTTGGCAGAGGTTTGTTTGATAAAGTCGAGGGAAGCTGGCACACAAGCCTGTGAGAGCGATTTGAGCTTCTGTTCATTGTCTTGCCTATAACATGAGAGAAACCAGGGGTTAAAAGGCTTAAATCATCAATGGGACTCAGGGATAAACATGTGTGAGTGGCTAACATGTCTCCTGAGGGTGGTGTTGTTGATGTGGATGGATTTGTTTCATATGTTACGTCAGTTCCATTTCCTTAAGGTCACCAAGGAAATTGAATCCCTTAAAGTAGCCGCTCTCATCACATTTTTACCTCGGCTGGCTAGTTCCTTGGGTAGACCTAGGAGGAGGGGTGCTACATTCAGTCCATTGAGTAATATAATATGTAGCAGTTAAGATATATCAGTGTTGCTTCGACAAATGTGGTAACGTTTCACTAATGACATCCAATCCCCATTGTTGAAAAGGTTCTTCAACTCCAACGGGTTATAATGGGGTGACTAACTTTTTATCATGACCAACTCATCTTTGATAAACTAGGAAATTACATGCATAAGAAAGTGCATCCTTGAATAATGTGGGCCAATAGTGATAAAACCACATAAATTTGTGAGTAGTAGTATCACCCGTGTAGTGTCCAACAACTAGCCCATCATGAATATCTTTTAATACCCTTTCTGAATCCTGTGCTTATGAAAATGAACACCATGTCCAAGTTGATATAACAAATATTTAAGTTGAATGTACCTCTTTTGTCTAGTTGATAAGTGCAAGGAAAAGGTACCATGCTCTAGATACAGTCAACATCTGTGTACCAAGACATGGTTTCATTTGTGGGGTTATCTTGTTCAATATTGTACATTTCAATGTCCTCTTCCCTTCTAGAATATTCTTGTTATGGTAAATCAACTACTTCTTTTGTAAGTTGACAAAGATCATAGCATTTTACCATACGAACTAGCTTAAATTTAAGATCATACTCTTGAAGTATTATCATCCAGTTCACCCTCCTCTCAGCCAACTCTTGTTGTAAAAAACGAAATCTGGCCACTAGGTGAGGCAAAACGATAATAAAATGATTGTTAGGCCCCATAATTGCTCTAATTTTTACCCATAGAACCCCATCTTATCCTCTATTTCAAGACTAAATAAAACCTTTATGTATGCATTTTTAGCCTCTTTTAGCATATTCATGAGAAATTTGGTAAAGGTTGCTCATCTTTACAGGAAAGGTCGATAGATTTACATTTTCATAATTATGTGCTTATATTCATGTTACCCTAGGAGATTTTGTTGATATTTTCCATTTACTATAATTTGAAGTGTATTGGTACAGGAAACAATTGATCTCGGGATTCCTGCACTAGTCAAAGTTTGATTCCTGCACTAGTTTAGGAGGACTATTCGATGAAGAAGTTTGGTTGGCAATCAATGTGAGCTACTAAGATAAGATTCTCATGGAAAATAAGGAAGAAAATGTGCACTTCTACCTCCTAGTCTCTAACAGAGTAATTGTAGTTTTCGTCTCCTCCTAGTGAAGATAGTCTGAGATAAAACATAGTATTAGTGAACTTATGATGTTTGTTGGAGAGGTATATCATTAGAAACATGTTAGTAATGACCTCCATTTCTGTTCTATAAAGAATAAGGATGGATGTGGCCGAGTATCTCTTGTAAAAATGTATATATATCCAGTCATAGAAACATATAGGTTAGCAATATTGTTGGTTATTTTTTCATATTTTTTGTCAAAGACTTGTATCGCGTGGATCTTCTTAGGAGCTAGATCCTTCTATATCTGAGGTATTAAGAAGATAATTTTATTAATAAGAAGGACCTTTAATGTCAGGCTCAAACATTTTCTATGTTTAATCCATTGAATGACTTATCATACTTCATAAGTTAATCGCTTTTCCTTTATAGGGGAACAAGCTAGTTACCTAGGGCGCAACCAACCCAAATCGTTTTCCCTTAGATAGTCGCACTGTGTGTATTTGTTATATTTTCTATTTTGGTGTGAGTTTTTCTTAATGGTTGGTATCATAAGTATCTAAACTGTTACGAAGTCCTGGTTGATTATGATTCATATGAGGTATTTTTTTGAAAGGAGTGACATCAATCCATATTTAGAAAGCAGGTGTGTGTGTGTGTGGGTGTGGATGTGTGTGTGTGTGTTTTGAGGGATCGTTATATCACTTCATTTTACCTTTGGGATCATTTATTTATCAAGGATTCGAACCCTCAGTAGTTAGACCTATGTTATTCTTTGTTATAAAACTGTCAACAATGAAATAAGGCTTGGGAGTTGGAGTTATGATTGAGAAACCCTATTAAACTTGAGATTTGATTTATGCTTTTGAATTTTTATTATTTTATGTGTCACAAAGTTTGTTAATGTACTATGGGATTTGGGTGACCTAATTACTATCACAAGTCTGTGGTGAACACACCTCGCTTGTTTAATACCAAAACTATGGTAAAACTTTAAAGCCCGCCCACTAAGATTCTTTTATATTCGTGATCAATTTGGTTTCATTCTATTTAAAGAAGATCCATGATCTCAATAGAACCTGGCCAGTAAATTTTTTTCTCTTGTGTATTTTTGATATAGGAATAAAATCCTTGGTGCAACCTTTCAACATTGAACGATTCCAAGTTACATATTGAATCTCTTTATTCAACCATAAGGTAAGGCCTATTGGTATTTATATTAAGACCCGGTTTTGAATTGCAGAGTGAGTTAAGGAGAGTATTGTATGATTGAATTGGTAAAAGCACAAATGGTTCTTTTGTTTTATGGTGTATCCACAGGTGTGGGAAAGTCGTCTGGGTAATAGTTCACAGTTGGTTTGATTTTCATCTTAGCATGAGATCTGATTGAGGGTTTGAGAAGTTTATTTTATAAGTCCATTTGGAAGAAGAGTGATTTCTAAATTGAGAAAACTTATTTGGTTTATATTTTGAATGCACCAAAATAGATGTGTTATTTCTCATGTAGTGCATAAGTGATTGATGATTTGAAGTAGTGTAGGAACTGGAGTAATCAAACAATTTGTTCTAGTACATGAATAGTTTGATATTTGCATATTTCTTTTCTAAGTATGTTTTTTTTTAATCATAATTGAAGCCTAAGTTTATCTTTGAAAATGGTATTTTAGTTTAAAGTATTTATTGACATCCTAAAAGAAGCCCAACATTTAGAGTGATCTTGGTGTCGATGTGTGAGTAAGTGTAGGAATGAAAGTAAGGGTTTTTCATTATAATTTTCATTACCAAATCTAGAAAGATTGATTGTTGGGGTAGAGATAGGATTTGCAGATTCTGACAAGTTCCTTTGGCATAGATTCTGATATGCCTCAAAGTCTACAAGACCTTGGTTTGACAAGTAAGTTTTGTTAATTTTAAATACAATTATATTAACCAACATTTTTGGTGTCGTTTCTGGAGATGTGTTGAAAGGAATTCTCGTAAAATTCTTATTTTCATTTTTGTAGTAGAGGTAAGTTCTGCTTTGTTTTTTATTTGTAGTGTCCTTCTATTGCTTGAGGTAATTTTTTGGATTGATTGGAGTGTTGTAGGTACATTTTTTGAGATAACTATAGCATTTGGGTGAACTAATCTGTTTCCAACAAGGGTTTTAAGATTTTTTATTATTTTCTATTTGATTTTATTTTTAAAATGCATGTCTAAGAGAGGTAGGGGTATGAATCCCAAGAAGGGTAGAGGAAATACTAATAAATCAATTTTTTTTTCTCATGCTGGTCCTTATATTGCAAGTAAGAACTCCAAGTAGACACAAACCAATCAGGTTGGTACTTTGCACCTGGATTTTGGAGACAACAATTCAGGGGGTATCATACCCATTGGTAAAGACGAAGGGGATTGTTGAAACTGAGAAATTAAATATGAAACAAAGTCATCCTTCATAGTTTACAGGAGGTAATTTGTTTGGAGGAAAGAGGATGGTATATCATGAAGAAGTTCATGGTGAAGGTGTTGGTGAGAATCAACCATTGGAAGAACAATCTAGCTTTGGATTCCCAATTGTATACCTCGATGTAGTTGTTCAAATGAAAAACATCCCACTTCAATTCTTGAACATTTACATGGTAAGGTACATGAGGATCTTGATTCTTTTCTTTTTGAATTTGGCATACATTGTAGGGGTTATTATTATTCTTTGGATGCCTAGAAGTTGAATCTTTTCCTTTCAACCCTTAAAGACTCAAGTTTACCTTGGTTTATGAGGCTTGGGGAAATACTACTACTTCTCGGGAGCAAATGAAGAGAAATTTTCTAAATAAATATCAAGAATATTGTAAGACATGAGAAATGCAGGATGACATTTTCACTATCACGCAGCATGACAACAAGAGTTTGGAGGAGTATTTGGAAAGATTTATATATATCCTTCAAAGGTCAAATCATAAATTTGACACAAGCACCATAAGGACCCTATTTTTACGAGGAATTTTGGATGGTTCCAGAAATAATTGGAATTTGCTAGGATAGGGGGGTATTGCTTAACTTGCTTTTGACCAAATTTGTGACCTGCGTAGGAAATTTTGACAAAATCAATTCATATGTGGTAAGGGAATTAGAGCACAATTAGAGGCAACACTAGGAATAGTAGATTTGTATCTACAAATGCCATGATTATTGGTTTGGAAAATAAAATGGATAACATTAAAACTAAAATTATGAATAATGATAGTAAGAAAATAGATTCTTTAAAAATTTAGAAAAAATTAGTAGAAGAATGAGAAATGTTGTCCATTTATTGTACAAAATGTAGAAAAAAACATATTTTACATGAATTTCCTATAAATATCAAAATTGTTAATAATTGTGTGATATGTGCAGGTAAACATCCTACCGAGAAATGCCCATCTATACCTAGATTGAAGGCAACATTGAAAGAAGAGCATTCATCACCTAAGCTATTGCATGCTATGGGAGTATGGAAATCATGGCCACAAGTAAGTACATGTATGCTTGCTAAACCTACACCATATTATCCTCATTTTCGTAATGCACCACAATATTCTTTTTATAACATGAACTATCCTTAGTCTTGGTAGCATGGGTATCATTCTCAATTGGGGAAGTCTCCCCCTCCTTGGCAACATGGAGAGGATCACCACATTATCATTTTTCCTATCCCATTCCTACCCATCCATATCCTACACAGTATGCACCTTATCCTATGGCACAACCCACACTACTGGCTGCTCTACCTCAGCAAACATAGCCCATGCCACCACCCTTGACATTTCCACCACCATTCCTACCAGCGTGGTTTCCATCACAACTCGTGTTCAACCTAAATAATAGAGCGGTACAAATGATTCAATATGTTGGAACGATCCCTTTCCCTAATTATCAGACCATGCCAGTTGGGGTCAATGACCTCCAGTGGAGATCGAGAAGGGTAATAAATTCATAAAAGAAAAAACTAAAACTAAAACAACCTGAAATGATCATTGAGGAGGAAAATGAGGAGGAAACCCCTACTATTTCAGACAATGATGTTGCTTCATAGCTTGTTTCCATACACTTAGAGTCCTTACCCTCCTCTTCAAACCAACCTCACTTTTTAGAGAGGTTGGCCTTGGAGAAAGTTGAACCCACCCCTGAGTTTGACCTAGTTTCCGAGTTGAGAAACCTTTGTATAAAGGTTCCTCTATTGTAGGCTATGAAATAGATTCCTATATGTAAAAAATAATCTAGGAAATCTGTCTTAAAACTATAGGAATGAAGAGAGTTGAACCCCGCACTATCGAGTTCATTGGGAGAGAAGCTGATTTGATGATAGGATGTGCTCAAGTTGAGAAATATATTTATCCTAGAAACCCTATTGTCTCTGTTAATATAGGTGATATCCTCATTCCCAATGTGTTGATAGACCTTGGAGCAGCTATTAATGTTATGACTAGGAAAACTATGGAGAAACATCGACTGACTCACATTCATCCTACCCCCACTATGCTTGAACTTGCTGACAGATCTAAAATCAAGTTGGAGGGTGTGTTATGTTATGTGATTATCTCAATTGACTCATGGGAGTACCCTACAAGTTTCATTGTTTTACAACCAAAGAATCCTATTGGGGGACACCCTTTGATTTTGGGACAACCATGGCTTGCTACAATTGATGCCTATATAGGTTGTCACTTTGGTGACATGTATATTTCTCATGGGGATGCTAGGAAGAAGGTCACCTTGTACCCACCTGCTAGATCTATCCACAAGATTTGTGACACCTTATGTTTGGATTATGATAGTATTGGTGAGGAGGCTCAATGTCTTTCTATGATTCATCAATATATTTAGTCTACTAAGGAGAGTGTGATCTAGAAGTTTCTTGGTAACCTGGATACTATGCAGAATTTTGGATTGCTTCATCACATTTTTAGCCCATATTTATAGGAAATTTGTGATCCACAATCCTCATCATCATTATGAAGTTTGGAAGCTACCACAAATGTTCACGAGCCAAACACTACTCTTATTGAGGTAAGTCCAAGAAAATATTTATACGTGACTACATACCTAGACTAATCCCAACAAGAGAAACTTATGAGTTTTTTGCGAGACCATATTGATTCCTTTGCAGGGAGTTATGAGGACATGAGAGGAATCCCTCCTGAAACTTGTACCCATAATATTTATATTCAGGAGCTTTCCCTACCTATCCGACAACCCCAAAGGTGAATTAACCCTTCACTAAGAGATGTTGTTAAATAAGAACTTGAAAAACTCTTAGATGTCGATTATATATGTCTTATATATGATAGCTAGTGGGTCTCTCCATTGGTATTATTCCCAAAGAATGATGGGAGATGACATATTTGTATCGATTATAGAGAATTAAATAAAGCCACTCTCTAGGATTACTCCCCGCTTCCCTTCATTAATCAGTTACCAGATACCCTCATGTGTAAAAAATACTCACTCTTGGATGGCTTCAATGGTTACAACCAAATACAAATTACACCCGAGGATTAGGACAAGACTACCTTTACCTATCTCTGCAAAACATTTGCATACCAAGTTCTTCCCTGCGAACCTTGTAATTCTCTTGCTACATTTCAAAGGGAAGTCTTGCCTAATTTTGCCGACCTCGAGTTTGTGGAAGTTTACATGGATGAGTTTTTGGTATTTGGTAATTCTTTTCAAGAATATCTCAAGAATTTAGAGAAAGTATTGAATAGGTTCCAAGGGGCTCGCTTTGCTTTGAGAGACAAAAAATGTATATTGATGTGCAAAGCAGGTGTGGTCCTTGGCCATCTTATCTTTGATAAGGGTATCCAGGTAGATCTATCTAAGGTAGATTTTCATATACCTACCTAAACCAAAAACACAAAGAGAAGTGAGAGGGTTCCTTGGTCATGCAAATTACTACCAAAGATTCATTAAGAATTATTCTAGCATAACTTCCCCTCTTCTTAGACTATTGGCCAAGGATAGTGATTTATCTTGGATCGAAGCTTGCCAACAATATTTTGATCATATAAAGGAGAGATTAGTATAAGCACCAGTTTTAAGGTGGGCTAAATGTAACCTTCCATTCCATATCTCCTTGAATGCCTCAGAGACTACCATTGGTGCAACATTGGGACAAGAGGAAAATCAACAATCCTATGCCATATAGTTCGTTAGTAAAACATTTTCATCTGCCGAGCTTAGTTATACAGTGATAGAGAAAGAGTTCCTAGCTGTGGTTTTTTCTATCAATAATTTCAGCCATTACATTACAGGATACAAAGTTTATACGCATAGATCACTTTGCCATAAAATATTTTATAAACAAACCTTTAACCAGTGGTAGTATATCCAGGTGGCTACTTTTACTACAAGAATTCATTGTAACTACAATTGATAGGCTAGGAAAGTCAAATGTGGTAGTTGATTTTATTTCCAGATTGAACAATCTAGTCCATGTAATTCTTGTAGATGACTCATTTCCTGATGAACTTCTCTTTGTTGTTTTAGCAAACTCCTGTTGGTCTGCTGATATAGAAAATTATCTCGTCACAGAAAAACACTACCACACCTATCCACTAAGGAAAGTGTTGGAAATAATACTGAGAGGGGGGGGGGGGTGAATCAGTATTAGCAAGTCAATAATATTTCATTTCCATAATCAAATTCATATACGCTACTTCAATTAAAGGAACTTGTGTGTATACGCAAATCTATTTAAGGCAACTAGCGTATATCCTGCAAAATTATGATTCAGTTAATTCATCATATGTTGATCTTTAATCAGTGCATCAGAACCACAGAAATAGTAACCAGGTGCAGTAAAAACAGAACAGACAATCACACACATGAACACAAGATATAAGGTGGAAACCCAATGTGGGTGAAAACCACCTACTGCAATCGTATCTATCTTCTTTTTAATAAGAAACTTATTTTTACAATTTTTGTACTGGTGCAGTCTTATACCAGTATGCAAACTTCTACCTATAGAAGGCTACAACCTTCTCTCATTCTCCAGCTTCTCCTGGAAGGGAGCTACCACCCCCTAGCTCTTGTACTAGATGATATGTTTACTAGTATGTAGGTGCCAACCTACAGAAGGCTACAACCTTCTCTTTTCTTCCAGGGACCACGTTTCATAAATTTTCAAACTAGATCCATCATTCAAACATCAAATATATCTGCATCAACCAATCTCCTTTGCACCAACCACAACTGAATCAATCAATCACTTTTCAGAATGCTGTGACCAGAATACTGTAACCAGAATACAGTAAACAAAACCCAAGTTAGAACCTGGAACACTGTAATAGCAAACAGAAGCAGCTAAAACATATTTTATGAGGTATACACTACTTCCATGTGTCGAACCTGCGTGCATACACACTTTTCTCAAGGCGAACCATCGTAATGATCTGCAAATCAAATTTAAGATGTATACATTGTTTTGATATGCAAAACCAGTGTGTATATACGCCTTTTCTAAAGTGAACCTGCGTACAGATCTGTAAATGATGATTTAAACTTTACAACAATTTCAGACTTCAGTTATACCTAGATAATCATATTTACAGACTACAACATGCGCCAGTTATTCAAATAAATGATCAAAAACCACATAAAGGTACTTCACTTCAAGCCTTAAGATCTTGACCCATCATTAGACCTTATCCTTCATCAAGTGCTAAGGTTCATCCTTAGTTCAGATCTAGCTATGCACCATAACCCAATAACCTGTATACTAGATCTTGCTCTTCATTAGATATTCAATACTTGAGTGCCATTGCCTAATGATATTCTCCTCCTTTTATAGTCTTAGGCCTCACTCAATACCATGGACCAAACCACTTAGAACCAATACCTTGGACCAAATACCTGGGGTCAACACTTCGGACAAGATACCTTGGACCAATACCATGGATCAAAATACCATGGACCAAAACTTATTTTTCCAAAATGTACGTGCCTTTACTTCTGCGAAAGTGTGTGTGTACATTATACGCTCCTTTTGGTCTACAAACCCGCGTGTACATGCGGCTTGGTCAATGGGGAACCTGCATATACCTCTCTTTATTCAATCTGTGAGTCTGAACTATGATCTATCATCTGAGTGAGTTGCCATCAAGGACAACACCTGTGTCATAGAACGAAATCTATGTCATAATGCCAACAATCTCCCCCTTTGGACTTGATGGCAACCCCAAGTCACTCTCCCCCTTTGTCATCAAGGGAAAAGGGTTATGCTCCCCCTCCGTTTATGTGGATTTCACTGATATGCTGAAGTGTGTTGATTGAGCTCCATGCTCCCCCTGAATACAAACAAGGTCTGCAAAAAGATGTTCTAAAAGAAGAACATGACTCTATACATACATCATAAATGACCTTCCTATCACCAATGACTCATACATACATCCATCTCCCAACCCAGTGGGGATATACCAAGTTTGACTCATCCACCCAACCAAGTGGGGATATACCAATTGTTAATACATGTCAAAACAAGAACATTACATCATCCATCCCATGCGTAGTGGGGTAACAAAATAGGTCATTTCATGACATTGACATTAAAAAAATATACATGACATAGAGACCAAATATCTGAAACAAGACCATGATAGTCATCAGCAACTATCATTAGTAACATCTGTCAATCACCATCCAGACCAGCAACCATGATCTCCCCCTGAACCTATTCCACCTGAATAAAAAACAACTGTGAATTTGTACCAAGATCTTCTAAGATAATGCCAAAAATGCATTATTAGAAGTATATGCTTCCCCTGAACTTGTGCCATATGATCATTGTCAGACCCATAGTCAGACTCCTTTTACCTTGAATTTGTCCCACTGCTTTTCTTCAAACCAACATATACACGATTGTATCCACAGAAACCGGTATATGTACGCGGCTACGCTTCATGAAACTCACGTATAACCACTTTTCTCTGAAACAGATAAGTTTTAACAGCAGGATGATGCATCAACTACTCCTAGCTTCTGTCTGAGATATTCAAATGTCTCTCTGGGCAGTGGTTTGGTGAATATATCAGCAACATGTTCTTTGGAGGGAACATACTCCAATTTGACCTTTTTTTCAAGCACTTGTTCACGTCGAAAATGATATTTGATGGGTATGTGCTTGGTCTTGGAATGCATGACTGGATTCTTTGAAACACTGATGGCACTTGTATTATCACATAGAATGGAGATGGGTGGATTACATGTGATCTGAATGTCTTGCAATGTTTGCATCTTCCAAAGGAGTTGTGTGCAGCAAGATGCGGCAACAACATATTCTGCTTCAGCTGTAGATAATGCAATTGAACTTTGTTTCTTGTTGAACAAAGACACTAATCTAGAACCCATATAGAATGCACCACCACTAATGCTTTTTTTGTCATCAACACTTCCTGCCCAATCTACATCTGTAAATGCATGAAGTGTAAGATCTGTATCTCTAGGATACCATAAACCAAAATTCTATGTTCCTTGAAGATATTTGAAAATCCTTTTGACTACATGAAGGTGTGATTCCTTTGGATTTGCTTGGAATCTTCCAACTATTCCCACTGCATGCATGATGTCTGGTGGGGTACCTGTTAGATAAAGTAGACTACCAATCATGGATCTGTAGGTTGGTTGATGTAGTGCTACTGATTCATCATTTGAGCTGAGACTACACCCTGTTACCATTGGGGTACATACTGGTTTAGAATCTTCCATGTTGTATTTTTTCGAGATCTGCTTAAGATATTTGGTTTGTGATAGAAAAATACCATCCTTATTTTGTTGATCTTGTAGACCAAGAAAATATGTAAGCTCACCAAGCAGGGACATTTCAAATTCTTGCTACATTATCGAAGCAAAATTCCGACTCATGGCTTCTTCATTACTACCAAAAATGATATCATCAACATACAAAACAAGTATTAGCAATTTATTATTTTCAATATTTGTATATAGATTGCTATTAGTTGATCCTTTTGAAAAACCTTGTTGATGGAGGTATTTGTCAAGACGGTAATACCAGGCCCTTGGAGCTTGTTTTAGACCATAGAGAACCTTTCTAAGTCTGCATACAAGTTTTTCATCATTTCCAAGGACGAATCCGTCTAGTTGCTCAATATATACTTCTTCTTCTAAGTCTCCATAAAGAAGGGTAGATTTTACATCCATTTGGTATACTTTGAATTTCTGAAAACTAGAAAGAGAAAGGAACATTCTTATGGCTTCACGACTATAAATAGGTGAAAAAGTTTCTTCAAAATCTATACCTTCTTGTTGAGCATATCCTTTACAAACAAGTCTGGCCTTGTTTCTAATAACTTCTCCATTTTATTTCAGCTTGTTTTTGAATATCCATTTGGTTCCTATGATATTCTTATCATGAGGTCTAAGAACTAATTCCCAAAAATTATTCTTTTCAATTTGATCAAGTTCTTCATTCATGGCCTTGTCCCAACATTCATCTTTGCATGCTTCATGTACATTTTGAGGTTTGATGGAGGAAAGCAATGCTAGATAACTTGAAGTTTCTATAATAGTTCTTCTTGTCTGCACACCTGCCTCTTTCTATCCCAAAATTTGAGTCTCTGGATGATTTTTCTGAACATACCTGGATGGAGTATTTTCTTCTGTAGTTATCTATTCTTCTGGTGCTTCATTGGTTTCTTCTTCAGAATTAGTCTGATTTGATGTGGGAGGATAATCCTCATCTTCTCCACAATCTTTGGTTTTTACCTGCTTTGGATTTTTTCATGCTTCATCAACCACAACATCAATACTTTCAATAATTTTCCCAAGTATTTTATTATAACACTTATATCCCTTACTTCAGGAAGAGTAACCAAGGAGAATGCCTTTATCTGCTATGGGTTCAAACTTGCCAAGTATTTCATCAGTCCTTTTGATGTAACATTTGCTTCCAAAAACTTTGAAGTATTTTACAGTAGGAGTCTTACTGTACCAAAGTTCATGTGGAGTTTGAGTGTTGTTTACCCGAACATTTTCCTGGTTGAGAATAGTGATGGCAGCGAATGCAGCTTCACCCCAGAAGGTTGCAAGAGTTCCAGACTCATCTAGCATAGCATGAGCCATTTGTTGAATAGTTATATTCATCCTTTCTACCACTCCATTTTGCTGAGGATTCCTTGTAGTGGATAATTGCCTTTTTATTCCATGTTCTTCACAAAAGTCAAAGAATTCATCCGAGGTAATTCCCCTCCTCAATCAAATCTGAGGCATTTGATTTTGTGATCTGATTCATTTTCAACCAAGGCTTTGAAGGATTTGAATTTTTCAAATGCTTCATCTTTATGCTTTAGAAGCCCTATCCAACACATTTTGGAAAAATCATCAATGAACAATATAAAGTATTCCTCTCCACGAGGTGACTTTTTCCTTGATGGTCCACATAAATCAGTATGAACAATTTCAAGAGGCTTAATAGCTAATCCTTCCTTTTCAGGGAAGTGTGCTTTGGTTTTCTTACCAAATTGACATGATTTTCATATTGTACTTTATGGGATGCTAATATCAGGAAGATCACGAATAGCTTGGAATCTGCACGCTTTTCTTATTTTAGAGAAGCTTAGATGCCCCAATCTTCTATATCATAGCCAATGTTCATCATTTTTTCTTAGATAGCATTGTTTTTGTCCTCCCTTGAGTATGTATAAGTTGTTTGGATTTCTTATACCTTTGATCACGGTTTCTCCTGTATCAAGCTCGCGAACAACACATCCATTTGATCGAAATACTACTTCATTTCTTTGATCACACATTTAACTGACACTCAAAAAGTTATGCTTTAGACCATCAACATACATAACATTCCCAGCTTTAACTTTTTCTTTTAAAAGAATAGAACCTTTACCTTTTATAAAAGCAGGAGTGTCATTTCCAAATGAGACCTTGTTTTCCTTTTCTAAGGCATTATATGACTGAAGTTTTTCTTTATCACCTGTCATGTGTTTCAAGCATCCACTATCAATGTACCATTGATTTTCTTGTCCTTCTGCATACAAGGCTATACCACATATTTCTGTTTGTGGTTCTTTCTTTCTCCATATTTTGGGATTTAATGAAGTTTTCTCCTTCTGAGATGTTTGCCAAAATTTACTCCTACATTCATATTCTTCATGACCGAAGTTGTTGCAGATAGAGCATTCCATTTCATTTTCAAGAAGAGAAAAGTTATTGTAGGTCTGTTTCATGATCCCCATCACATTCCTTTGATTTCTTGCTTCTCTAGTCATGATGGTCTTGTAAGCAACACATTGAGCAGCATTGTGTCCAAAGTTATGACATGAAAAACATTGGCCATTAAAGAAGTTCTTGCGATTATCGAATCTACTCACCTGGTGTTTGTAGTTACTATTGATAATTATTCTTGAAACAAATTGAGTATGATTTACCTGAGGTTGGTTGTAGATTCTATTCATCCTTGAAGTAAATTGAGCCTTATTTACCTGGTGATCTACTTTATGCCTTTGTTGTCGATTGTCAAACTGCCCACTGCTCTTT
The DNA here is from genome assembly GCA_031772625.1 of Pinus tabuliformis. Classification (NCBI taxonomy): domain Eukaryota; kingdom Viridiplantae; phylum Streptophyta; class Pinopsida; order Pinales; family Pinaceae; genus Pinus; species Pinus tabuliformis. Next base: position 978,409,195 of record CM062817.1, on the reverse strand, counting down.
GCTGCATCAAGATAGCTTTTAGTGGAGGTTGACGGCTTCTGAGCTTGGGATGCTTCTTTAGTATATCCAAGACCTATCTTTATCAGAGGAGAGCGCTGCACTTTGTAATTTCATTTAAGGTTTTTGATCCTTTAGCAAATCTAAGATTGAGAGCTTTTGTTTTCTCAATATCCTCTCTTAGACCCACAATTTGACATTCTAGTTTTTCATTGTGTTTTTCTCTTTCAGCAAGTTGGAATTTTAGAGTATCTATAATCATATTCTTTTCTTCTAAACAGATTTTGAGTTTATATATTTCTTCATAAAGGTCATCTTCATCTAAAACATCCAAGAAATCATCATCTTCAAAAGCCATTAGAAGTCTATAGTCATTACTATTTTCATCTTCATCACTATTTGATAAACCATCACTATCTTCATGCGTATAGTAGCTCTTCTTACTTACACTTTGTTTTCTATTCCATTTTTTTGATTCCTTACATTTATCAATCTTATCTTTATGAGGAAATTTGGAAGCATAATGATCGACTCTTCCACAAGAAAAACATTTGAAAGGTAGTTTACCTCTGAATCTTCCAGAACCCCGTTGAAGGTTCTTGACAAAGTTTGCTTCTTCCTCTCCTTCTGAAATATGTCCTGATTCATTGAGTTCTTCTCTTCCTGAAGCTTTGAAGGTGGCTTCTCTCCTATTTGATGGACCTCCTTTTCTCATTTCTAAAGCAGTTAAGATTCCGTGCAATTGTGTCATAGTAATAGTCTGAAGATCCTGCTTTTCCTCTATGGCAGATACTTTTGATTCAAACTTAGTAGACAAGGATCTTAAAACCTTTTCAACTAAAGTAACTTCTTTTATCTCTTCACCCAAGTTCTTCATGCCATTAACAATCTCATCTATACGTAAGAAGTAACTAGTTATACTTTCATCACTGTGCATTTTGAGAGTTTCATATTGAGTTCTGAGAATTTGCAGTTTTACATGTTTTACCTAACTGTCTCCTTCATAGCTTAGAACGATATTGTCCCATATTTCTTTGGCAGTTTTGAGCTACATAACTTTGACAAATTCTGATTGTGACAGACTCCCCAATATTGTATTGATAGCCTTGGCATTAGTTTCATATTGCTTTTTACCTGTCGTATCTGTAGGAATTGCTGAAGGAAATTTATATCCTCCTTCCATGATTTCCCAAACATCTGTTCCAAGAGGTTGTGGTTCTTACCTTCCAATAAATGAAGTTGCTCCTATCAAAGATTGGTGGTCTAATAGATCCCTCTCTTTCGTTGTTACTCATGCTGATAGATCTTCCTTCAAGTGATCAAGCTTCTTCTGAAGGACTTGCTCTGATACCAATTGTTGGAAATAATACTGAGATGGGGGGCGGGTGAATCAATATTAGCAAGTCAATAATATTTCATTTCCATAATCAGATTCATATACGCTACTTCAATTAAAGGAACTTGCGTATATATGCAAATATATTTAAGGCAACTAGCGTATATCCTCCAAACTTATGATTCAGTTAATTCATCATATGTTGATCTTTAATCAGTGCATCAGAACCATATAAACAATAACCAGGTGCAGTAAAAACAGAATAGACAATCACACATATGAACACAAGATATAAGGTGGAAACCCAATGTGGGTGAAAACCACCTGCTGCAATCGTCTCTATCTTCTTTTTAATAAGAAACTTCTTTTTACAATTTTTGTATTGATGTAGTCTTATACTAGTGCGCAGGCTTCTACTTGTAGAAGGCTACAACCTTCTCTCGTTCTCTAGCTTCTCCTGGAAAGGAGCTACCACCCCCTAGCTCTTGTACTAGCTTATATGTTTACTAGTACATAGGTGTCGGCCTACAGAAGGCTACAACCTTCTCTTTTCTTCCAGGGACCACGTTTCATAAATTTTCAGATTGGATCCATCATTCAAACATAAAATATATCTGCATCAACCAATCTCCTTTGCACCAACCACAATTGAATCAATCAATCACTTTTTAGAATGTTGTGACTAGAATATTGTAACCAGAATACAGTAACCAGAACCCAGAACACTGCAATAGCAAACAGAAGAAGCTAAAACATATTTTATGAGGTATATGCTACTTCCATTTGTCGAATCTGTGTGCATATGCACTTTTCTCAAGGTGAACCTACGTACAGATCTGCAAATCAAATTTAAGATGTATACATTGTTTTGATATGCAGAACCAGCGTGTATACGTGCCTTTTCTAAAGTGAACCTGCGTACAAATCTGTAAATGATGATTTAAACTTTACAACAATTTCACACTTCAGTTATACCCAGATTATCATATTTACAGGCTACAACATGTGCCAGTTATTCAAATAAATGATAAAAAACCACATAAAGATACTTCACTTCAAGCCTTAAGATCTTGACCCATCAGTAGATCTTATCCTTCATCAAGCGCTAAGGTTCATCCTTAGTTCAGATCCATCTATGCACCATAACCCAATAACCTATATACTAGACCTTTCTCTTCATTAGATATTCAATACTTGAGTGCCATTGCCTAATGATCTTCTCCTCCTTTTATAGTCTTAGGCCTCACTCAGTACCATGGACCAAACCACTTAGAACCAATACCTTGGACCAAATACCTGGGTTCAACACTTTAGACAAGATACCTTGGACCAATACCATGGATCAAAATACCATGGACCGAATACCATGGACCAAAACTTAGTTTTCCAACATGTACGTACCTTTCCTTCCGCGAAAGTGCATGTGTACGTTATACACTCCTTTTGGTCTGCAAACCCGTGTGTACATGTGGCTTGGTCAATGGGGAACCTGCGTATACCTCTCTTTCTTCAATCTATGAGTCTGAACTATGATCTGTCATTTGAGTGAGTTGCCATCAAGGAAAACACCTGTGTCATAGTGCCAAATGTAGAAATTTTGAATAATATGACACTTATTCATAGAGATTATCTTGATTATACACTATTGCGGAATACATGCATAATACATAACCTCCTCTATGTTGATCATCAATTTTGCGGAATTAAAAACAATGAAACATCAATCGCATGTGCACATTAACACAGTATGTAACCTGGGGAAAGCATACAACGAAAAACCCCACACTATCTGTATATTATATTGATTGAGAACATGTAACAATACATAGTACAATACTCCTCACAAGTACTCAGTAATATCTCCACCTGTTACACACAAAACTAGCTCAGATCTGAATCAGTCACAGGTTCAAATCTCCTCCACTGCCTCCATTGCGCAATCCTACATGAGAAGAATGATGAATGGCTGAAGAAAACTCGTATTTCCTTGGCTGAACCATGCAATCCTCATTGGCATTACTCAATCAATTGATTTTGTAAGATCTCATGCACAACTATAGTCACAACTGATAGCAATCTCAACCTCTAACACATGTCTCCACTGAACTGTCCATGCATTGAGTTAACTGATGTATTCTTTAGTTGCTTTATGAGTTAATAATTAGTGAATTAATTAAAAATTAATTCACATCACTCATCATTAGTGTATTTTACAGTTAGACTAAATACAATTAGTTTAACCAAGTCAAACTGAACACAACTCCATCAACTCCACAATCAACTCCACCAAAACTCAACCACTTGAGTTCTAACTGAATTCCACCATGCAATAGCTCAACTGACCCACAAGAAAATCATATTTCCTTCTGACAGCTGCATGTGCCACATCTGTAGCTCAAACTGAAGTGCTCCAAGAGGATATGATAATTTTTATAGTCCAAATATTATTATGAGCTAATAATATTCGGGTGTTCTATTTTTAGCCTGGCAGTCTAAAAATAGAAACTTCCCATATGTCTAAAAATAGAAGTCCATCTATTTTTACCAACATGACCAATCATCCAAAAATAGCATCCTGCAACTCATAGATCATGATCCATATGTCTAAAAATAGACTTTGCGCCAAAAATAGCCTGTGGGCCCACTTAGTGAAGGCGACTCCTTTCCACTAAGCTCCATCATCTTATTTCATTCTCAACACTCCCTCTCAACAAGAGATAGATTATTAGAAACCCCTATCCTACCTCGGTGGTACTCGAATTTTCTCCTGGTGAGTGCCTTCGTCAAGATATCAGCATCCTGATCCTCCATTGGAATGTATGAAAGTAACATGATTCTCGCTGCACACAGTCTCTGATATGATGGTACCTGATGTCAATGTGCTTAGATATATCATGAAATACTGGATTAGCCGAGAGTTTAATCCAACTCTGGTTATCATAATAAATCACAATAGGCTCCAAGTATGAACCGAAAAACCCAACCAGGATCTTCCTCATCCATATAGCCTCGCATGCAGCCAAACTTGCTGCCATATACTCAGCCTCTGCTGAACTGAGTGCCACAGATCTCTGCTTCCTGCTGTACCAAGAAACTATTGTCGACCCAACACTGAAGACCCCTCCAGATGTGCTCTTTCTGTCCGTTGGGCTCCCTGCCCAATCTGCATCCGTGAAGCCACACAACTTTACCTCATCCTCCTATCTGTACCACAATCCATATCCCAATGTGCCTCTGAGATAACACAATACATGCTTGCCTGCCTTCCAGAAGAGCTTGGTTGGCTTAACCATAGCTTGTGAAAGCTGGTTAATAGCATCGCATATATCGGGTCGTATATTGACTAGATACATAAGCAACCCCACCAACTGTCGATAAATAGTGGCATCCACTACTTCTGCTGAAGTAGCATCCTCCTTCCTCCAACCTCCAGGAAGAGGAGTATCAACAGGCTTGCAGCCATGCATGTTGAACTTCTCCAGTATCTCCCCAGCATACTTACCCTGGGAAAAAAATAGTCCATCACTGCGCTGCTAAATTTCCAATCCTAGGAAATAATGAAGGAGGCCCAAGTCCTTCATCTCAAACTCCTTATCAAGATCATCCATGCATGAAAGTATCAATAGCTCATCACCTGTTAGAATCAAATCATCTACATAAAGTACAATGATAAGCACCACAATCTGGTATAGGTTAGGATCCGCCTCACTCTTGGAGAATCCAAGTCCGGTGAAATGACTGTCTATCTGTGTGTACCAAGCACGTGGTGCTTGTTTCAACACATACAACACTCTCTTGAGACTGCACACATGCGACTCACTGTTGAAGATCTTGAAACCTTCAGGCTGCTCTATGTACACCTCCTCCTCAATGACTCCATTGAGGAACGCAGTCTTGACATCCATCTAATGAATGTACCACCCCATCTGCGCTGAGAAAGCAAGAATTGTCCGTATGGAAGAATACCTTACAACAGGTGCAAAGGTCTCCTCATAATCGATCCCCTCTATCTGTGAAAAGTCTCAAGCAACAAATCTTGCCTTGTACTTCTCCACACTCCCGTCAGCTGCCTGCTTCACTTTGTAGATCCATCTCAAACCCACCACTGATTTCCCTTCCAGTCTTGGGACAATCTCCCATGCACTATTTCTGACAATCGAATCATACTCTTCCACCATGGAATCTACCCATGCGGGATCCTCCACAGCTTCCTCTAAAGAGGATGGCTCAGTCACAACACATTTTCTCACAAGAGCCATGTATCCAGTGTACCGATCAGGTGAATTTCTCTATCTACGTTGAGCTATAGGTGGTCCTACAACCTTCTCTGCATCTTGATCCAGTCGCTCAGCTTCTATCATGCGCTTTCTCCCTCTAATGGTTGGCGCTGCATGAGTGGTCTCTTCCACTCCATGAACTTCATCATGTGGCTGATCCATGTCCTAAAGCTCATCCTTAGGAACTAATAGCTCCTCATCTGCATGCAAGTGTGGCTCCCTCTCAAGCGAACACTTCATGGCTTTCTCCTCCTGAAATTTGATACCCCATCGCATAACAGCCTTGCGACTGTCTGGAATATACACACGATAGTTGTGGGGCGTATCAGTGTACCCCACAAATATCCCAACCTCTGCAGTCGGCTCCAGCTTCTTCCTGGCATCCTTCATCACATGCATGTAAACGTTAGAACCAAAAATCCTCAAATGAGAAAGATCAGGCCTCTTACCAGAATAAGCCTCCTCGGGTGTACTCATGCCAAGTATCCTATGAGGACAACGGTTCTGCACATATATTGCAGTATTGCATGCTTCCACCCACAAGTGAAGGGGTAGGCCCTGATCATGCAACATCGCCTGTGTAGCACCCACAATCATTCTGTTCTTCCACTCAGCAACCCCATTCTGTTGGGGGTTATGGGGAGCTATGAGCTCTCTTCAAATCTCTTCTGCGCTGCAAAAGTCCTTGAACTTGCCAGAGATGTATTCACCACCATTGTTGCTCCTAAGAGCCTTCACCTTCTTCCCCGACTCCTTCTCGACTAGTGCTTTGAAATCACAGAACTTTGAGTATGTCTCGCTCTTCTTCTGCATGAAGAAAATCCAGCACTTTCGAGAGAAATCATCAACAAATATCACATAGTACCTGTGCTTTGCTATCGAAGCTACTGAGAAAGGTCCACACATGTCTGTGTGAATTCTCTCAAGGATCATTGTGGCATGACTATCCTTCTCATGAAAGGTGGCTTTCACAAATTTTCCCAAAGTACACCCCTTGCACTGATCTGACTACGCAAGAGTGCCTTTAGGAAGCCCTGTAGTAATCTGCTACAGTATCTTCAAGGCTCCATGGTGAAGGTGGCCCAATCTCCTATGCCACAGCTCGCCATCATCCCGGCTCACCAATCCTTCTACCTTTCATGCCATTGCTGCGTAGCCATCTACATGCAACTGATAAAGGTTCCAGACTCGAACCCCTATTCTTCGGGTTTCTCCAGTTGTCTTACTGCGAAGGAAAGCCTTTCCCTCGCTGAAAACAACATCATATCCCTTGTCTTCTAACATTGCCACAGAGATAAGATTCTTCTTCAATCCTAGGACATGCATCACTTCCTTTAATACGAATGGTTTACCAGACTTCCTCTCAAAGGAAATGGTACCGATACCAGTCGCACTGTATCTACCATCATCGCCCATCTCAATGTGCACTCCAAGATCTTTCTCCTCCAGATCAAAAAACAAATCTCGATCTCCTGTTATGTGAAAAGACGCACCACTGTCCAAGAACCATACCGATACCATAACACTTGATACCAAGCATGCGATCAACAAAAAATCAAGCTCAAACTGTGAGGCTAAGGCCTCTCCCACTACAGATCCAGCAACTTGCTTATTTTTCTTCTTCTACGGACAATTTGTGGAATAGTGTCCATGCTGGTGACAGTGAAAGCACTTCACCTTGGACATGTCCTACTTCTTGCCTTTCACACTGGAATGAGAAGCTTTCTTGTTCTTCCCCTTCTTTTCTTTGGTAGCCAAAGCACAATTTTCTTCATCAGGTGCCTTTGATGAAGATTCGTCCCTGGTATTCCGCCTGATATCCTCCTGCACAAGATCTGACCAAAGTCTCTCCCATCCTGGCAATTTCTCCTAACCATTGACAGATTCCTGATAGGAATGCAAACTCTTCGAAAGACTAAGGAGATCCAATCTCACCAAGTCCTCATCATCAACAGTCACCCCCACACTTCCCAGCTCATCCCTGTACTGAGTGAACTTCGTGAGATACTTGGGCATACTATCTCCCTTCTCGCACTTAATGTTTCTAAGTTTATCCTTGAGAACCAACTTCCTCTGGTCGCTCTTGCTTTGGAATAGATCTGTCAATGCTTTCCACATCAAGTATGGAGAAGCCTTTCCATGCAGGCTGGACACAATGTGATCCTTCACGCCCTCCAACAGAATCCTTCAACACTTTGTTGCCTTCTTTTTCCAAGCCTCAACTTGCGCGGTATCAGTAAGCTTTCAGACCTCAACCTCTATGAACTCCTTTAGCCCATTATCATATAACACCACCTCCATCTTTTCCTTCCATGCAATATAATTCGAGCTGCCCTTAAGAGCATACTCTAATCGCAATCCGTTGAAAGACATTTCAACTTTGACACCAAGAAAACACTGCTGCAAATTCGAATTCCACCAGCTCAAAACTCAGCCACTTCTAATCTAAAATTCGTGAGAACAAAGTATTTCTCATACAGAGATTGAATGTATGGGCTTTTACCAGATATCTCACCTTCCAAAGGAAGGATGAATCCAGAGGCTACCTGGCCCCATGGAAAATTTTAGGGGCTAATGTTCGCCCAGTGGGCTAATTTTCCATGATTTTTCCAAAAAATGATTTGCCAATTTCCAATTTTTATAAAAGATGATTCGCCCAAATTTTAGAATATAAAATTATTTTATCTTAAAAATCGCCAACATTATATGGAGACTATATATAAAATCATTATAAATTTGAATAATTTTGCAAATATATCATTAAAAAATTTATAGTTTGCATATTAGGGATTAGTGAGATTCGCCAATGTTTTTAAACTTCAAGAAATTTTTCCATCCTTAAAATTTTCCTTGCCTGGCCCAATTACAAACTCTGCCTGAAGAAATAAAAAGTAAACACTTTCTGAATAATAGATCTGATGATCAACTGCTCTGATACCATGTAGAAATTTTGAATAATATGACACTTATTCATAGAGATTATCCTAATTATACACTATTGCGGAATACATGCATAATACATAACCTCCTCTACGTTGATCATCAATTTTGTGGAATTAAAAACAATGAAACATCAATCGCATGCGCACATTAACGCAGTATGTAAGCCGGGGAAAGCATACAGCTGAAAACCCCACACTATCTGTATATTATATTGATTGAGAACATGTAACAATACATATTACAATACTCCTCACAAGTACTCAGTATTATCTCCACCTATTACACACAAAACTAGCTCAGATCTGAATCAATCACAGGTTCAAATCTCCTCCACTGCTTTTCCTACCTCCACTGCACAATCCTACATGAGAATAATGATGAATGGCTCAAGCAAACTCATATTTCCTTGGCTGAACCATGCAATCTTCATTGGCATTACTCAATCCATTGATTGTGTAAGATCTCATGCACAACTAATATCACAACTAATAGCAATCTCAACCTCTAACACCTGTCTCCACTGAATTGTCCATGCACTAAGTTAACTGATGTATTCTTTAGTTGCTTTATGAGTTAATAATTAGTGAATTAATTAACAATTAATTCACATCACTCATCACTAGTGTATTCTACAGTTAGACTAAATACAACTAGTTTAACCAAGTCAAACTGAACACAACTCCATCAACTCCACAATCAACTCCACCAAAACTCAACCACTTGAGTTCTAACTGAATTCCACCATGCAATAGCTCAACTGACCCACAAGAAAAGCATATTTCCTTCTGCCAGCTGCATGTGTGTTATAGGCAATTTTGTGCCTTACAGCAACAGGCATGAATTGTCAATAATCCAAGGGATCCAAAGTTCCCTAAACATGATGTTCCTACCCCTAGAGGAACAAGGTCAGCAAACCAACAGCTCTCAGATCAGTTCTCCACCTGAAAACACTCAAAAACAAGCAATCCTGAAATCAAAGCAGGTGCTCCACTAGGCTTCTGCGCTGAAACACAACTCCTCCATGGTGTACCTGCGTTGCAAAGCAGGTAGAACAAAGGCCACCTACGTTGAGCGAGATTGGACAAGTGGCACACTGAGTCATTGCTCTGGAATCTTCCAAAAATGACACTTGGATCAGGGATTTCGCCTTGTGATGAGTCAGAGGCTCTGTTTCTCCAAGTGGAAGCAAAGTTCACCAAGTGGACTCAAGAACTGAAGATCAACTGAAGAGAGAGAGGACACAAGGCAGCTACACATCAGTTGCAAGCTGACTCATCCTTTCTCAATTCATCTATATATTGAGCTCTCTCCTATGAGCTCAGGAGGCTGGAATTTTGTGCAAAGTAATGCTATGCTGTTGGTTTCACTATAGAGCTATTGGGTGATTGCTTGAGGGAGGTGAAGAGGAGAAATTCTTTTTGCTGGGAGGTGTTGCTGGATTAGGACCTTCAATGGTTGTAACACTCTCAGAACCTTTACTTCTTCATTAATAAAAGCTATTGAGGTTCTTCTATATGCTCTTGTTTCAATGATATATTGTGATGATTGTATATTTGATTTACACTAATCTCTGAATCAGTTATGATTGCATGTTGCTTGTAGTTTCCTTCTTTGCTATTTTGCAGGATCTCGTTGTAGCTGGGCCAGCAATAGAGCAAGGAGTTGGGAGCAAGCATCCATAGAGAAGAGTTTGGATTCGACATTAAGCGCAAGGCAACGGTTAGTGCATTCTTTCATTCTCTTTTGCTTTCATAAAGAAGTAAACCTTCAGTAGTTTCCTTTACAGTTGTTGCTGAGGTACTATCACCCTTAGAGTGGGATAGGGTCATCCGAATCGGATACTTTTCCCTACAACAAACTGGCGACTCCGCTGGGGATCGTACCTGTTTGATTGTTTGTAGTATTTTGCTATTCATTTCCTGAACAAAAGAGTACCAAATCGAAAAGCTTTTGACTATATCAAAAGCGAAGTAGAGGGCAGCTACTCTAGCTCATTTCTGAGCATGTTCATGATTTGAAGAGCTGATCTACAAGGATCCTTGTAAGCTCTTAGTGATAGATTTTCATCTTCCTAATCATCCCTTTGAGTGTGCTTGACTGATTGCTTCTGATTTGAGCAAAAACTGTGCATTTTTGAGAAAATTATGACCCGGAAACTGTGAAAACGCAACTTTCGTTTTCCAAAGCAGGTAGTACACAGGCCACCTGCTTTGCAACGCAGGTCCCGAAGGGGCTACCTGCGCTGAGAGCCAGACTAGCTGAGCAGCACCTGCGTTGGCCCAATTTTGCCTAGTGCAGTTGGGGTTTCCTCCCTTTCTCTTGCCTGTTTTCACTATAGTTTTGGCAGCCAGTTACCAGTCTTGTACCAATTCTGAAACCAACATTACTTGCCATCATTCCGCCTCTGTTATATAACGAAATTGTACTTGTTCTTTTGTATTTCTTACTCATTTACAATTTCCCATAACGAAGAGTAAACTAGTCTTGCTTTGGCCTCTTAGATCTGAACCTGTGTTAGGCATTTTGTTGGTCTAAAGAGTTAGCTTGTTTGCTGTCCATAGCTGATTAGTCATTTTACTTTCATCATTATGGTTTGATTTCATGTATTTCCAGTGATTAAACAAGTAAATCTTTAGGTGTCTTTTGATTTTGGACAAGCTTGTTTACTGTCGCTTTAAATCGAAATCAAAGTTATATAACAACTTTCTTTTTGTAACCAATCAACATTAAGAAAGGGAAAAGAAAATACATGCATTGTGCATTTTGCATTTGAAAAAGTTTGCATGATGATTTAGGAGAAAGTGCATTAGTTTGTGCTGTATGAACTGTGTGAAAAGATTTTCCTCTCTTCTCCCTCAATAGTTAAGATTTTCATCAGTCAAAAAGATTTGAAAAAGCTTGCTTCTCATCTTAGGCTGCATTTAGGAATTTGTCATATACATCTCGTGGTGAACCTTGAAAGGCAAACTTTAAAAAGATCAACTTAAAATATACTGAATGAACATAACAACGCATTTGAAACATAATGCAAACACATAGAGGTCTAGGTAGAGACGTGTTCCGGCGTCGTTAAACATAGTGACTGTCGATCTCTACGAAGGTGGGTGATTCCTCCTGAGAGTCGGTGGCACTAATACGGACTTGTGCTCCCACGTACCGTCGCGTATATATTTGGAGACCCCTATAGGCAATTATCCTTTATCCTTAGGAAGCCGTGTTGGCCGCCCTACTGATCGCGATGCAGTGAACACAGCATTCACGAAGATCGACCACCCGTACCGTAAAACGTATTCTGTGGTTTCGCGAAAGGTTTGGCACACCCTCTGCCTAGATCTCCAGAGCAGTTTCTTTTGGCCCTTTTCAAACTCTATAACTGAAAAGGTCCAACCGAGCATTTGTCACTTCGGGCTCGTTAATACATCGAAGGAGACTAGAGTCATCTTTAGCTTTTTCTCGACTCTTAAAACATGAAAAAGCAAAGTTGTGTTTAAAAGCGTCTAATAAAATTCATTCAAATCGGAAACACAAATTTTCCCCTTTATATTTTAGTTGATCGAGTAATCCGCAATCGTGGTGGAAAGTCAATTGAATATCCGTCGTTCTCGGAGGCTTGCGAGTCAACCGTCTTTGTCTCCGGAATCGAAAACAATCCGGACAAAGCGAGCTCGTCGAACCAGTTCAAAATCTCCTTTAAAAGTTAGAACAAGTGTTCCAACAACATCTGAGATTCTGGTTACTCCAAACATTTCCGGAAACCCTGCCTCTATAGAAGAAGTTCAACCGCCGCAGAAGGACAGTAATACTGATCCTAGTCTGGGGGCAAATACTTGTATAACTGAACCAGTTCCATCTGTAACCGGTCCAGAGAGTTTTGTTCCTCAAACATCTGTCGCTGGCGATACAACCCCTTCTTCGGCACCGGAAATCTTTTACGGACCTGACAGTCTTCCTCTTCCACCTGGTCTGATTGCGATAGAGGAAATTATATAGGAACCGCAAGTATCCACTCCAACTCATTTTAGAGTAGGGGTCACTCTATTTCCTGCTACAACAGAAGTTTGTCCATCACCAGTGGAAGTTCCTGTAGAATCACTAGGCAATCAATTGGATAGACTCAAAATGTCTGAACAACCGTCGACATCTAGGACTGTGTCAAATGACACGGCGACAGCAGAAGTACCTGCTGCGAATCCAACAATGTTCGCCGGCATACCATCTGTCCCAACTAGCTCTCAATCGCTAGAAGGAGTCCACCAAGAGACTATCTCGACAGTATGGTCTGTTCCTGTTTGTTCCGGAGTAATGTCTGGTAACTCTTATGGTGAGACTCATCAAATTGACCCTTTTGGGAATCTAATTAGGCCATCCAGTCCTCCAGGACAATCAATTGCCTTGAGTTCTGGATTACCACCGTATGGGGGGCAGTATGCCTTTTCATTACCCCCTCTGGGAGGGTACCCATACGGGAGTTCTCAACCTTATTCAAGTTATGGTGGAATTGCAGCAAGTAGTTGGGTACCTATGCTATCCCAACCACCAAGAGTTGTATATTATATGCAACGGTGTGTACCTGTGACGAACATCCCAACTACACCGGCTATTGTAACCGTGTCGCAAGTTCAAACAATGCCTGTTGTATGTCAACCTCAAATTTCTCAGGTTCTCATGCAACAGCCCCTTGACCCTGCGACCCAACCACAATCGCCTACTAGTGGGGCGACACAAGTACAATCGGGTACAATCACCTCACATCTTGGTCCAATGGTTAGTGTAGCGCAACAACCCATGGTATCGCAACCATGGATAGTGCAAAACCAACAGCCACAATTCCAACAAGTGTACCAAGGTTCTGAACAGAAAATCTTTGCGAATACTGGACAACCATATATCCAAAATGGTCAAAATCAACCACTTTATAGTGGTCAAGTCCATCAACCGTATCAATCATACCAATATCAACTCCATTATGCTGGTATGCAAAGACTAACTGTTCAGGCGATTCCATCGTATCCTGGTTACGCTTCACCTAACTTGAATCAACAGTTACCATTCGTGGCGACTTTAGAGTTGCCTGATTTACATCGGTTAACCAATGATCCAATTGCTTACGCCCCATGGTGGCCAGTGATTCCGCACAAACTTCCATCCGACATTCCTAAATTCAATGGAAATCCAGGTGAAGACCCGTCGAATCATGTGATGACATTTCATCTATGGTGTTCGTCGAACACTTTAAATGACGATTCGATAAGGCTTCGCCTCTTTCAGAGGACATTGACAGGTCCAGCGGCAAAATGGTATATAGAATTGCCTAGAGCTTCGTTCGACAATTTTAGCTCCCTTGCCACGACATTCTTAACCCACTTTCAATTACCAATAAGGTATGAAACGGGAACAGAGATATTGACCAACTTCAAACAGACCACCGCAACTCATATATCAGATCATATACGTGAGTGGCGACTTCGACGAAGAATGGTTAAAACATACGTTCCTGATCAGCTTTTAGCTGAGTGGTTTATAAAGTCGTTACTTCCGGCCATAACGGAAGATGTGGCAAAGGGGGGAGTCGTAACAGAAGAGCAAGTTATCGCTCGTGCGCAATATTTGGACTTAGTATATACTCAGTCCGGCACGCTCTATGACAAAATACCAGACGCCCCTAGACCAGAGTTTTCAATCCCTCCTCCTCCTAAATCAAATAGTGACTCTCATGCCGGCGATGGCGTGATTGGCACGGCAAACACGAATCCGAAAAGGACCAATCAAAAGAAGGCCCGTAAGGATTCGAATCAAAATGCGCATGAAGAAGTTCTTGCTTTGGAAGTAAATGCCGTATCGACAGATAAGGGCAAAGAAACCAATCAACCAGGAAGCAAGAAGAAACAAAACAAAGGGAAGAAGAATAAACAAGGTGAGTCATCTCCTAAGAAAAATTCTTCAAACCCTCCTGGGAATAGGAAACGGTATCCATGTCAAATATGCGATGACAAAGATCACAACACTAAGGATTGCCCATTCAAAGCTGAGCTAAAGAGGTTCTTTAAAAGTCCTCATACCTCAACTGTATCAAGTGATCAATTTCCTAACCCAGGTCAAAATCTGGTTGATAGTGGAAACGCTTCCCCATCTCAAGTGCTTATGTTGTCGGTCTCAAAACAGCAAAATGATGCTTTGATTTCGACAAGGAACAAAGATTACGGGAATCCACAGGTGTCGAACGATAAAGGTAAAGATCAACCTAGCAGTTCGACAACGACTTAACAATAAAACCGCTAAAGGGAGTAGTACACAAGTCGACCTTTAATCCTCGTGCCAGAGCGGCACAGCATTATAACATAGTAGAAGATTTGGCGCAATCGCCATCTGCTATGTCGACTCTTGAGGTACTACAACATTGCCCATCCCAAAGGCAGGCATTGTTATCAGCAATTGGTGGGGTGGATCCTAAAGATTCCAATCTAGTGTCCTTTGATCACAAAGGGTATGATCCTCAGTTACCAGCTCAACTAGCTTTCCTCGTCCAAGTGAAAGCCCTCAACAAAACAGTTCGTAGAATGATTATTGATGAGGGGGCATCAACATGTATTATGTCGATGAGCTGCTGGAAAACTTTAGGATCTCCAACCTTGTCGCGATCATCGACAACATTAAAAGCATTCGACGGAAGGATTTATACCCCTTACGGTATCCTTAGTAACCTGAAAATTGAACTAGGGGGCAAAACAGTAGAAATAGATGTTGAAGTCATCGATGGCAATCTTGACTATAACATCCTACTGGGAAGGCCATGGATTTATGCCATGCAAGCTGTTGTGTCGACTTATTTTAGGAAGATCGCATTCCCCTTTGAAGGAGGGATTACGGTGGTCGATCAACAAAACTTCCTCCCTAATGGTTCACAAGTTACAGGAAGCGTTCCCATGATCCATGGCAGCGACCGGTCAATTCAAGATATTGGAGTAGGTCTGTTGAAAGATCCCACTATGATGGGAACTTTCGCGCTACCACCTCCTATTTGCATAGGAAATGTACCATTTGTAGCAACATGCAATATGGTATCCACCTTGAAAGTCACAGAAAGCAGAGTCGCTATGGATCATTCGATGGTTTTGCCACCAAGTCCCATTGAGATATTGTAGCAATCAATGTTTCAGGCCTGGGAGGCGAACCCCAATCAGCGCTCATCGAGCGTTTGGGTAGATAGATCTAGAGAAAATGGTACCCCATTAGATCCTTGGTCAAAAGTACATGGGACTGACGAAGGAATCTTACAATCAATGATGATTGAGGGGGCACCATGGAATGACCACCACCATCGTTCCCTTCTTCCAGAATACGAAGAAGATACTCAAAAAGATCTTTACCACCCTTCAGTCTTTGAATTCCTAACAAATACTGTAAACACGGTGGATTCGGAGCGAAACTTATCCAATATTGAAGAGACTATAGCCATAAATATCTCGACCAAAACAGGTGTTGTAGAGAATATTCATGTTGGCAAAGGTTGTTCCCCTTCAGAACTGGAAATATATAACGCTCTTTTTCGCGAATTTAGAGATGTCTTTGCTTGGTCATATGATGAAATGCCAGGCATCGACTCGAGTATCGTTGAACATGAAATTAAAATGTATCCTGATGTCAAACCAGTAAGGCAACGGCTTCGACAGGTTCACCCTAAGAAAGCAGCTGCCATTAAGGCAGAAGTTGAGAAACTTCTCCATGCTGGATTCATCTACCCGGTTCCGCTAACTGATTGGGTATCGAATATTGTACCTGTTATGAAAAAACAAGGAACAATACGAGTGTGCGTCGATTATAGGGACGTAAATCAAGCTTGTCCGAAGGACAACTACCCTACACCCTTCATCGACCAGATAATTGATGAATGCGCCGGATGTGAAATCTTTTCCTTTATGGACGGATTCTCCGGGTATAATCAAATTAATATCCGCCCGCAGGACCAGTCGAAGACTGCATTTATATGTCCGTGGGGCACATTCGCTTATTGAAAATTACTCTTTGGTTTAAAGAACGCAGGGGCGACATTTCAGAGGGCTATGAATTATGCCTTCCATGACATCAAGAGCATTGTTCAACCATATCTCGACGATCTTCCGGCTCATTCGCGAAAGCGGACTGATCATCCGCATCATCTAAGAGCGATATTTCTACATTGCCGACACTACAAGATAAGACTCAATCCACAAAAATGTGTATTTTGCGTCGGTTCTGGTCGTTTACTTGGCTTTGTAGTCTCCAAGGATGGGATTCGTCTCGACCCTTGTAAGGTTCAGGCAATCATCAATTTGCCTCCACCTTCGAATTTGCTTCAGATTCAGAAACTCCAAGGGAAAGCAAACTTTCTGAGGAGGTTCATTCCAAATTACGCAGAACTTGCTAAAGGTTATACACGTCTTTTGAAAAAAGATGTACCCTTCGATTGGGACCAGGTTGCGCAAGCTTCCTTTGACGCTTTAAAAGAATCTCTAATAAAAGCATCATTAATGTACGCCCCAGATTATCTTAGGGATTTTAACCTGTATCTAGCTGCAGCGGATACAACCATTGCGATGGTTTTAGTTCAAGAAGTCGATGGAGTTGAACATCCTGTATATTATTTAAGTAAAAACTTAAATGATACAGAAAGTAAATATTCTTACGTTGAAAAGCTAGCGTTTGCTGATGTTCAAGCGGTACAGAGATTTCGACATTATATCCTCTTTAGGAAAACTACCATTCTGTCAGATTGCAACCCCATGACTTATATACTGTCGCGACAGTTGCTGGGGGGCAAGTATTCCAAATGGATAGCGATTCTTCAAGAGTTTGATCTGGAATTTGTGAAATCCAAGTCAAAGAAAGCTCTGGTATTCGCAGAATTATTATGCGACCTCCCTTCGTCGTCCAACGATGAAACCTCCAAGGAATCAATCGTGGACGAGAATTTGTTTATGATATCTGCAAGCGATGAATGGTATGGAGATATAATTATCTATCTCCAAACCCAAAAGTTTCGGCCTGACACCTCACACTCCGAACAGAAACGTATACGATACCAAGCAAAAGACTACATGATCGTCGGTGATACTCTTTACCGTCGTGGTATCGATACCGTTCTGAGGAGGTGTCTCACCCATGAAGAAGCCGAAAAAGCCCTGAATGAGTGTCATTCAGGCGCGTGTGGGGGGCATCAATCAGGTTTCGCTACAGCCCAAAAGATATTAAGAGCAGGATATTTTTGGCCAACAATGTTCAAAGATTGCATAATCGCAGTCCGAAGTTGCCATTCCTGCCAAATCTTTGATAGCAAAACCAGAAGACCGCCCGCACCCCTGCAACCAATAGTTGCAGTTGGGCCTTTCGCCAAATGGGGCATCGATTTCATGCAATGTAACCCCACCTCGACCGGGGGGCATGGGTATATTATAGTCGCAGTAGACTATTTTACCAAGTGGGCCGCGGCGATGCCTACATTGGACAATAATGGTGAAACAGCTGCCCTTTTCTTTTTTAATCATGTAGTCGCCAGGTTCGGCGTACCCCAGGCTATAGTTACAGATCATGGATCGCATTTCCGCAATCACATGATGGTCGAATTAGCTGCCAAACTAGGGCTATCTCACGACAGCTCTACTCCGTATTATCCACAAGCCAACGGACAAGTTGAAGCAATCAACAAAGCCTTGAAGCGTATGTTGCAAAGGATGATCGGGGTTCATAAAAGAAGATGGCACCTAATCCTGTATGCAGCCTTGTGGGCCTACCGAACCTCGGTAAGAAACGCGACCGGATTCACACCTTTCCAATTGGTGTACGGTCTAGAAGCAGTCTTACCGATCCAGTGTGAAATTTCGTCGCTTAAACTCGCAATTGATCTCCTCCCCGGAACTTCGGAAGAAGAGGCCCGTTTCTTGGAATTAATCCAATTGGATGAAACCCGTCGTGATGCCGCTTTGGCTAACGAAGCCCATAAGAAACGAGTCAAGGCTCAGTTTGACAAAAATGTCAAACCCCGTGTCTTCTCAGAAGGTGATTTGGTCTTGCTTTATGACCAAGAATCCGATAAATTAGGAGCAGGTAAATTCAATTCCTTATGGATGGGCCCCTATATTGTTAAAAGAGTGTTAGCAAAAGGAGCCTACGAGTTAATAGATTACGACGGAATTCCACTGGCGCAGCCCCGGAACGGGCTGTACCTCAAGCGTTACTATGCTTAAATAGTAACCTGCATGCTTTTGTTGTATTTTGTTTTCTCCAAAGTTCTTGTTCTGGTTGAGTGATTCCCCTTTTTCATTCGTTGCAGATGTCAAACCTTATGGAGACATGTGTTGGATATGCCGACGGAGCGAGTCGTAGTTCGCGGAACCTATCCTCCGCAGCGTGGGCCATTTTTGATCCAAGTGGCGAGTTAGTAAGTTTCAGAGGTGTATGTATTGGGCAATCAACGAATAACATCGCTGAATATAGCGCGTTGATAGAACTACTCTCTGATGCCATCACACGAGGCATACGCCGACTAATTGTCAGGCTAGACTCACAGCTCGTAGTACTACAACTCAATGGTATATATTCTGTTCGTAATCCAGCTATTTATCGCATGTTCCTAAGAGTAAAGATCTTGGAAAGACGATTTGATTCAATTCAATATCAACATATTTCAAGAAATCTAAACACATTAACTGACTCATTGGCAAACTATGTGTTAGATAGACATTTGCAACATTTATAAAAAAGGGACACATCATAAAAAGTGTACATATGAATCATCCAAATCAACCAGAATAAGACTCGAAAATCAAAATTTATATATAAGCTGTTCATAAAGTTCATACATAATGTCCTATAACCGGGACAAAAATTGGTCATATGACCTAAAAACTTAAAATGCTAGGGGGCACCCTAGCCTAGTGATGCTCCTGATAGTAAGCCACAGTCTGTGCTATCATGCGCAGAAGACGGGTCCATCGTCTAGGTACACCGATAGTATGCTGCTGCATCGGTAAAGGTAACTCGTCAATCTGTACATCCGGAAGACCACGGGTAAGGTTCTCAACCTGCCCCTGCACAGCTGTAAGGGTCTCTGTGTCGCTAAGATCACGGATAATAACTCTCCGAGCAGGCTCCTCTGCCGGAGCAGCAACAGGTGGTCTCAGACGAACTGCCGGACGAACAGGACCGACATCTGCAAGCACACATGAGTTCAATTAAAGTCTTGAAAGAATAAAGCACAAGAACATTATGAATGAAAACAATGAATAGTAATATGGTTGAAGTTCTTACCAGTAGCATCCCACTGAGCACCGTCTGGCAGTACCATATCCGGATCACCCCGGAAATCCATACCAACATATGGGTACTCGGAAAAAGCCATCTCCTGGCGATCGAACCACCTAAAGAAAGCAGCATTGAAAGAAATCTGGGATTGACCTGCATGTCTGGACATGTGATCGACCCATCGCTGCATACGTGGCTCGGTAGGAGAAGGCACTCCGAGATCAATGTACTGAGGTTGCATCAGAGGGATCTTCTCCAAGGCGAAGGCAGTCAGAATCGAACCAAAACCAAAGTTCTTCAGCTTCCCGTCCTTCACCTTGTTCAATTGATTTTTCATCTGACTAAGCACTGCATCACTCCAGTTGAAGATCTTCGGTTGGAGGCATTCCAAGGCGTGCTGCATATGAGACCTGTTGGCGACATGTAAAGATGCGCTACTGGCCATCCTACCAAGAGTATACAGAATGGACCTGAGAGGCCTGCTAGTAACATCACAGATAACCACCTTGCCGTCTCTACTCAGCTGGGACCCCTCCCTGCAATACTGGCGGACATAATCTCTCACGGAATCATTCCCCCGAACTGTACCTGATAAAGAAATGGGGGCACCCCGCCTTGACAGGCCAGTCAAGAAGTAAATATCTGTCACAGTCAATGGAATAGGTTTGTTCCTGATCTGGAATACTTGGTTAACAGGATCCCAAGCATCAAGCAAGTACTGCAGTAGTGAAATCTGTGCTCTCATGCTTGAGATACGGAAAAACTTCAGCATACCACAGTCTCGTAGCGCGCCCACCGTAACAGGATCATGAAGGGCAATCATATCTTCTTCTTCATGTTCTCGTTCTCGCCATGTGAGGGCCATCTTGATCAAGAATCCCTGCAAAACAAACAAGAGAATGAGTCAGCTCCTGAAATTGATGAAAAACTGGCGAAAATTTCATCAAAATCTGTAAAAAATTGTTGCTTTTATGCCCCAAAGCAGGTGCCTAGTGTACTACCTGCGTTGGGGGACAAGCTGCCTTCAAGCAGCTTGGATCCCAACGCAGTTTTCGAATGGGGAACCTGCGTTGATCAGAGGGCGCCCTGGCAAAACCCTAGAGGCTCAATAGAACAGCAAAACAGGCATAAAACAGGAAAATGAAACCATGAAAATGAAGAGCTAAGGTTTAGCTCCTACCTGGTCCAAACGGCGCCGAAAATCGTCCGCAGAATCTCCTGGAATCAGCTGATGAAAATCAAGGGGAAAGAGGCTCCTCCAAAGCTCCAACAAGCAAATGCAAATGAAATGGTAAAATGAGAGGTAAAAACCCTTTTTATTTGCTTTCTTACGTAATTCAAGGTAAATATTAATGTGTTAATCTCATTTTCAAGTAAATATTACTCATTTCTAACTAGTTTGTTGCAGCAATTTGAAAATGCAGTGCTATCAGTGAAAAAGAGAAGCTAGTTATGGTAAAAAATCAAAAGTAAACCATATAATTGAGCAAGGTTTGAACGCATTCAAGCTCGTTAAAAAATGAACTTCCCCTTAAAGTTTAGGGGGCATATGCCTCGTTTGCATTATTATGCTGGGGGCATCACCGAGCAGTTTTAGCAATGTTCATGCTCGTTAAAAAATAAACGTAAATTGTGAGCAATATTTCCCTACAGTTCAAGCTCATCCAGAAAAATGAACCGGTAAATAACCTTGAGAAATGTAATCTTTGATAGCCATATTAAAAGCCCTTGGTCGTGTTTATATGCCATCACCTCCATCCGTTCATTTGGCCAATCGTTCATCTCCATATGTTTGTTTACCCATTTTGAGGAACAGCTGTGAAGAGTGATTTCACTTAGCCATCCTTGTGACACTGCCGTGATTGGAAAATTCCAACCTGTACCTGGAATCTGCTGCTATCCCTGTTTATCACTCGTTCCTCAAAAGACGAGTCTTCTTTGAGCTCTTTTCACTGACTCGTAAAATATGAAAAGTTTGCCGAGTTTTGGCCTTCCAGCTCGTTAAAAGGACCAGAAGAGCTATCCCTCCTCTAGATTTTAATCTTTTTGGACCTGAGGGATTATTGCACAAAAAGATCGAGCGCTTGTTTTGTTCGGCTCGTTAAAGAAATCGAAAATTCATCCCTTCTGTATTGTTTTATACTTTTTCGGACTTAAGGGATTAGATGACGAAAAAGGAATTTTGGAGTTAACTTTCCGTACCTTTTCAGACTCTCTAAAAATGAAAAGGACCGAGTTTTCCTTGTCGTTAGACTCGTTAAAATGATTAAATAGCGGCAAACTTGTCTTTAGACGAGAACGAGTTTCCCTATCGCTAGGCTCGTTAAAACATAGCGATGGGCTTGCCCGAAGGGCAGGTTATAGAACAAGCATATGTTATCCTCCTCAAGCTTGACAAAAATAAAGAGGTACTGGTCAGCAATGACTGGGGAAAAATTGGGAGAACCTCACAGCTTTAATGGTAGCAAGTCGCTCTTGAACATGACACTTTGTCCTCCGTATCACATCGGGTTGGGTTGTTTCATTCACCGGTCTCATAACCATGGTCCTCGCCACACCATCCACATTTTGGGGTAATGCTACCAATCCATCACATCAGTGTCGTTATATGTTCAAGAGATGTTGTTCTGCAAAGAGTCAACCGTGTCCCATCCACTGCCATACATTGTCCTTCATCCATTTCATGATCGCCACCCTGAATCATACATCAAAGTTTGTTTTCACCTCATCACAATCACTAGCTCCGTTCCGTGTCACTGATGTGGGATTCATTAAGGCCCTCCTTTGACGGATCGCTCCTTGTCGACATCAGCTCATTATCCAAGGAGTTGATCTAGGAACAACCCCTTCAGTACTTTGAAGCTTGCATGCCTCAATGGCAAGTTTCTCACTTCCGGCGACAGGTATACATCAATGACCTTCGACCAGAAGATTTTGCATGGTGGTCGACGCCAAGTCCTTTATTCCCACAATGTAAATTGTACTGCCGTACCTTGAGGGTCATCATCCTTATCGGTGATTCCTCTCGCGCTTGTTAACGGTTTACATCATTGCCCAGTAATCAAGCGATGTCTTTCCATGTTCGACTTCAAGAAATTCTCACATGGATCGACTTGTACATCGAGTGAAGATCGGAAGAGATTGAAGACCCCGGATCTAGTTTCATCCATCTGGGCTGCGATATATATTCAGGACATAAAGACATTTGATATGTACATCATTACAGCAGATGATCATCCTTCTCAAAGGATGATAATTTCAGCAGAGAATTATCGGTCTACAATCAGACGATCGTCTGTTCTATGTACCAAAATGTATTTATAAAGCTGAGCATGGGAATGCCCGCCTCAGCTAGATCATGAAAATGTATGAAAAATAATGTATTGTATTGTATCTTATTACAGGACACTTCTCAGCAGATTGAATGAACTTCGGATCCTCTCAATAAAGCATTTCACCCGATAAACGACCTCATACTTTAGGGGGCATCTGTTATAGGCAATTTTGTGCCTTACAGCAACAGGCATGAATTGTCAATAATCCAAGGGATCCAAAGTTCCCTAAACATGATGTTCCTACCCCTAGAGGAACAAGGTCAGCAAACCAACAGCTCTCAGATCAGTTCTCCACCTGAAAACACTCAAAAACAAGCAATCCTGAAATCAAAGCAGGTGCTCCACTAGGCTTCTGCGCTGAAACACAACTCCTCCATGGTGTACCTGCGTTGCAAAGCAGGTAGAACAAAGGCCACCTGCGTTGAGCAAGATTGGACAAGTGGCACACTGAGTCATTGCTCTGGAATCTTCCAAAAATGACACTTGGATCAGGGATTTCGCCTTGTGATGAGTCAGAGGCTCTGTTTCTCCAAGTGGAAGCAAAGTTCACCAAGTGGACTCAAGAACTGAAGATCAACTGAAGAGAGAGAGGACACAAGGCAGCTACACATCAGTTGCAAGCTGACTCATCCTTTCTCAATTCATCTATATATTGAGCTCTCTCCTATGAGCTCAGGAGGCTGGAATTTTGTGCAAAGTAATGCTATGCTGTTGGTTTCACTATAGAGCTATTGGGTGATTGCTTGAGGGAGGTGAAGAGGAGAAATTCTTTCTGTTGGGAGGTGTTGCTGGATTAGGACCTTCAATGGTTGTAACACTCTCAGAACCTTTACTTCTTCATTAATAAAAGCTATTGAGGTTCTTCTATATGCTCTTGTTTCAATGATATATTGTGATGATTCTATATTTGATTTACACTAATCTCTGAATCAGTTATGATTGCATGTTGCTTGTAGTTTCCTTCTTTGCTATTTTGCAGGATCTCGTTGTAGCTGGGCCAGCAATAGAGCAAGGAGTTGGGAGCAAGCAGCCATAGAGAAGAGTTTGGATTCGACATTAAGCGCAAGGCAACGGTTAGTGCATTCTTTCATTCTCTTTTGCTTTCATAAAGAAGTAAACCTTCAGTAGTTTCCTTTACAGTTGTTGCTGAGGTACTATCACCCTTAGAGTGGGATAGGGTCATCCGAATCGGATACTTTTCCCTACAACAATGTGCCACATCTGTAGCTCAAACTGAAGTGCTCCAAGAGGATAAGATAATGTTTATAGTCCAAATATTATTATGAGCTAATAATATTCCACTGTTCTATTTTTGGCCTGGCGGTCTAAAAATAGAAACTGCGCATATGTCTAAAAATGGAAGTCCATATATTTTTACCAACATGACAAATCATCCATAAATAGCATCCTGCAACTCATAGACCATGATCCATATGTCTAAAAATAGACATAGTCTAAAAATAGACTTTGCGCCAAAAATAGCCTGTGGGCCCACTTAGTGAAGGCGACGCCTTTCCACTAAGCTCCATCATCTTGTTGCATTCTCAACACCAAATCTGTGTCATAATGCCAACAATAAAGGTGGAAAATAATTCAGAATAGTGCTTCGTATTCCTAGATTCAAGGAGAGCTTTGTCACACAAGACTCGATTTATTATCCATAGATGTGTAAGAGAAGAGGATGTGTTTGACATTTTAAAAGCCACCCATGATGAGCCTTGTGGAGGTAATTTCGCAGAAAAAAAGGATAGAATATAAATTATTCATGGTTGATACTTTTGGCCCTCCTTGTTTAAGGATTCCAATCAATATGTTAAGCATTGTGACAGTAGTCATTGGATGGGCCAACCTGGTCAAGATGGTGAGATGCCTTTCTTCCCACAAGTCATGTTAGAACCCTTTGAAAAATGGGACATTGACTTTGTGGGACCTATAGCCCCAACATATTTAAATAAAAGACATATATTGGTTTGTACAGGTTTTGTGACAAAATGGGTAGAAGCTAGGGTTGTTCCTTATGCCGCTAGAAAAATTGTTGTTTATTTCTTATTTACTAAAAAATTTACTCAGTTTGGTGTACCATGAGAAATTTTTACTGACAATGGACCATATTTTGTTTCTAATCTGGTGAAAGGAATTGTATATCAATAAATGATTCGACATATTAAATCTACAACATACCACCCACACGAAAATGGCTAGGTACAGTCCACAAATAATGTTAATGACTCCATCCTTACGAAAACAGTGAATATCCATAAAAAAGGACTGGGAAAATTGGTTATGAGAAGCATTGTGGACTTATAGAACCACTTCAAGGAACAATACAAGCCACACACCTTTTGAGATGGTGTACGAGAAACATGTATTGCTACAAATTGAATTCCAAATCAAAACTTTCAGAACTCCAGTCTAGTTGGGATTAGATCTCTCAGAGGCACAAAAAAAAATCCTTTTTAAACTAAGCGAATTGGATGAGATGAGAAGGGATTTTGTTCAAAAAACTATTTTGATTCAAAAACAATGCAGTAAATGGCATGACAAGTTAATCAAGAAAAATAAGTTCCATTTGGGAAACTGGGTGTTCTTCTATGACTCAAACTTTAAGAATTTTAAAGGGATGCTCCACAGATGCTAGTTGGGACCTTATGAGGTGATTCAATTTTTCAAGAATGGGGCAGTTGAGATTAAAAAACATTGATGAACAATGTACTATTTTCTTGGTGAATGGACATAGGCTCAGGTTAGATCTTTAGCTCAGCACCAAGGAAGATTTCATGCAGCAAGTTTAACAACAGTTAGACTTGAGACTGGTAGGCAGAGGAAATATCCAACCTACTGTGAGTACTTTTTGAGTTTATATTTATATTTAATAATAAAATAAAATAAGAAAGAAAAAGAAAAAGATCAGAAAATAAAAAATAAAAATAAAAATAAAATAAAAAAAATTTGGAATGACTATGAAAACCAACTTGCTAGCACAGTTGTGTGAGGATCTTCCTGAAAACCGGGTCTTTGGCAAGAAGATACTTTCCTTTTAATAAA
The DNA here is from genome assembly GCA_031772625.1 of Pinus tabuliformis. Taxonomy (NCBI): domain Eukaryota; kingdom Viridiplantae; phylum Streptophyta; class Pinopsida; order Pinales; family Pinaceae; genus Pinus; species Pinus tabuliformis. The sequence goes on along the minus strand of CM062817.1, from coordinate 978,382,985 downwards.
ATGGGATGCTACTTGAATTTTATGTATGACTAACCTACCTCTAAGAAGAATCAGGTTTCTACAGGTATTTCTAGTGGCAACAGAAAAGGACCAGTAGAAAGACAACCCTTATCAAATTTTAGGGAAGGTGGCATGTTCATGTTATGTGCAAGTAGCACAAAAAATATTGTTGCAACTCAATTGTTTTTGCACAAATTATGGCATTATTTGATGGAGACATCATCATTACAGGCTGATACTCTATCTTTATTCTTTCCCCCACTTCTTAATTCCCTCTTATTTGTCTCATTCCATAATATATACAAACCCTTCCTATTCTTTTGATTCCGTGTCGCGCTTTTGTTTTTCCTCTTATTCATTTAATTTTCCCCCCTTGTCCCTTTTTCTTGTTTCCCTCTTGACTGATCATTCCATCCTATTTATAAATGTCCCTAGTAATATTCCCTCCCTTTCTCTTATAATTTTTTCAATTTTGGTTCATGGTCACTAAGTGCCCACTACATCCACGGGTAATAATCCCGACAGATCCACCTGAAGGGATCTCCCATTATCTTATCTACTCAAACCTAACCCCAGGGACGTCGAGGACATTTGACCTCCTGACCTCCAATTGGAAATTTACTTAGCTATGGGAACTCAACCAATTGAGGTATACCTTGGGGCTCCCATTTTTTTATAATATTCCTATCCCACTTCTTTTTCCCCTCTTATTTTCAAGTTATGGTGACTTATTTTGGAAACACCATTCATTCTAGGACCAAAGAATAGCAACACTTCATCCTGGCAATGATTGTTCCTTAATTATACAATTTGTTCTTCACTTGATCCAACATGAAATTCTTTAGAACAATTGATTAGTTACTATGTTTTAGAATCATCATTAAGTTGGTGGATTGTCTCTCAATTCAGTGCAGGAACCACATAGTATAAGAAAAAGTCTCAAGTGCAGGAATCCTTTTTTACCACCACAGGAATAAGCCAAGGCTATATATTTATGAGGATATTTTTTGAGATAATATAAATTTAATTATAAAGTTGAAAAGTTAATATATATGATGTTTTGATTTCGAAATATGGGGTACCTCTACCTTCATTATTGAAAAAAAATGACTCATATTCATAAAATTTATTAGAGTTGTTTGAATGATTAACACATAAATTTATATTATAATCTATATGGCCTTTATCATAATAAGAGAAACACCCCTTTCCATGGTAAATCATTATGAGGACTAAAGCGCATTCATCAAGGATCGATCCCTATTCATTTTTTGTCATTATGTTTAAATAGACTGCTATAAATTACCATGATCCCAATATTTCAAAGTAATGAATCTTATAGTTGTTATCCCTTTCTAAACACTCATGCCAATTATTATTTCCATATCAATTTTTGGTAGCTTTACTGAAATTCATCTCCCCTCAACCAGTTTCCTTACCTCGTGGACTACGCTTATTATCTATGGTGATGTGGAGTCAGGGAATGAATCGATAGTGCATGAATTAAAATGTCGGTTGATATGTTATTTTAATCAATTGCATGGTACCAAAATTGCATGAGCTATTAAGAAAGATAATTCTTGCACTTCTTGAAAATAGGTAATTGTGAACTATGGAGAGTTGGAAAGAATACGCCTTTGTTGTTGATAATATGACGATGGTTACAGGCATTATGGAACTGTAAGAATATATCCATCTTATGCTAAAGAGGTTGAAGGGACTCAAGAATATGAGTTGAGCCTCCCCATTTTGTAGGAATTAGGATGGCTCCCTTTCTTATGCAAGTTCAAGGGTTTTGATTCAGTGGTTACCAGGGCATTTGTGCAGAATTTTGATGGAAAATCGGTGCCCATAGGCACACTAAAATTTGAATTAACATAGCAGTTTATTTCTCAGGATATAAAGTTACCTTCTACCAAGGAGCAATGGCTCAAGAAAGGTGAAGTGACAAAGGGAGTTTGGTGCAGTTTCTTAGTAAAGGCCAACTACCCAGTTGAATAGAAGAAAGGAGTGCCCAGAGGTGAAATGGTTGAGAAATGGAGAAACTTTCTTTTTATTTTGCATAAATTTCTTACCTATGAGGGTAGGTATTCCATGACCTATTTGTACCATATATGCCTCCTCATGTATTTTGATTCTGGTAAGTTTATCAATTTTCCATACTTTTTATTGAACAATCTAACTAAAATGTCCCGAAGTATTCTGAAGAGCCCTGAGACAAAGGTTGAGTATAAGCTCTGTCACTATGGGTTGGTTAAGATATTAGTCAGCTAGGATGATCCGGATTTAAACAGGAACGCAACAAATTACAGAGATAACCATAAGTACAGAGATGCAATAACCATATACACAAAGATGCAGCGGAAATAATACTTCATTTCATTACTGTAAATACTGAAATATGCTTATAAACCAAAATGGAAAGAAACCAGCTAGGGCGATGGTAGCTATCTCTGAGAAGAGATGTGCGGCTACATGCCTCTGAACTGTTCCGAACTGTATTATAATGAGGCTCGAAGGCCTATTTATTGTTGAGAAACAATGGAAAACCCTTCACATACCGAAACCTAACCCTAGAAGATGAAACGCCAAATTGTGGGCCCCGTTTGGGTAAATTGGTACATCAATTTCCCGGGGTCGTAACTTTGGCATACGATCTCCGTTTGACGCGTACGATAGCTCGTTAGAAAGATCTATCCGAGTACTACCACTTTGGGAGGCAACATAGTGCTCGATCGCCCCAGAATTCCAAAAAAACGTCGTTTAGGGACTCAAAACGGCTCCGGAAGTTCAGGACCCGAAAAACTGCTAAAAATAGTAAACTGTGCTACAATTAAGGAAACTGAAAAGACTGAAAGAGACAGTTGTGGGGGTCCAAATGGGTTGGTGGGTGGCCACCAACATCCACCTGGATCATTCCTTCCCCCTTAGGAAGCAATGGTCCCCATTGCGTTGAGTTCCTCCATCTGCTGAACTTGTCCTGCAATCTCTGATGTGTCCAGTGATGGTGGGAAGCATGGTCGACGATGGTCCACATTGAACATTTGGTGCAGGCGAAGGAATGGAGGAATGTTGTGCTCCAAAGCATTGTTCCCCATAGCCTTGGTACTGCTGTAAGGACCATGTCGGTGTGGTCTGAGCTTCTGATGGGTTCTGGTAAGGCGTTCTTTCTGTCTATGCAACCAGACTTTGTTGCCCACCTGAAACTTGTGTGGTACCCATATGCGTGAGAAGTTGTTCCTGTGTTCTGTCATGACCGTATTCCTTTGTTGCTGCTGCTGCGTAGAGGAACCCTTTGCAGGGGTCATGGATGTAGTAACAATCTTCCCCTTACTTTGGGAGTGGACCAGACAGATGAATTTCCTGGTCTGTGATATGAGCTTGCTGCCTTTCTTGGTAGTGATCAAAGATGTGGCGGTAGGTGGTGCTACCTCCGGTATCCTGTATAATGAATTATTCAAAGAAATAATGACAGCACGAGGCCTGGACTCATACACAGCATGTCGCCTCCACAAGTATGGTTGGCCTAATAATACATCGCAAACATCCAGAGGTGTAACATCACACAATACCTCATCTGTGAAGGGCTTGATGCTGTAGGGAAGGCGGCACTGCTGGCGAACTTTCAGATCTCGTCCTTCGTGAAGCCACCCGATACTGTACGGCTGCGGATGCGGTGTAGTCGGTAAGCCCAACCGCTTCACGACCTCTGCTGAAACCAGGTTCTTTTGGCTACCACTATCGACAATGAATCGCAGCGGTGAACCCTTCACCCACATCTGTGAGTGGAAAAGACGCTCCCCCTCCTCTGGATCTTCGGGCTCATTCTTCTTGATCTTGGCGGTGGCAACAGTGGCACTGAGATCTGCATCAATGATCTGCTTCCCTTTGCCATTCCCCTTGTCGGGTTCTGGCTCAGGATCAGAACATGCATCTGATTCGGAGGCCTTCAACTCAGCCACCAGCGATTGCTTGGTCCGACACTCACTTGTGTTATGAGTGGGACTCTTGTGGAACTCACACCACTTTCCTGTGTCCTTCTTCGGCTTCATGGTGTTGTTCTTTTCTTGTGGCCTTGACGGGTTGTCTTGGGTCACCCCGCCTTTGGGCTTCGGATTTGCAGATCCAAAGTCTCGCTTCTTCTGTTTGAACTTTTGCTCGATTTTGACAGCATATCGGTATGCTGTGCCGAGTGAGGAGATGTTCAAGAACACCATCTCTTCCTGGATGTATTTGTGCAGGCAGCCACGATATTTGAGTACCAGATGCAGCTCAGAATCTTTGATACCCAACTGTGTGCGAAGGGTATGAAAAATGTTTGTGAACTCCGGCACATCTTGGTCTCGTCCCTGCCGCAGTGTGGTCCATTTGATGTATTTGTCCTCATAGCTTCCGACAGGGTAGTACTGCTCCTTGATGGCATCCTGAAAGTCATTCCAAGTGGGTGCGGCTGAAAATAGTGAGCTTGTACTTTCATCCTTCTGCTCGCAGTAGGTTTCCCACCAGTCCTTGACGTGGGGGGCTGCTTTGAGAAGAGCGAAAACAATCTTTTCCCGACTTGAAAATTCATGAACAGAAAAATATACATCTAGCAGATTTAACCATTTATCTACGGCATCTGCGTCTATCTTACCCTCGAAGATGGGGATTTCAAAATTAACTTGTACCTTAAACGACGTGGCGTTTCCAGAGTCGCTGTTGGAAGCCGATGCATCGCCTCTGGGTAGCCGCTGAAGGATCTGCGCAAAGCTATCCATCATCGCGTTCCTTTGCCGCTCGAGCGCTTCTTCGAGCAAGATTTTGATAGGATCTCTTGCTCCCTCGTCTTTCTTCCCATCTGCCATGGGAGGCCGTCGGGATTTTCGAGGCTGGTCTTGCAAAGGTTCGACCAGTTCAAGCCCTAACTCCTTATATCCCGACCTCGTTGGGGACATGCAAAGAAAAACAGAGAAAAAGCAGACCGCTCTGATACGACTGATCCGGATTTAAACAGGAACGCAACAAATTACAGAGATAACCATAAGTACAGAGATGCAATAACCATATACACAAAGATGCAGTGGAAATAATACTTCATTTCATTACTGTAAATACTGAAATATGCTTATAAACCAAAATGGAAAGAAACCAGCTAGGGCGATGGCAGCTATCTCTGAGAAGAGATGTGCGGCTACATGCCTCTGAACTGTTCCGAACTGTATTACAATGAGGCTCGAAGGCCTATTTATTGTTGAGAAACAATGGAAAACCCTTCACATACCGAAACCTAACCCTAGAAGATGAAACGCCAAATTGTGGGCCCCGTTTGGGTAAATTGGTACATCAATTTCCCGGGGTCGTAACTTTGGCATACGATCTCCGTTTGACGCGTACTATAGCTCGTTAGAAATATCTATCTGAGTACTACCACTTTGGGAGGCAACATAGGGCTCGGTTGCCCCAGAATTCCAAAAAAACGTTGTTTAGGGCCTCAAAACGGCTCCGGAAGTTCAGGACCCGAAAAACTGCTAAAAATAGTAAACTGTGCTACAATTAAGGAAACTGAAAAGACTGAAAGAGACAGTTGTGGGGGTCCAAATGGGTTGGTGGGTGACCACCAACATCCACCTGGATCATTCCTTCCCCCTTAGGAAGCAATGGTCCCCATTGCGTTGAGTTCCTCCATCTGCTGAACTTGTCCTGCAATCTCTGATGTGTCCAGTGATGGTGGGAAGCATGGTCGACGATGGTCCACATTGAACATTTGGTGCAGGTGAAGGAATGGAGGAATGTTGTGCTCCAAAGCATTTTTCCCCATAGCCTTGGTACTGCTGTAAGGACCATGTCGGTGTGGTCTGAGCTTCTGATGGGTTCTGGTAAGGCGTTCTTTCTGTCTATGCAACCAGACTTTGTTGCCCACCTGAAACTTGTGTGGTACCCATATGCGTGAGAAGTTGTTCCTGTGTTCTGTCATGACCGTATTCCTTTGCTGCTGCTGCTGCGTAGAGGAACCCTTTGCAGGGGTCATGGATGTAGTAACAATCTTCCCCTTACTTTGGGAGTGGACCAGACAGATGAATTTCCTGGTCTGTGATATGAGCTTGCTGCCTTTCTTGGTAGTGATCAAAGATGTGGCGGTAGGTGGTGCTACCTCCGGTATCCTGTATAATGAATTATTCAAAGAAATAATGACAGCACGAGGCCTGGACTCATACACAGCATGTCGCCTCCACAAGTATGTTTGGCCTAATAATACATCGCAAACATCCAGAGGTGTAACATCACACAATACCTCGTCTGTGAAGGGCTTGATGCTGTAGGGAAGGCGGCACTGCTGGCGAACTTTCAGATCTCGTCCTTCGTGAAGCCACCCGATGCTGTACGGCTGCGGATGCGGTGTAGTCGGTAAGCCCAACCGCTTCACGACCTCTGCTGAAACCAGGTTCTTTTGGCTACCACTATCGACAATGAATCGCAGCGGTGAACCCTTCACCCACATCTGTGAGTGGAAAAGACGCTCCCCCTCCTCTGGATCTTCGGGCTCATTCTTCTTGATCTTGGCGGCGGCAACAGTGGCACTGGGATCTGCATCAATGATCTGCTTCCCTTTGCCATTCCCCTTGTCGGGTTCTGGCTCAGGATCAGAACATGCATCTGATTCGGAGGCCTTCAACTCAGCCACCAGCGATTGCTTGGTCCGACACTCACTTGTGTTATGAGTGGGACCCTTGTGGAACTCACACCACTTTCCTGTGTCCTTCTTCGGCTTCATGGTGTTGTTCTTTTCTTGTGGCCTTGACGGGTTGTCTTCGGTCACCCCGCCTTTGGGCTTCGGATTTGCAGATCCAAAGTCTCGCTTCTTCTGTTTGAACTTTTGCTCGATTTTGACAGCATATCGGTATGCTGTGCCGAGTGAGGAGATGTTCAAGAACACCATCTCTTCCTGGATGTATTTGTGCAGGCAGCCACGGTATTTGAGTACCAGATGCAGCTCAGAATCTTTGATACCCAACTGTGTGCGAAGGGTATGAAAAATGTTTGTGAACTCCGGCACATCTTGGTCTCGTCCCTGCCGCAGTGTGGTCCATTTGATGTATTTGTCCTCATAGCTTCCGACAGGGTAGTACTGCTCCTTGATGGCATCCCGAAAGTCATTCCAAGTGGGTGCGGCTGAAAATAGTGAGCCTGTACTTTCATCCTTCTGCTCGCAGTAGGTTTCCCACCAGTCCTTGACGTGGGGGGCTGCTTTGAGAAGAGCGAAAACAATCTTTTCCCGACTTGAAAATTCATGAACAGAAAAATATCCATCTAGCAGATTTAACCATTTATCTACGGCATCTGCGTCTATCTTACCCTCGAAGATGGGGATTTCAAAATTAACTTGTACCTTAAACGGCGTGGCGTTTCCAGAGTCGTTGTTGGAAGCCGATGCGTCGCCTCTGGGTAGCCGCTGAAGGATCTGCGCAAAGCTATCCATCATCGCGTTCCTTTGCCGCTCGAGCGCTTCTTCGAGCAATATTTTGATAGGATCTCCTACTCCCTCGTCTTTCTTCTCATCCGCCATGGGAGGCCGTCGGGATTTTCGAGGCTGGTCTTGCAAATGTTCGACCAGTTCAAGCCCTAACTCCTTATATCCCGACCTCGTTGGGGACATGCAAAGAAAAACAGAGAAAAAGCAGACCGCTCTGATACCACTGATCCGGATTTAAACAGGAACGCAAGAAATTACAGAGATAACCATAAGTACAGAGATGCAATAACCATATACACAAAGATGCAGTGGAAATAATACTTCATTTCATTACTGTAAATACTGAAATATGCTTATAAACCAAAATGGAAAGAAACCAGCTAGGGCGATGGTAGCTATCTCTGAGAAGAGATGTGCGGCTACATGCCTCTGAACTATTCCGAACTGTATTACAATGAGGCTCGAAGGCCTATTTATTGTTGAGAAACAATGGAAAACCCTTCACATACCGAAACCTAACCCTAGAAGATGAAACGCCAAATTGTGGGCCCCGTTTGGGTAAATTGGTACATCAATTTCCCGGGGTCGTAACTTTGGCATACGATCTCCGTTTGACGCGTACGATAGCTCGTTAGAAAGATCTATCCGAGTACTACCACTTTGGGAGGCAACATAGGGCTCGATCGCCCCAGAATTCCAAAAAAACGTCGTTTAGGGCCTCAAAACGGCTCCGGAAGTTCAGGACCCGAAAAACTGCTAAAAATAGTAAACTGTGCTACAATTAAGGAAACTGAAAAGACTGAAAGAGACAGTTGTGGGGGTCCAAATGGGTTGGTGGGTGGCCACCAACATCCACCTGGATCATTCCTCCCCCCTTAGGAAGCAATGGTCCCCATTGCGTTGAGTTCCTCCATCTGCTGAACTTGTCCTGCAATCTCTGATGTGTCCAGTGATGGTGGGAAGCATGGTCGACGATGGTCCACATTGAACATTTGGTGCAGGCGAAGGAATGGAGGAATGTTGTGCTCCAAAGCATTGTTCCCCATAGCCTTGGTACTGCTGTAAGGACCATGTCGGTGTGGTCTGAGCTTCTGATGGGTTCTGGTAAGGCGTTCTTTCTGTCTATGCAACCAGACTTTGTTGCCCACCTGAAACTTGTGTGGTACCCATATGCGTGAGAAGTTGTTCCTGTGTTCTGTCATGACCGTATTCCTTTGTTGCTGCTGCTGCGTAGAGGAACCCTTTGCAGGGGTCATGGATGTAGTAACAATCTTCCCCTTACTTTGGGAGTGGACCAGACAGATGAATTTCCTGGTCTGTGATATGAGCTTGCTGCCTTTCTTGGTAGTGATCAAAGATGTGGCGGTAGGTGGTGCTACCTCCGGTATCCTGTATAATGAATTATTCAAAGAAATAATGACAGCACGAGGCCTGGACTCATACACAGCATGTCGCCTCCACAAGTATGGTTGGCCTAATAATACATCGCAAACATCCAGAGGTGTAACATCACACAATACCTCATCTGTGAAGGGCTTGATGCTGTAGGGAAGGCGGCACTACTGGCGAACTTTCAGATCTCGTCCTTCGTGAAGCCACCCGATACTGTACGGCTGCGGATGTGGTGTAGTCTGTAGGCCCAACCGCTTCACGACCTCTGCTGAAACCATGTTCTTTTGGCTACCACTATCGACAATGAATCGCAGCGGTGAACCCTTCACCCACATCTGTGAGTGGAAAAGACGCTCCCCCTCCTCTGGATCTTCGGGCTCATTCTTCTTGATCTTGGTGGTGGCAACAGTGGCACTGGGATCTGCATCAATGATCTGCTTCCCTTTGCCATTCCCCTTGTCGGGTTCTGGCTCAGGATCAGAACATGCATCTGATTCGGAGGCCTTCAACTTTGCCACCAGCGATTGCTTGGTCCGACACTCACTTGTGTTATGAGTGGGACCCTTGTGGAACTCACACCACTTTCCTGTGTCCTTCTTCGGCTTCATGGTGTTGTTCTTTTCTTGTGGCCTTGACGGGTTGTCTTCGGTCACCCCGCCTTTGGGCTTCGGATTTGCAGATCCAAAGTCTCGCTTCTTCTGTTTGAACTTTTGCTCGATTTTGACAGCATATCGGTATGCTGTGCCGAGTGAGGAGATGTTCAAGAACACCATATCTTCCTGGATGTATTTGTGCAGGCAGCCACGGTATTTGAGTACCAGATGCAGCTCAGAATCATTGATACCCAACTGTGTGCGAAGGGTATGAAAAATGTTTGTGAACTCCAGCACATCTTGGTCTCGTCCCTGCCGCAGTGTGGTCCATTTGATGTATTTGTCCTCATAGCTTCCGACAGGGTAGTACTGCTCCTTGATGGCATCCCGAAAGTCATTCCAAGTGGGTGCGGCTGAAAATAGTGAGCCTGTACTTTCATCCTTCTGCTCGCAGTAGGTTTCCCACCAGTCCTTGACGTGGGGGGCTGCTTTGCGAAGAGCGAAAACAATCTTTTCCCGACTTGAAAATTCATGAACAGAAAAATATCCATCTAGCAGATTTAACCATTTATCTACGGCATCTGCGTCTATCTTACCCTTGAAGATGGGGATTTCAAAATTAACTTGTACCTTAAACGGCGTGGCGTTTCCAGAGTCGCTGTTGGAAGCCGATGCATCGCCTCTGGGTAGCCGCTGAAGGATCTGCGCAAAGCTATCCATCATCGCGTTCCTTTGCCGCTCGAGCGCTTCTTCGAGCAAGATTTTGATAGGATCTCCTGCTCCCTCGTCTTTCTTCTCATCCGCCATGGGAGGCCGTCGGGATTTTCGAGGCTGGTCTTGCAAAGGTTCGAGCAGTTCAAGCCCTAACTCCTTATATCCCGACCTCGTTGGGGACATGCAAAGAAAAACAGAGAAAAAGCAGACCGCTCTGATACCACTGATCCGGATTTAAATAGGAACGCAACAAACTACAGAGATAACCATAAGTACAGAGATGCAATAACCATATACACAAAGATGCAGCGGAAATAATACTTCATTTCATTACTGTAAATACTGAAATATGCTTATAAACCAAAATGGAAAGAAACCAGCTAGGGCGATGGTAGCTATCTCTGAGAAGAGATGTGCGGCTACATGCCTCTGAACTGTTCCGAACTGTATTACAATGAGGCTCGAAGGCCTATTTATTGTTGAGAAACAATGGAAAACCCTTCACATACCGAAACCTAACCCTAGAAGATGAAACGCCAAATTGTGGGCCCCGTTTGGGTAAATTGGTACATCAATTTCCCGGGGTCGTAACTTTGGCATACAATCTCTGTTTGACGCGTACTATAGCTCGTTAGAAATATCTATCCGAGTACTACCACTTTGGGAGGCAACATAGGGCTCGGTCGCCCCAGAATTCCAAAAAAACGTTGTTTAGGGCCTCAAAACGGCTCCGGAAGTTCAGGACCCGAAAAACTGCTAAAAATAGTAAACTGTGCTACAATTAAGGAAACTGAAAAGACTGAAAGAGACAGTTGTGGGGGTCCAAATGGGTTGGTGGGTGACCACCAACATCCACCTGGATCATTCCTTCCCCCTTAGGAAGCAATGGTCCCCATTGCGTTGAGTTCCTCCATCTGCTGAACTTGTCCTGCAATCTCTGATGTGTCCAGTGATGGTGGGAAGCATGGTCGACGATGGTCCACATTGAACATTTGGTGCAGGCGAAGGAATGGAGGAATGTTGTGCTCCAAAGCATTTTTCCCCATAGCCTTGGTACTGCTGTAAGGACCATGTCGGTGTGGTCTGAGCTTCTGATGGGTTCTGGTAAGGCGTTCTTTCTGTCTATGCAACCAGACTTTGTTGCCCACCTGAAACTTGTGTGGTACCCATATGCGTGAGAAGTTGTTCCTGTGTTCTGTCATGACCGTATTCCTTTGCTGCTGCTGCTGCGTAGAGGAACCCTTTGCAGGGGTCATGGATGTAGTAACAATCTTCCCCTTACTTTGGGAGTGGACCAGACAGATGAATTTCCTGGTCTGTGATATGAGCTTGCTGCCTTTCTTGGTAGTGATCAAAGATGTGGCGGTAGGTGGTGCTACCTCCGGTATCCTGTATAATGAATTATTCAAAGAAATAATGACAGCATGAGGCCTGGACTCATACACAGCATGTCGCCTCCACAAGTATGGTTGGCCTAATAATACATCGCAAACATCCAGAGGTGTAACATCACACAATACCTCGTCTGTGAAGGGCTTGATGCTGTAGGGAAGGCGGCACTGCTGGCGAACTTTCAGATCTCGTCCTTCGTGAAGCCACCCGATACTGTACGGCTGCGGATGCGGTGTAGTCTGTAGGCCCAACCGCTTCACGACCTCTGCTGAAACCAGGTTCTTTTGGCTACCACTATCGACAATGAATCGCAGCGGTGAACCCTTCACCCACATCTGTGAGTGGAAAAGACGCTCCCCCTCCTCTGGATCTTCGGGCTCATTCTTCTTGATCTTGGCGGTGGCAACAGTGGCACTGGGATCTGCATCAATGATCTGCTTCCCTTTGCCATTCCCCTTGTCGGGTTCTGGCTCAGGATCAGAACATGCATCTGATTCGGAGGCCTTCAACTCAGCCACCAGCGATTGCTTGGTCCGACACTCACTTGTGTTATGAGTGGGACCCTTGTGGAACTCACACCACTTTCCTGTGTCCTTCTTCGGCTTCATGGTGTTGTTCTTTTCTTGTGGCCTTGACGGGTTGTCTTAGGTCACCCCGCCTTTGGGCTTCGGATTTGCAGATCCAAAGTCTCGCTTCTTCTGTTTGAACTTTTGCTCGATTTTGACAGCATATCGGTATGCTGTGCCGAGTGAGGAGATGTTCAAGAACACCATATCTTCCTGGATGTATTTGTGCAGGCAGCCACGGTATTTGAGTACCAGATGCAGCTCAGAATCTTTGATACCCAACTGTGTGCGAAGGGTATGAAAAATGTTTGTGAACTCCAGCACATCTTGGTCTCGTCCCTGCCGCAGTGTGGTCCATTTGATGTATTTGTCCTCATAGCTTCCGACAGGGTAGTACTGCTCCTTGATGGCATCCCGAAAGTCATTCCAAGTGGGTGCGGCTGAAAATAGTGAGCCTGTACTTTCATCCTTCTGCTCGCAGTAGGTTTCCCACCAGTCCTTGACGTGGGGGGCTGCTTTGCGAAGAGCGAAAACAATCTTTTCCCGACTTGAAAATTCATGAACAGAAAAATATCCATCTAGCAGATTTAACCATTTATCTACGGCATCTGCGTCTATCTTACCCTCGAAGATGGGGATTTCAAAATTAACTTGTACCTTAAACGGCGTGGCGTTTCCAGAGTCGCTGTTGGAAGCCGATGCGTCGCCTCTGGGTAGCCGCTGAAGGATCTGCGCAAAGCTATCCATCATCGCGTTCCTTTGCCGCTCGAGCGCTTCTTCGAGCAATATTTTGATAGGATCTCCTACTCCCTCGTCTTTCTTCTCATCCGCCATGGGAGGCCGTCGGGATTTTCGAGGCTGGTCTTGCAAATGTTCGACCAGTTCAAGCCCTAACTCCTTATATCCCGACCTCGTTGGGGACATGCAAAGAAAAACAGAGAAAAAGCAGACCGCTCTGATACCACTGATCCGGATTTAAACAGGAACGCAAGAAATTACAGAGATAACCATAAGTACAGAGATGCAATAACCATATACACAAAGATGCAGTGGAAATAATACTTCATTTCATTACTGTAAATACTGAAATATGCTTATAAACCAAAATGGAAAGAAACCAGCTAGGGCGATGGTAGCTATCTCTGAGAAGAGATGTGCGGCTACATGCCTCTGAACTGTTCCGAACTGTATTACAATGAGGCTCGAAGGCCTATTTATTGTTGAGAAACAATGGAAAACCCTTCACATACCGAAACCTAACCCTAGAAGATGAAACGCCAAATTGTGGGCCCCGTTTGGGTAAATTGGTACATCAATTTCCCGGGGTCGTAACTTTGGCATACGATCTCCGTTTGACGCGTACGATAGCTCGTTAGAAAGATCTATCCGAGTACTACCACTTTGGGAGGCAACATAGGGCTTGGTTGCCCCAAAATTCCAAAAAAACGTCGTTTAGGGCCTCAAAACGGCTCCGGAAGTTCAGGACCCGAAAAACTGCTAAAAATAGTAAACTGTGCTACAATTAAGGAAACTGAAAAGACTGAAAGAGACAGTTGTGGGGGTCCAAATGGGTTGGTGGGTGGCCACCAACATCCACCTGGATCATAGGAGCTAAAGAATAGGGGGCCTACTTGGGATAATTTTCTTGAGTCCTATCAATTTTAAAATATTGTACAGGTTGTCAATATTCAGGAGCAGTCTAAGAAAAATCCTATAGTTAGGATCAGGGAGTCTAAAGCTAGCCCTAAATTTTCCAGTCTCAACAGGGAGAAAAATGAACGAAGTTAAAGGATTCCAGAGTTTCTCCATCTCCAGAAGAGGAGAAACAAGAAGGAAAAATCAAGAAAGTGAAAAAAAGCATGGTATCTAAGGTTGTGGTGCTAGCACCACCCCACGGGTTAACAAGAGGGTTATTAAAAAGTTAGTGTGTTTTTTCTCAAAGGAAGAATATTTTCTAGATATAGAGGTCATGATGGAATCAAAATCACCAAAGGAAGATTGTATCCCCTCAGGAGAGACAAGGGATCCTCCACCAGATACTCCTACAGGCAAAGGAAATGAAGGTATGGTTAGTGATAGCGTGTGAATTTGTAAAAATAAGCAAGTAGATGAAGAAGGGAATTTTTCCCTTTTAGTCGATGTGGCAACCATGAGAACTCCTGCCACTAGCCAGAAGTACCAAGTAGATGAACAAGAGGATTCTATTCCTCTTGTATTCATAGGGAAGAAAATTAAGGAATAGAAGGAGACTTAGAAGTAGGAGAAAGAGAAAGAGGATTTTGTTCCTCTTGCGCTTTTTATGAAAAAGACTAAGGATGAGAAGAAGATCCAGAGACTGAAACAACAGATCAAGGAATTGGAAGTTTTGGATCAGTACATGAAATCCCAAAATGCAGCATTAATGACTTGGAATGAATAATTGGTTGCAGAATTAGTTACAAGTAAAACATAAGTGAAAAGGTGAAGAATCCATGATTCTTATATGAATACTCATGCTAGAAGGTTCAAAAGGCAAATGATAAAGATTCCAAGTGAAGCTCAGGGATCAATATCCAAATTCATAAAACATAAGGGAAAGACTTCAAGTTTTTTTTTATTTTGCAAGGTTAGTAGACAATTGTGTGGGGACACACAACAATATTTGGTTAGGGGTACGGTAGGCCCCAAAATTTCTCTAAGTTTTTCCCATATAACCCCATCTTATCCTCTGTTTCATTACTTAAAAGGAAAACCTTTGTGTATGCATTTTTAGCCTCTTTTAACATATCCATGAGAAATTGGGTAAATGTTTCTCATCTTTACAGGAAAGGTCAATAAATTAACATTTTCATAATTATTTTCTTATATTCATGTTATCCTAGGAGCTTTTGTTGATATTTGTCATTTACTATAATTTGAAGTTTATTTGGTACACGCAGTAGCCAATCTCTGAATTCCTGCACTAGTCTAAGTTTGATTCATGCACCAGTTTAGGAGGATCATTGGATGAAGAGGTTTGGCTAGCAGTCAATGTGAGCTATTGAGATAATATTCTCGTGGAAAATAAGAAAGAAAGTACGGACCTCTCATTTTCATATACAATAGAGTAGCTATAGTTTTGGTCTCCTCCTACTGAAGATAGTCCGAGAGAAAACAAAGTATTAGTGAAACTATGATGTTTTTTGGAGAGGTCTATTGTTAGAAATGTGTTAGTAACAACCTCCTTTTTTGTTATGTAAAGAAGAAGGATTGATGTGGCCAAGTATCTGTTGTAAAAATGTATATATATTGAGTCATATAAAGGTATAGGTTAGCAATACTATTGGTTATTTTTTCATCTTTTGTGTCAAACAATTGTATCACCCGGATATTCTCTGGAGATGGATCCTTTTGTATCAGATGTATTAAGCAAATAATTTTATTACTAAGAAGGAGATTTAATTCCACGTTCAAACAATTTATGTGTTTAATCCAGTGAATTACTTATCATACTTCATAAGTTAATCTCTTTTTCTTTACAAGGAAACAAGTTGGTTGTTTAGGGCCCAACCAACCCAACTCATTTTTCCTTAGATAGTTGCACTGTGTGTATTTGTTATATTTTTGTATTTTGGTGTGATTTTTTCTCAATGATTAGTATCAAGAGTATTTGAACTGCTATGAAGCCTTGGTTGATTATGATTCATATGAGGTAATTTTTTGAAAGGAGTGACATCAATCCCAATATAGAAAAATAGTGTGTGCGTGTCTTTTGAGAGATCGTTATATCACTTCATTTTACCTTGGGGATGATATCTTTAATGGGATTCAAACCCTGAGTGGTTTGTCTTATGTTATTCCTTGTTATGAAACTGTCAACAATGAAACAGGGCTTGGGAGTTGGAGTCATGATTGAGAAACCCTAGGAAACTTGAGATTTGTTTTATGCTTGTGCATTTTGATTATTTTATATATCACAAAGTCTGTTGATGTATTGTAGGATTTGGGTTATCGAACTGCTATCACAAGTCTGTGTCAAACATAACCTTCTTCTTTAATCCTGGAACTGTGGTAAAACTTTAAAGCCCACTCGCTAAGATTATTTTATATTCATGATCAATTTGGTTTCATTCTATTTAGAGAAGATTCCTGATCTCAAGAGAACCTGGCCAGTAAATTTTTTGGTCTTGTGTCTTTCTCGTACAGGAATAGAATCCTTGGTGTAACCTTTGAACATTGAACAATTCCAAGTTACAAATTTAATCTCTTTATTTAGCAATAAGGCAAGGATTGTTGGTATTTATATTAAGAACTAGTTTTGGATTGCAGAGTGAGTCAAGCAGAGTATTTTATGATTGAATTGGTTAAAGAACAAGTGGTTCTTTTTTTTTATGGTGTATGCACAAGTGTCGGAAAGTCTCTCGGATAAGAGTTCACTGTTGATTCGATTTTTATCTTAGCACGATATTTGATTGAGGGTTTGAAAAGTTTATTTTCTAAGTACATTTGGAAGAAGAGTGATTTTTGAACTGAGAAAAATTATTTGGTTTATATTTTGAATGCACCATAACAACGTGTTATTTCTCATGCAATGTGTAAGTAATTGATGGTTTGAAGTAGTGCAGGAACTTGAGTAATCAAACAATTTGGTCTAGTACAAGAATAGTTTGATGATTTTCATATTTCTTTTCTGAGTATTTTTTTTCGAATCATCATGGAAACCTGAGTTTATCTTTGAAAAGTAAATTTTAGTTTAAAGACTCTATTCACATCCTCAAAGAAGCCCAATATCCAGAGTGACCTTGGTAATATTGCGTGAGTAAGAGAATGAATGCAAGTAAGGGTTTTTCATTGTAACTTTAATTACAAAGTATGGAAAGATTGAATGTTGGGGTAGAGATAGGATTTGAAAATTTTGAGAGGTTCCTTTGGAATAAATTATGCTATGCCTCAAATTCTATGAGGCCTTGGTTTGACAAGTAAGTGTTGTGAATTGAAAATACAATTACATGAATCAACAATGACTCTTTAGAAGTTAAGGCCTAAATTGTTTCACTTCTTTTTATACCACATAGGCCTGTTTATCTATGATGGGATATTTTAGTTTAGATCCTTGTAAACCAACACTCATGAATTATATAGGCCGCTCGTTTCCTTGATCATCCTTTTGCGTGAGAACAATTGCAAGAGATATGTCTGAAGAAAAAGTATATAAACATTATTTGTTTCTAAAATATGGACTATAAAATGTTGGGGCTTCTGCAATTGCTTGCTTGATTTGAGAAAATGCATATTTCTCCCTTTTATCCCACTTATAAACTACATCCTTCTTAATCATTTGGTGTAATTATTTAACTATCTATGCATAATATGAGATGAATTAAGGAAGTTAATTTTTTCTACAAAGGATTGCATGGATTTTTTGTTCACAGGAAAGGGAATCTGAGTGATAGTCTTGACCCGTTCTAGGTCCACTTTAATCCCACTCTTCGCTAGAATGTGGCCAAAGATATTACCCTCAGAAACTCCAAATATGTTATTCTTTGGATTTAAAGATATACCATATTTCCAACATCGCTTGAAAATCTTCCTCAAATGATGAAAATGATCTGATCTTTTCTTGGAAATACCATAACATCATCGAAGTACACCACTACACTTTGTCCAATTAGACCACACAATGCAATGTTCATAGCCTACTGAAAGGTAGCACTCTTATTAATGAATCCAAAATGCATTCACTCAAATGAAAATGTACCCCGCTTCGTCCTAAATATGGTTTTGCATTTGTTGGGTTCTGCTACTAGAACTTGGATGTATCTAGAAAATCCATGTAGTAAAGAAAACATATTTGACCAAGATAGTGTTTGCAATATCTTCTCCATAGATGGAACATGATAGTTTTCCTTATCCTAATCCCGATTCAAATTGTAGAAATCAACACATATGCATATCTCTCCAAACTTATTTCTTATAGGAAACAAATTGGAGACCCAAGTAGAATGACGAACTTTAAATATGATCTGAGGATCCAACAATTTTCTCAGTTCTTTTTTAATGAGGGGTTCAATCATGGGATGAAATTTTCTTAATTTCTACTGAAAAAAACTTTATCCTTTTGTTATCACTCTCTAATTTTCTTGGATATGAAGGGGAAACCTGTAGGTAACATTAAACCAAGATTGGATTGGAAGTTGGCCCTTACAGTTAGAGGGGGATCCCTCTATGAATGAACTACCTAATGTCACTTCGGAAATTGCTCATGTATTCAAACAATGGCTAGATCTTATGTAAGTGAAGGTTTAAAAAAGGGATTAGGGCTAAGCAAGATTCCACTGGAAATGGAGTCATGAAGATCAACTTTAAAACTCTCAAGACTGGTTGGTGGATAGGTTGTCTCAAAGGCCTGATAACCAACTAGTTGCTAGACATTTTAACTATTAAAGTATGAATAGTTGAATGAGGAAAACAAATTAACCATCACAAAGCATCTAAAATGAATTATGTGATAATTATTTAGACTGAAGGAGTGAATATTTCAATATAAAAGGTGTAGAGCATCACATAATGATTTCCAAACCTACAACTTACTTATACATATGAAGAAGAAAAACATTATATTTAATAAAGAAGGAGAAACAAATCACAAAGAGGCAATCTATAATAGCCAAACACAAGATCTATGAGACACAAGTTCAAGTACCTCTGCCTAAGAATATTAATATCAAAACATTACAAAATGTGCCCTATTTCTTTTCTCAAGGTCCAACCCCTATTCTATTACAATATATGGACTTTTAAAGGAAAATTACAAGGCTTTTCTAGGTGTAAAACGTTTTTTTCAAAAATAAAACAAAAAATAAAAATAGTTTCTCAAGTTGACAACAAAATTATATCATAAATTAAAATTAAAATAAAGCTAGAATTGGTTGCAAAATTGTTTTGAATAGTCGAGTTATTGGAGTCTATTGTTGGCTGGAAAATCACCGCTTCTAGGTGCCCTATTTATGATGATAGTTTGTTTGGATAAACTATATTTTTATCCCTAGAAATACTAGATCTGATTTTTTGTTGATTCCATACCTAGAAAATTGGGTTTTGATTGCCACATCTATCCTTTGCTACTAGCAGATGTTGGGCTTGATCCTTGATGATAATCTCCATTGGACTACTTGAAAATCTAAAAATGACCCTTTGTCCTACTAGATAGTTCCACTTTTCCACAAAATATGGACATCTTGCATAGTTTCATATGTGATCATGAAATCCTTGAGATAAACACACAAAAAATGAACACATCAAATCATGTCCTCTATTTGGTTTTACAAATTCTTTGTTTGTGTCTTTTCATTGGCACGTATATGCAAGGTAGTCTAGTAATGCAAGGGAACTTTATCATCCTTATCTTGATCATTCCTTGATGGACATATGCAGAAAAATAAATATGAATTATATTCATATTGAGAATCATTGACATCAGAAAATTCTTATATCTTTCCTGATACAAGTATGCCAGGGGATTTTCTTTGTGAATTTATTACCATGTCAGTCCACATATGAGTAGGAAGAGATTCCTGGATGCAATTTATTCCTTGTGCATTCCCATTCCTACCCTTGAATATTGTCTTGGCATCAATGAAGCATCTCACTCTTTATAATGTCATTGAAACCTTGTCACTTTCCAACAGATCTTATTATTTGAACACTACAATGGATGCTCTGTCCAAAAGGGAAATATTGCCAAAATAATGTTGGGCATACTACATCTCTATTTATGTGTATGAAAATAATATATTTTGCAATATACCTTTTGATTTTTTCTATTGGTGTTTATGATCTCTCTTAGAAAAATAAAACCTTTGACTTCTGCAAGAAAGGGCTCAAAATTACACATGAAAACCCACTTGAAATTATAACATCAATACACCAAGTTTAGCATTACATTATCATTTCTTGGCTAATCAAACCCTATAACAATTTTTTGGGTAGTGGAGTAGACATATTCAGGCTCTTATGGTTGAAATATCTCACCACTATCAATTATAACTAGCATATAGGAGAAATAATTCAGTTATCCCACGAAGAATGAACAATGCACTTCCTCGGTTTTACTTTATTTTGTAAACAAGAAATCAAAAAGATTGAGAATATTAGTATGGTTTACAAAATCAACCAACGACTTATCTTCCTTGCCCTGTAACCCTTCAAAATCCTGAAATTGTTTCAATTATCCCGCGAAGAATGAACAACGCACTTCCTCGGTTTTACTTTATTTTGTAAACAAGAAATCAAAAGGATTGAGAATATTAGTATGGTTTACAAAATCAACCAACAAATTATCTTCCTTGCCTTGTAACCCTTCAAAATCCCGAAATTGTTTAAGTTTCAAATGTGCTACAAAAAGGTGCACATATTCTTAATCTTCCTTTGCACCCTAGGTTTTTGCATCAACGAGCTCTATAGTCACAAATTTCACATCTTTGCTTAGAATTATATTTTTGGCAAGAACACTAGCATGATAATTTATTTTCCTTGAATTGATCAAGACCCTCTAGTCTAGCTTTCCGATCTCAGGATGTGACTTCAAAAAATGGTGCTTAACCTGGTGTATTTTCATTGCTGAGGGATCCATATGGCTTATCTTGGACTTTGATAACGTTTTTTCCTTGACACTCAGGGTTTTGGCATGATAACCTAACACATTAGAGTTTTATGACATGAACCAACACCCTCCTTCTTTCACTTAACACCTATTAGATGAGCATTAGGGTTTCAATCCTGCATTTATTTCTTTTTTTTTTCTCTCCAAAGGTTTGTACCACATGCACAAAGGGGAGTAAGATAATAGATCTTTTTATTGCAAGGTGTTTCATAACACCTCAACAAGTAGTGCAATAATGCCTCTTGTTGGTATACTCCCTTAGTGGCTTCACTCTCGGTCTATTGCACTTAGTCTTCTGAGCTATAGATTAGAGATTGCGGCTCAAGACCAATTCTTTTATAACAAACCAAAATTTTAATATTACTACCCTGAGAGTATGAAAACCCCTTAGAATCACATTTTTTTGGCTTTTTTTAACACTTCACAAAGCTAATGGACTTTAGTGACAATATGGTTTCAAATTTGAAGATGGGTTATGTGAGACACTAATTTTTTTAAAAATAAGTTTGAATCTTCAATTTGAAACCAAGAACTCATAATCCATATGAAAACAAAATTTTGAACAAAATATTTGCCAACACACCCAAATTTTTATGGTGATCATAAAAAATTTGTACATGATAACACCTTATTTTATAGGTATTACATGTTGGAAAATTCGAGTTTCGTAAGTTTTCAAGTTATCATACAACCACACAAACACATCTCGATACCTCTTGAAAATATGAATAAAAGCTTGTTGCTCTTGAGGTGCACAACCTATACTGAGATTCACATACTTCAGATCTTATTTCATACCCGGATTTACTTGTTCATGAGAGAGTGAGGAACTATGAGTCTTTGCATTGGTTGGTCCCTTGAAATGATTTTACAGGTCATGCAACTTATTTAAAGATACCACACCCTTGGGCATGTGGTTTCCTTTGTTTTCCTTAGTCGATTCCTGCAAGGATTTCTTGTGCTCATCTTCATCAATTACTATATCTTTGAACACACTAAAATTTTCCATGAAGCCCAATATCTATTGGTCATCATTGAAAACATGAAAGTTAGTAATGATATCGAGCATAGATGGCATATAAAAAATCTCAACTAAAAAACCATCTCTTAAGGTGACAACCTAGAAGCAGCATTAGCTAATGTATTCGCAGTGGAATTATGAACTCTAGGAACAAAATTATTATCAAAAGTTTGGAATATGAAATGAGATTCCATGCCTCTTTTTGGTAGTTTCTAATATTAGGTGACACATAATGAATTGGATTTGTACCTGGAGTGTAATAATTTCTAGGTCACCTATTACTTTGAACGCTTCTAATTTGAGGTCAATGACTTTCTTTAAAACTAAAATGAGTGCTTCATATTCAAAAACATTGTTAGTGCACTTAAATTCCAAGTGGGATGAGATTATATGTTTGTTTTGTTGCGTGTATATTAAATTAAAATGATATCTATAACCCTCCTGCATTTTTGAACCATCAAAATACAAAGTCCAAATTGTTATCATATGGAAATTGTAGACTCATACGTATGAATTAAGAAGCACTCAAAGTCAGTGATCAACACATACAGGGGTGACATTTCTAGCTGGAAACACCATGGACACCAAAAATAAAAATCTTTCCTATGGTTCAAGCTAAAAAATTGCACCATGCAGGTGCACCATTACTGGAAATTAACAATCGCGTGGTTGTTTCATCTATAATTGTGAGGTTGTAGAAACATCCATTCAGCACCTCGGGCCACGAACTTACTTGAGCAACACAAACTTTCTTGATCAACACTCCAAATCTTGACATGACAGATAAACAAATTCAAACCTTGAGCCCTAAGAAGCCTTAAAGGAAAGGAATTGGTATCTCTCATCTCATTTATGAGGTTAACCACCACATTGATGAGCCAAGGGGAGCATGAATATCCAATAAACTCTATAAATATAAGTTCTAGGGGAACCAAGAAGAAGCAAAAGAAAAACATTGTTATGCTGCCAAAATTACTCTCGAAGCAATCAAGCATTTCATTGAGAAGAAGGATTTCATCATTGAGAGAGTCTTGATACTTCTTTGAGAGATAGAGAAAGCTTGCAAAGAGATTGAGGAAATGAATCTCATTGTTGAGGATTTTTGAGCACCATTTCTCAAATAATTCTCTCTGTGTGTCTTTAATTGATCTATTGTATTTCTTCCACATTCAACAGTTAATAAAGGGAACCCTTTTCCATTACTTTGTTCATATGTTTACTCCATTCAGCATTATTTATGTGTTTATTTCTTATTTTTTAATTTGAATTTGATATATGCATTGTTTTTCACTACTTTCAATGCCTAGTGTTGGGAACAGGTTCCTCCAAGGACAGTTTTGGGGCTAAAAGCCCATGTTTTGTGTACTTTTTGTAATAGTGTTGTAAAGTATCCACATTTTTTGGTCACGGAGTGCGAAGGTGTCAAGAGTCATAAAGGGTTGTCTACCCTTATTTTGTAAAGTGTAAAGTTGGTTGTAAAAGATCCACCCATGGTTCGCATACCATGTGATTGTATAAAAAGGAGCTAAGTAAGTTAGCTCTAAGTAGTCTAGCGAAGAATGAAGTAAAGATTCTTGGTATAGAAGTCTAAGTGTTTTGGGTCTTATCATAGGTATAGGCTCTGTAGCTAAGTGCACAAAGGCCTAGGGTAGAACTCCGCAACTGAGTGTGCAGACCCCTGCAGCTATGTGCGGTAGGCATATAGAGTCTGTATCAAACTGAAGATATCAATAAAGAGAAGTAGTCTGCAAATTCCATGTATTTATTTCCTGTTAATGCATCTGGTTATATTGCTTTTGGGTTCAATATATAATGTTTATGTGATGCGTGAATATACGTGATTATATTGGTTAATTGAACACAAGTAAGAATATTAGTTTACGCGACGCTAATTGTGGTTGATTAGTAAGTAAAACACTTAACATAACTTGGAAACATATATAATATGTTATCATAGCAACACGAAATTACCTGAATCATGGTGTAAGGCTGCGCGAAGGTCAATCGTACACCTTTGCGGAGGTACTGAAGGGGAATAAAGGGTAGACTGATAGAGCCCAAAAGCTGAGTGACCTGTGCGAAAGTACGAACAGAGGGTATAAACTGAAATCACAAGCATCTTAGGGTGCGAAACTTGGTTCCAACATCCCCCCATACTACTTCGGGTGAGACTTCGGTCCATGCTTTGTGGGTTGATGCCGAAAGGGCCAATAGCGTAGGGATTTGTTTGGGTAACTAACGTTGAACCTAGGTCAGACCTCACAAAGCCAACAAATGGTTCTATTGTTGGGACCAAAATCTGCATGAGAGATGTGGGATGTCGTATCACTGGAATCCAACTAAGAAAGAGGTTGAAGACTGGTTGGATAGGAAGATCCACAAATTCGTGGTGCTGGAGAACAAAAATTGATCTGAAATGATCATATGTTAAAATTGATGTTGAATTGATTATGCCAACAGTGAATGAATGTTAACTTAAAGTGTTGAAACCATGAGAACTACTTGAGAAGAAAGAATTTATGACGGATGATAAACATAAACAAGATGAAAAACAGAACGGAAAACAACAAAAATATAGTGATACCAGATATCAAGATTGATTACGGAGTTCGTCCCTAATGGACTAAATCTCTGAGTCCGCTTTCAAGATGGGAGACCGCTTTATTAGGATTGATACCGAAGAGGTTGATTACATAGAAACATGACCAAACTGAATGTGCACGCAGGCACTTTTGGTCACTATGATAATAAATCTCTCTGGACCAAGTTTCCAACGCCTATCATGGTTCCCAATTCTGACTCTGAATGCACCTGTTACACTGAAAACAAAACAACCTATATCCCTCCAAAACCTCCACATGAAACTCAAAACCACTCTAATGTCCTCTTCATGAACAAGACTTCCTTTATACCCCTCAAGATGCATTCGAACTCCCTCTTGCAGAGTTTAGGGATGAACTAGTTGAAATTAGGGTTTGTTTCCCCTCAGTCTTGCCATTATTTGACACCTTAGGGTTAGGTTCCATGGTAATTCAATTTAAAATAGCCAAAATTAATGCAAAACCCAAAAATAAACTTTATAATAACAAATCACTGCTGTCAGTTTAACTAACGGCGCACAAGCCTTGACCATGCCCATGTGATCAAGGCGGTCTAACCATAAACTGCCACTGTGACATTTAGACCCGGCAGTTCCAGATACCAATGTTGTTGTCTATCCTCGCATGTGACAACTGCTTTGTGGTTAGCCTAAAAACCTCCCCTCTTCACGGTCCCGACGAGGTTTATCTGTTGGCGGATGTGTTCACATGTGACGGTTTAGCTGGAATCTTCACGCGGTTAGGCTGGATAGTTTATAAACCTTGATGACTTACCTACAATGTAGTCACATTTCCCTTGTCATGCTGCGGTTAGAGACTCCCCACGCGGTTAAGGCCCATGGTTTATGATTGTTTTATGATTTGTAATGTTTATTAATGTAGTGCAATAGCTTGAATGGGTATTTTTTACATGGTCTTGTTTGTAATGTTTTTAATATGGTTTGTTTGTATTAGGGTTTAATGTATTAATGTTTTAGATTATGGTTTAGACTTTAGGATTAATGTATTAGGGTTTTAGGTCTTTAGGTTAGCATTTTTCATTTATCATTTTGTTATAAAATGACCATTTACATCAAATTGTCACAAAGTGACATTTGTGACAATCGTCACATGATGACGACAACCAAACCCTTCAAAATGGATGACAAACCCACGTCGACACCAAATCCTACGAGATGGACGACAATCACATATCAGCAACAAAATCATGTGAGACAAACGACAATCACATATCGACAACCAAATCCTAGTAGAACTGACGACAACCACATGTCAACAACCAGGTTCCAAACCATATCACCATGAACACCATATACATTACCAGACAACCTGAACCATAAACATCATTATCGAAGCTGAAGACACTAGACACTGAATGATGACGATGAAACTGAACCTGTGAAAATGATCAGACAAGATCCCCCTGGATCAATCCTCTCCACTTGAAAGCTTTTGGACCACCCAAGTTTGACTTAAATAGATAGCAAGTGAGGGTAGAGCTCCCTCACTCTCCACCTTGTCCTAATGATGTACCAATACATTCGATCAACCACCTGAAAGTGATGACCTTGATGATGTTGACCATGGCACATTTTGAATCGGTGACCTATTCCATCCATCTACAGTATGAACAACTTGCGAAGATGGTTAAACCTATTATGTACATGGAAATTGACTTCTTTCCACTAAATACCATGAGTTGGTGATTCTTAATCATCTTTGAAAACAGTCTCTACAAGATATTGTTCAATACCATTAACATGTATTAACAATCTATATTGTGGAATGATAGAGGCAATCAATGACATTTTTGACATCAAACCAGCTACTTGACTTGATATACTTTCTTAATTCTTGATTACTAAGTGAACTTGATGTAATAAACCCATCAAGCTATAATATGAAAAATTCTGCAGCTTAGTTTTATTTTGAAAATATTGAAGTGGTTGTTGATTTGTTTGAATCACTATTTCCTTATACATTAAATGATGTTTCCTTTGATTAGAACTTTCCCCTGATGCATAAGTTTCCCTTCGATGTATTGGATACTTTGGCACTGCTTTAGTAAAGGCTTTGATATGAAAACAAATGGGATTCCTCTCCACTTGAAAAGAGGTTTTCAAATTGTTTGAAACATGAAATGATGACACAATACAAGAGAAATTTAACACTGAATTTCCCCAAGACTGACCTGCATCCCTATATCTATTAACTTCCAAACTTGGACTGAATTGATTCATTTTGACATTAGGAAGCGCAACTTTAGGCATCAATTGTAATTCATGTTGTATTCCTTGCTTATGAGTAAGATGTTTGGTTTCTTTAAATAATTGGAAAAGTTTTTACCTCTTTGATCAAACTATCTTTATGTTGAGACTCATAACTTGAAAAAACATCATTTTGATTCTTATGTTGTTCCTTTACACACATGATTACAAATCTATTATTTGAACTTATTAATCGCTTCATCTAATTAGCAACAACTAAATTCAATTGATTTTTTTATTTTTTTTCCCTGACAATAAATTCAACCCAATCTTTCTTAAGGTGATATTCATGCTCTCTTCTATAAAATACTGCATCATGATCATAAAGATAAGGACTTCTTAAGACAACTCCACATATGTCTACTAGAACCACATCTAATTCCGCTTCATCAATGTAATTAGCTATAATGGAAAATATTAATCGACATTGTTTTGTGACTTTTATCTGAGTTGATTTATTTAGCCATCCTAATGGGTAAGGTCTTGGATGATTCTGTGTCTCCAAACCCAAATTCTTAACTAAATATTTAGATATTAAATTGGCCTGTGATCCACTATCAAACATTGTATCTATCTTTGTGTGCTTATAAGTTATACTTATGTTAAATAATTCAACTCTTTTATCCTCATTTGAATGATTTATGTTTGAAGAACATGCAATAGTATTCGAACTTGAACCAGTGTCAGAAGTTTTACCTATCGAAACTATGGTAGTTATCCTCCTTTCATCACCTGAATCGGAACCTAGATCTTGCTGGACTGCTACAATTGCCTTCCTTTCATCCTTCACTTTAAGGAACTTTTTGGGCTTAAGTTCTGGATGAAGTTTCCAACACTTAGATTCATCATGATCATTCATCTGGCAATGAGAACAAGTAGGTCTTTCCTTCTGAGATATCACTGATTTCTTTCTCCTCGAATTGTTCTTCCCTTTAAGTTTCATTGGAATATTTGATTTCCAACTCTTTGGATGATTGCAGTGAAAACTTGAATGGTATGCCACCTTATTCAATATGTATGGCTTGAACACACACTTCATCAAAATCATCAGGATTAAACATCAATAATGTGTGTTGCAAATATGAATGTAAAGTGATAATGTATTTTAATAAAGTTTCACGTGTATCCAATGAAATACCAACACCAATTCTTTCTTTCTGAACTCCTGAGTAAACTCCTGAACACTCTACCCTTTACCTTCCCTCAAATGTTGCCAATCAATAACAGCTTGTTGCATGTATCCTAAAGGATAGAATTGTTTCCTTAGAGCTTTTAAAAATTTAGACCATTAAGAGATGACTTTACCTTTCCGCTTTAAATCTATCTAAGTTTTACTTTCCCACCAAAGTAAAGTTGTTCTTGTTAGCTCTGCTACATACTTCAGTGTTTGGAGGACCAAATATCAGCTTCGCCATGTGTTTATGCAGAAAAGGGAGCTTGAAATAGTCATTTACTTTCCTCTCCTTCAGCTTCTTCATACTCTCTTAGCCCCCTGCTGCATGTGTTTTCCTCCATTTCACCTCTAAATTGTTGTGAAAGCCTATGTTCTTTCGGCCCCCTAGGCGCTAGGGACTAAACCCATGTAACCACGGTAGCATGACCATGCGCCTTTTCCTACAGCAACCCGTGCGATTAAACCCGCACCGTTCAATCATCGCATCATGATCCAACGGTCTCTGTTGTTTCCCCGCTCATTAAACCTTGTTCATTTCCTCCACCGTGCGATCGCATATGCCGCAATCCAACGGCATTTGAACCTCCCAATCGTGCAAGATTCCCACCTGTTAACCCACGGGGAAAGTGGTTTTCCTCTGCCATGTGTCGCACAATGAATCGTATCGTGAGCCGGCGTACGATTACCTCCATCCTCCAAAAGTGGTGCAGGGAATATCGCTTGCCGCCCGTACTTTGTTCCCCACAACCTTCATACATCTCTGCCACCCGATAGCCATCGGATCTGCCCACCCACGATCTGACAACTCACATTTTTTATTCCTACTTCCTCCTAATATCCCCTGTAAACCGATCTCTGACGTCTATCTGCGAGATTCGATGGCTCATAATCACTCCGCCCTTTTCTTCCCGATACCTCCCACCGGGAGATCTCCGCCGTTCGTTTGTTTGATCTAATGGCTGATGTTTATTCCCATCCCACCCATGAATCCACCATGTAGTCTTCATGCCCCCGACCTGTATCATGTTCCCGAAGGAAGAAGGAGGCCAGAATCCAATACCCTGCGCCATTACTCCTCAACAACCGTGTTCAAGAGAAGCATGGCCGAGAGAGAAAGGACAATCCTCGAGCAGTTAAACGCCTTCAGCAGTTATGGAAATTTATTCATACAACACTCCACCTGCTCGAGGAGTACAACAAAGTACCATAAAAGTTCAATCTGTTCATTAAATCTAGCAGATCGTAGCAAAGACTCCATCAGAGAGTTAAGGTGGTTGGTGGTCCATTATGACCCCTCCACGCATAGAAAAACATAATATCTTTGTAAACAAACTCTATATATACCCAAAACATAGATGTAATCAGGGTTGATGGTTGTAGTTTTGATGTAAGGTTCAACTTCTAGAGACTGTAACTACTGTGATACCTACAGCGTCTGGTCTTCATTTTCAGCTAATATAAGCTTCTTTTGTTGTTAATTGCTCACTTCCCATTTCTACTCTATTCTAGGCTATGCCTATTATGTATTTTTCATGTGCTCTTGATGTTTAGCATTAGAGGGGTTGTCATCACACCTCTTTGTTAGAATCTAGTATGTATCATTGAATGTGCTATGCAGGTTTCTGTTTACTTAGTACCAGAGAGCTGTCATCCTGTCTGTGCATTAGGAAATAGATTTGCAAACCTCTTTACTAGTTGCAGCCAGCCATCACATGGTCTTGTGCATCTACTAGTGTGGTCATTGTTCTCCATGTTCACCTAATCCTCAAACTATGAGTAATTGGTGGTCTAAAGCCTTGTAGTCTGGGGGTGTTCACCCATGTCTGGGATTAAGCATAGTAGAAGTGGTTATCTGGCTTGAATATGCATCATTCCTTCCATTCATCCACCCATTTCCAACATTTATGTTGAGTTTGTCATGTTCCCAAGCATCTCTGAGATACAACCTAGGAGAGTTTCTTAGGGTGATAACAGTTCCCCCCATTCTAATTGTAGCTAACTGGATTTTCGTTTTATCGTCAGAAATGTTCTGAATACGAAAATACACTTCTAATTTCTTAATCCAGTTATCTATCTTTTTAGGATTCATTTCACCATCATAAATAGGTAACTAAAATTTTACATCAAGTTTTAAAAGAGATATTTTCTGAGATTTCTTTTCTATTTCATATTCTACACTAGAAGAAGAAGATGATGATGATGATGATGGAGATAATGGAGGTGAAGGTGGTTTATCAGTCTTGCCTTTACCTTTGTCCTTCTTCGATGTCTTTGAAGAAGAAGTTGCATCTATCACCTTCTTATCTTTGTATAGTTCTCCCAACATATGCTGCATTATCAAGAATGCTTGCTAAAACTATTCATCACTCATGCTATTTTCTGGCATTTCACCTGCATCAGATCCTGTCATAGTCAACTTATGAACGACTCTACACTTTCCAATTTTTGGATTAATCTCCTCAAGGATTCCTTCTCCACATTGCGACTTTGACCTGGTTAACATGCAATGACAAATTCTACAAACACAACCTGCTTTGATACCAAATTATATGATCTGAAATGATCATATGTTAAGACTGAAGTAGAATTGATTATTCCAACAGTGAATGAATGTTAACTTAAAGTGTTGAAACTGTGAGAACTACTTGAGAATAAATACTTTATGACAGATGATAAACATAAATAAGATGCAAAACCAAATTTAAAACAGCAAAAACAAATCGATACCAGACAACAAGATTGATTACAGAGTTCATCCCTGATGGACTACGTCTCTAGGTCCGCTTTCAAGATGGGCGATCACTTTATTAGGATTGATACCGAAGAGGTCGATTACATAGAAAATTGACCAAACTGAATGTGCATGCAAGCACTTTTGGTCACTTTCATAATAAATCTCTTTGAACCAGCTTTCCAACACCTATCACGGTTCCCAATTCTGACTTTGGATGCTCCTGTTACACTGAAAACAAAACAACCTATATCCCTCCAGAACCTGCACATGAAACTCAAAACCACTCTAATGTCCTCTTCATGAGAAAAAATACCTTTATACCCCTCCAAATTCATTCAAACTCCCTCTTGCAGAGTTTAGGGATGAACTAGCTGAAATTAGGGTTTGTTTCCCCTAGGTCTTGTCATTATTTGACACCTTAGGGTTAGGTTCCATGGTATTTTATGAAAAACCCAAAAATAAAATTTATAATAAAAAATCATTGTTGTGGTTTAACTAATGGCGTGCAGGCGTTGACCATGCCCATGTGATCAGGGTAGTCTAACCATAAACTGCCACGGTGACATTTAGACCCGGCGGTTTCAGCTACTGAAACGGCTGCCTATCCTCGCATGTGATAGCTGCTCCACTGTTAGCCTAACCGCATCCCCTCTTTGCGGTCCCAACGAGGTTTATCCATTGGTAGATGTGTTCACATGCGATGATTTAGCTGGAATCTCCATGCGGTCAGCTTGGATAGTTTATAAACCCTGGTGGCTTACCTGCAACGTAGTCACATGCCCCTTGTCATGCTGCGGTCAGAGACTCCCCGCATGTTTAAGGCTCGTGGTTTATTATTTTTTCATGATTTGTAATGTTTATTAATGTATTGCAAAAGCCTGAATGGGTATTTCTACATGGTTTTCTTTGTAATGCTTTTAATATGGTTTCTTTGCATTAGGGCTTAATGTACTAATGTTTTAGGTTATGGTTTAGACTTTAGGATTAATGTATTAGGGTTGTATGTCTTTAGGTTAGGATTTGTCATTTATCATTTTCTTCTAACATGACTATTTACATCAAATTGTCACAAAGTGACATTTGCGACAATCGTCACATGATGATGACAACCAAACCTTGCAAAATGGACGACAAACCCACGTCGACACCAAATCTAGCGATACGGGCGACAATCACATATTGATGACCAAATCCTGCGAGACAGACGACAAACACATATCTATGACCAAATCCTAGCGGAACTGAAGACAACCACATGTCGACAACCAGGTTCCAAACCATATCACCATGAAAACCATATACATTATTGGACAACCTAACCCATAAACATCACTGTCGAATCTAACGACATTGGACACTAATTGTTGATGACGAAACTAAACCTGTGCAATTGATCTCACAAGATCCTCCTAGATCAGAAATCTATGACTGAAAAAGGAATAGTGGCTGGACAACTACTTATATATAGAAATCCACGAGATGTTTTTATGTTCCTTTCTAGTTTAGTTATACAAGTGGATCACAAAGCATGGAGGCTTGATGTTCCTATTGTTTGGATCCCGAAGTTAATAAAGAGATTGGAAGCCTCTGAGGATAAGATCACTTTTGTTTTCAATCATTGGCTCGATCACATCATAGGAGGATTTGTGACTGAATTCGTGTTTGATACCTCTGTTAGTTACAGGGAGGTGGAGCGGCACTTTTTAAAAGGTCCGCAAGGCAAGTACTTGAAGTCTTTAAATCCCTGGATTAAGATGTTATTGTGTGAAAAATGGGTTATGTAGCTACCTTGATGTTCGGAGCTACGCGAAGTGGAAATACTTATAGAAATGAAGGAAGAAAGGGTCCTGAATATAGCCCACTGATCTCACCGCCATTGGGTGACAACGAGGGAGTAGCATAGGCTTATCCGTGAAGTGAAGTTCAGTTAATAAGATAAGGATTCCCGTGATTGCCACTTCCACCTACACCACCGCCAACTTCACCACCATCACCTACGACTTCACCCATACCACCACCACCTCCACTGCAGTTCAGCATGGCGAATTCAGTAAAGCTGCCTTTGTTTAAAGGCTTGGGAAATGAGGACCTGGACCAGTTTTGGTTCATCATGAAAGCTGTATGGGAAGCTCAGGGCATCACAGATGATCACATGAATAAGGCACATCGTTTAGTGCTTTACAGGATCGCGCACTAACCTGGTACATCAAGTACTCTAATGATAAGCCAAACGTTGGGTCGGCAGACATCCGGACCATGTTGAATAAAGAGTTCGGTAGGCCTAAATTTGAGGTGCAGTCGATTGTGGGGTTCAAGGAAATCATGATGAAACCAAGTGAGGCACCTTGGGAATTGGATTAGATGTTGAAGTGTAAAATCCATGAAGCCAATATGAACTTAACAGATGGACAACATGGCGAGTGGTTCGTGGCTTCGCTCCTGCCACACCTAAGGGTTGCACTGTCTCAATAGAAGATTATGACTCATGCAGAGGTCTTGGAGATTGCAATGAGACTGCATGAAACACCAATGCAAGATCTGAATCTGGGGGTTCAACAGATCCATGCGTAGTTGCAAAATATTTTCCTTGAACTACAAAGTTTGAGGCAAGACAGAACAGTTTGACCGGAGGTGCATGAAGAGATATGGTTCCGGTAATGTAAAGGTCAGGGGCATGAAAAAGACCACTGCTTGGTTTTTTCGAACTATATTGCGGGAGGTGGGTTGATGCCTTTGAGGATGAAATCCCAAGCAAGACAGAGTGCGAGGCCTACATTGTGGTGTGCTATATGTCAGGTAGCAAGATATGACAGATAACTGTCATTTGCTACAGAAGTTTGTAAAAACACTGCAGCAACTGTTCTACAACTTATGCAAGTCAGTAGGGCATGATGAGCACAACTGCCAAAGTTATGAATTGACGTTGGAAAAAACTCCCGCCTATAGTGTTCGAGAAAAAACGCAACTACTTGACTAGAGAACTAGGATGGCGTGAACAAGCTTTCAAGGGTGTGGAAGAGGCTGAGGCAGAGGAGGACTTGGCAAAGGTTGAGGACAGTTGATATGTTACAACTATGGAGGACCAAGACACTATGCCCATGAATTCACTAACTCAATGTGTCCATCGTGCAAATATTGTACTCAGTTTGATCATGAGACATAGGATTGTCCTATGCTAATAGCAAGGATACACGATAAAGGGGTGCTACCACCTTATTCGACTCAGAACCTACAGATGATGAGGGTTGAGCCTTGTGAAGAGGATCCAAATGTGAATATAGTGCTCCGAAGTGGAATTTCAATGGGCAATGATAAAGGGAAACAACCTGAAGATAGCGCATGGGTATGCAAAGCTTCAGCAAAGGAAGCTGAATTTGATTTGGAGTGCGCACACAAAACATTCATGGAAGCAAAGAATAGCTTCGTTGAGGCCTCTACCTCAGGGAGCAAGGATAAGCCTGATTAAGAGATGGACCCTTCTATGCTTACGAACTTTCTAGAGACCTGCATGAAGTTGCTACGTGATAGCAAGGATATGAAGGGGTTACAAGAGCTTATAAATAGATGTGCCAGAAACACTCCGGGTGAACCGCACGTTGTACGGAAGATTGGTAAGCATAAAGCAAGGATAGTATGAGAGATGAGACTAACCACACAGATAGGAGAATATGAAATGGATCAGGTTATTTTGGATCTGGGGTCAGACGCGAACGTTTTACCAAAGCAGACTTGGTAGCGGATGGGGAGACCCGCACTATAGTGGTCTCTGATTTAGTTAAAGATGAAAAATCAATAGAAGATCATCCCGATGGGATGGATACAAGGAGTAATTGTAGATATTGAGAGTGCAAGCACATTGGCTGACTTCGAAGTGATAGAAATTATGGATGAAAACAACCCCTACCCTACGCTCCATGGCATATTTGATTGGGCTACTAACATGAATAGGGTAATCAACATAAAGAAGTGAAAAATGGTATATGAAAAGAAATCGCTCCATGTAATAGTACCCATAGATCCTGCTGAAGGACTGTGCTATACTGAACCAGTCCGCGATTACGAAAGCGATGACGATTTCGACTACATATATAAGATAAGAGTGCAAGACCAAGATTGGGTGATTACAACAATGGATGGACGAATTACATGTGATCGTGAAAGTTCCTACACCTTAGACGCTGATGAAGAATTAGATTGGTGGCAAAATTGACTACATGAAGTAACCACGCTGAGCTGTAATATGGTGACCCGGTCGCTGCACTGTGTATCGTCAGAGGTAAGAAATATTCCCACTTACAACGGCTTGAATGTTGTGGATGTGCCTTTGGATGAATTTGAGAGGGAATTACCAGAGAAGCAATGCTTCCAGGCTTTGGACTGGGCACTGCGCACTATGCCCGCAAGATGGTGGGGTACGCACAAGTGTAGCTTTGATGGTTGGCGCGAGTGTAGGTGGTTGATGAGAACACGATTTGGGAATCCGAAGGTATGATTGAGAGACAAATATGATGGGAAGGATGAATTGTGTGCACACTTGACCAAATCGGCGAAGGCTTATGGAGCGAAGCCACAACATGAATGGGTACACTTGTTCTATCACACCTTCGATGTCATCCCGATGAACTGGTACTTGGAAACAGAGCTCCACCATGGTAGAGGTGAATGGGATATTTTGCATGAAGGATTCATAATTAAGTTCAGCTCCGAAGATGGCTTTGACTCTATTGAAGAAGTTCTACAAGAAGTTAAAGCAACAATCTTTAGGATACCACAGGATCCTTTGGATTTGATCCAACTTGATTGGACTACTCAGTTGAGCCATGCACTGGAATGCTATAATGTGACTGTTGAAGAAGAAGATGAGGATCCACAAAAGATTAATATCCCTGAAACAGAGGGTCACCGTGAGGTTGAGGGACCGTAGCTCGAGAACCTTGATATAACTGCACCACTCAAAATGAAATAGGTAAATATTGGTAGAGAGGCGGAACCAAAATTCGTAAAGATCGGAGATTACTAGGATGACGTGACAGTATATAAGGTCATTGAATTGCTCCGGAATATCAGGATTCGTTCCCTACCAATTTTACGAAGTTAAAGGGGATAATAGGAGACTTGGGTGTTATGAAGATCATGTTAAAGCCAGACATGAAGCCAATTAAGCAAAGACCTTACTGTCTCAATGCAAAGTATAAGGAGAAGGTCTGCTAAGAGCTAGACAAGATTCTCGCTGTAGGCATCATTGATCCCGTAGAAGAATCTGATTGGGTAAGCCCAATGGTGGTACAGGAAAAGAAGAGGAAGGATGCAATAAGGATATTCGTAGATCTCATGAAGTTGAATGATGCTCCTGTACATGATCCTTTCCTGACTTCATTCACTGATGAGGTATTGGATAATGTAGGTGGCCAAGAAGTGTACTCCTTCACTGATGGGTTCCCTGGGTACCATTAGATCAAAATCGCGCCTAAGGATATAAGCAAGATGGCCTTTGCAACTGAATGGTGATGTTTTCAGTACACTATAATGCCTTTCAGATTGAAGAATGCGCCTTCGATTGTTTCGTGTGTAGTCATTGCTACATTCAAGGAATTTATTCATAAGTTTCTGGAGGTGTACTTTGATGACTGTACTATGTTTGGGTTGGTAAAACACCATGTGGAAAGTTTGCTCCTAGTGCTAGATACTTGTCGAAGGTACCACATTGCGCTCAATATGAAGAAATGCCTGTTTTGTATTCCTTTTGGGACTCTATAGGGTCATGTGGTTTCTTGACAGGGATTGATGATAAAACCCATGAAGATCATAGTGATACTTAACTTGGAGACGCCGAGGAGTGTAAAACAGTTGCATGCCACCCTAGGACATACTAGGTATTACTGGAATTTTACCAAGGGTTATGCCTAGATCATCGCGCCTATGGAGAAGCTGTTGAAAAAGGATGTCACGTTCTCTTGGAACAAGGACTGTAAGAAAATATTGTATGTATTGAAAGAGAAAATGGTCATCGTGCCGATTTTAGTCTTCCCAGATTGGAAGAAGGAGTTTCACGTACATGTAGACACATCATGTATAGGACTGGGAGCAGTACTGACACAGGCTGGCAGAGGAGAATTGGACCATCCTATAGCATTCACAAGTAGGAGGTTATCCAAGGATGAGAAGAACTATTCCACTACTGAGCGCAAAGGGTTATCCATGGTATACACACTCCAGAAGTTTAGACGCTATTTGATGGGTGGAAATTTAAGATGTATACGGATCATTCTACGTTGAGATACATGGTCAATAAGCTTGTGTTGGGGGGAGAATCTATAGGTGGTTGTTACTGTTACAGGAGTATGATTTTGAGGTTATTGTGAAGCCTGGATGACTAAACACGGGACTAGAACATATGTCGCACATCGAAACTGAGGAAGAGCCCACTAATTTGGAGGAGGGATTGCTTGACACACAGTTATTTCTAGTGCGCGTCATGGACGATCACTTTGAAGACTTCATACACTTCCTAACGACAGGAACCACCTTGTAAGACTACACCATCCAACAAAAAAAGGATTTAGTGGTGCGCATAGCAGAATTTTATATCATTGCCAGACATCTGCACAAAATGGGGTCGATGAAGTATTACAACAATATGTATCAGATTTTGAAAGGAGTAGTATCCTCACAGACGCTCATGGGGGCGTCACGGGAGGCCATTTTGTAGGAAGAGCGACCGCGTAGAAGATTCTCTGTGTAGGGTTGTGGTGGCCAACCCTCCATTAGGATTCGAAAGCTTACTGCAAGGCATGTGATGTGTGTCAAAGGACTAGCAGGCCATCGCGGAGAGATACACTGCCTCTGAACCCACAAATGATGTTGCAACCTTTTGAGAAATGGGTGACAAATTTTGTGGGAGCCATTCAGCCCCAAGGAAAGAAGATGGGAGCGCGGTACATTATCACCATTACTTAGTATTTGACTCGATGGGTAGAGGCCCAGCCTGTGAAGGACTACACAGGCATGACTACTATGAAATTCCTCTTTGAGTATGTACTGACATGATTTGGGTGTCCAAATATCTTGATGAGTGATCATGGCACACACTTTCTAAACGAAACGATCAACACGGTGATGGAGGAATTTTAGGTATATCACTAGCAAAGTATGCCTTATCACCCACATGATAATGGGACGGTGGAAGCATTCAATAAGGTGATGAAGAATGCGCTGACCAAGGTTTTCAATGCTCAGCGAAGTGATTTGGACCTGTGCGTACCCGTCGTTCTATGGGCCTATTAGACGACATGCAAAAAGTTGACTGGACAGACACCCTTTAGGCTTGTATATGGTGTGGAAGCGGTGATGCCCATGAAACACATTGTGCCTAATCTGCACATAGAAGCACTCATGGGTACAAGAGGCTCGCACAGCTGGCTGAGCTTGAGGAAGAGAGATTTCTAGTTGGATTTCACCAACAGGTCCAAAAGCAGCACGAAAAAGCATGGCATGATTGGCACATTAAGTTGCACACCTTTAAGGTAAATGATATGGTTTTGTTATATGACAGCAAGTTTGATCAATTTCCATGGAAGTTCAAAATGCATTGGTTAGGGCCCTATGTCATTAAGGATATTACTGATAGTGGAGTAGTTTAGTTGGTTAAATTGAATGGAGATCCCTTCCCAGGAAAGTTAAATGGCAGCTGACTGAAGCCATACACCGGTGATTCGGCAAGGTGACTATATGAGGGTGGCATAGTCTTAAAACTCCAGGCCACTGAAAGGAGATGCAGGACTATAAACTACACTACCTGGGTTGGGGAACTACGTGATTGAAGGATTGTGCGGGACAAGGAAATGTCACAGGGTTCACGACAGCATGAAGGGAGCTGCGCTACCCAGAGAGAAATCGTGCAGGTCAGCTAAAAAGTGACCGTTAAAGTCACTGTTTATGAATTAATGGTAGAAATGCGGCCAAATGGAGCGGGTGACCAACATTTAAGACAAACTTTATGGGTAAGGTCCTTGGAAATCTGCTGCCAATCTGGAATTAATGAACCAAATGTGGGGGGAATGCTCAGATTTGAATCTAAAATGCCCTATAAATTACAGGTGGCTACCCAGTAAAAAACACTTGGCATTTTGAGAATTGAGTTGTTGAGCTCTCAGGCGCACATGAACCGTGAACTATTTGAAGCTCTGATAGAGATTTCAGTGTTTGAGTAATTAACAAAGGAGACACAAGAATTGTTTAATAGCGTTATGTCAACACCTGTAGAAGTTATGGAAACCGAAGCAGTGACAGCCAAAGGGGTTGTGTCAGAAGTTGTTAGGGAGGCAGAGGGAGCTACTCTAGAGGTTTCCATGGTATCAGCTAAAGTTCCCAAATCACCACGAACACCTAGACCGAAGCTAACCCCAACCAAGGAGAGCGCGAAGGATAAGAAGGGAAATCACACTGCGATATGAGTGCATGCATCGCTGAGAAGAAACCCACTGAAGGACAAGCCCACTACATAGGAAACGGGAAAAGCCATTAACCTGGAGCCGAAGTAGGAAGAAATTGAAGACATCCCAATGGATGATGAGGACTTGAGGGTAGAAGTGGAGGAAGTTAAAGTCTTGGGTTTTGACCCTATCACTAAGTTTCACAAGTACATCCCTCTGCGCAAGGACAAGACCAAGGTGCCAAAGGAAAATGATGAAAGCAAGGTCCCCTTGCAAACCCATCTGCTGCCAGACGAGACTATCTTTGAAGGACCGTGCATGGGGCGGGCTCCTATGTTAAAACTTGAATATTGGGACTTAGCTGACCATGAAAACTTCCCGCACCTAGCAATAGAGCAGCTAATGTGCCACATTATTGACACAACCATCAAGATGACTGCATTGGATCCACGGAAGTGGCTCAGGGGAGTATACAAGGTAGGTCTTCTCAACTTGCTATGGGTGCCACACTATAATCACACCCCCATTACAGTATTATTCATCAAGCAGCTGCTATGCTTGGTGCACGATGGGTGTCTGTGGCTGGTGGAGCCAATACCCATCACTGACAGATTGATAAATAGGATCACGCGGCTGCCCTACATAGGGGAAAATTCAGCCATGTTGTTTGGCGAAAAAGGTGGTGAGATGGCCCTCGTGGAGGCCATGAAGGAGAAATCCAAGCTCGTGAGGAAGTCGCAAGGTTATGCCATCTCAAGTATCAGTGACCAAGCAGTCAAGGCAGCCACGTAGATTTTGGTAGGAAATGTTATGAGGAAGTATCGTGCAGATGAAGTGTCTACACCAGTCATTGCTCTTACAGCACAATGCACTGAAGGAGTCCAGTTCAATTCGCCGCACTATCTCTGCGATGAGTTCCTTGTGAACTGCCGCGAGGCACAGGAGCTCAGCAAGACTTCACGCTATGCGTGGCTCTTGCTATCTATCGTGTTGTTAGCCTGGGATCTACCAGAAGACAGCCAATTCCCCTCAGTTGTGGTGGACTTGCCAGAAGCAGAGAAGTATGCTTCATTGTGGGTGACCAAGGATGCTCAGTGCATCAAGGGCAGCAAGATCTTCTGGATCTTGATGGAAATGAACATCTGCATGGCTATCAATCGCAAACCGCGGTTGTTGCCTACTGTGTTTGCCAACCTGAAGGGGTACGCAGAGTTCAAGGTAGACTTTCACCATGTATTGATCAGGGCATGAAAGGACCCTGTGTAGACATGGTATGACTTTCCTTACTTGGCAACGAACGATGCGGTTCATGCAGTCATTAATCGTTGGCCAGCAGAGTGGCGCACTATCTTAGACTTGGCAGTGGGGGCGAGCAAGTCTTCCACGCAGTGCAAAAAGGGGGAGGGCAAGCTCAAGATGGTGGAGATGAATAAGAAGAGGAAGAAGGAGGCCATTGACAAGGCCCAAGCAGAGTGCGATGCTACCCAGCAAATGGAAAAGCGGACAGGTGATTCAAAGCATAGCTCTAAAAAACGTGCAAGATCGCATTTTCCTAACACCGAGGAAGAAACGAATGAGCAAACAGAGCAGCACGATGCAGACCTGTAGGAGACGTCGGCCCACATCAAGCATCCAAAGGAATAAGAGAAAATCGGGTCGAGGAAGAAATGCAAGGCCACTAAGGTGTCACTGGACTCCAATTTCATCCAAATCACCCTCACAGAGGGTGATTTGCATGAAATTGGAGACATGGTGTGGGATGTCACCCCAAAGGCACTACAACAGTTCGAGCTACAACAGAAACTACTCTTAGGGCCATCCAGACAGGTCTGCAGGAGCTACATACCTGTGCATCATAGGTTGGCACAATGTCCACCAGCTTCGCTATCAGCACTTCAGAAGTTGTTGATATGCTGCATGCAAAGGTCTCCAGCACAATAGTGCTACTGGATGGAGAACTGACCATAGAGAATGAAGCTGACAGGCCCACTGTCAGAGCCCTAAATGGAGTGGGGTTGAACTTGGTAGTGCTCCCTGGCGAGGCACTCCACCTATTGTAGGATGGAGTGATGGCGAATCTGAGGGCCTGTGAACACCACACTTTACAGGTGATCATCGAGCAGAGGACTAATAATGAATAGATGGCCCTATAGCGAGACTCTGCCATCCCCGCCTTGACTGAGGTAACCAACCGAAACAAGCGTATAAATCAGGTCGTGGACAAGGCATGCTGAATGGTCCTGGAGTTGGCCATTCTTGAGGAAGAACCAGTTGAGGTGCACATCCACAAGCTTGCTATAGGGGTGCGCGACGCTCGCACAAAGATGGCTAGGTTTTAGCTAGAGCTAAACCTAAATATTGAAAATATACAGTTGAAGGCCCAACCTTCAACTCTTCCAAAAGTAAAGGAGAAGCGTACAACCACTGTGACATAGGTGATAGCAGTGGTAGACAGTGAAGTAGCAGACTGCACATAACTTTTTGAACATTTGTTCGAGGTCCTGATGAGCTTACAGGAGGACCCTAATGTACAATGGCTAGAGACAGAAGCACGATAACTGCCACAACACTATGACGAAGTAAAAGGTACAACACGAACCATCGCTCTCATGCAGTGACTGGCAATGCTGAAGGAGGCCAAACAATTGAAAGAACAGGTAGATGGAGCACAACACAAAGAGGCAGTGATAAAGGTGCGATTGAAGCCCTAGCTGGATGAGGCTTCTTTGGTCATGGCCTCTATTGAAGGCAAGCTTGCTACTCTGCAATCTACTTAGAAGAAGCTTCAAGCTGACAGTTCAGGACCAACAACCGAGCAGCTAGTTGAAGAAGCAAAGAAAGCAGCCACACAGTGCACTGTCGAGGTTGCTTTCATACAGGTCGAGTTGGGAGGTCTCCATGACAAGATCTCCACACTTGTAGAGTGACTCGAGGATGAGTCACCATGTTTGTGTTGGGGGCCTGTTGGGAATGGGTTCCCCCAAGGATAGTTTTGGGGCTAAAAGTCCATGTTTTGGGTCAATTTTGTAATAAAGTTGTAAAGTCTCCACATTTTGTGGTTGCAGAGCGCGAAGGTGTCAAGAGTCATAAAGGGTTGTCCGCCCTTATTTTGTAAAGTGTAAAGTCGGCTGTAAATATCCACCCATGGTCCGCAGACCATGGGATTGTATAA
Source organism: Pinus tabuliformis (assembly GCA_031772625.1). Classification (NCBI taxonomy): domain Eukaryota; kingdom Viridiplantae; phylum Streptophyta; class Pinopsida; order Pinales; family Pinaceae; genus Pinus; species Pinus tabuliformis. The sequence continues at coordinate 978,340,858 of CM062817.1, read as the reverse complement.
AAAGGAGCTAAGTAAGTAAGCTCTAAGTAGTCTTTAGCGAAGAATGAAGTGAAGAGTCTTGGTAGAGAAGTCTAAGTGTTTTGGGTCTTAGCGTAGGTAGAGGCTCTGCAGCTAAGTGTGTAGAGACCTAGAATAGAAGTCCATAGCTGAGTGTGTTGACCCTTGCAACTGTGCATAGAGTGGATAGAGTTTGTATCAAACTAAAGATATCAATAAAGAGAAGTATTCTGCAAATTTTGTGTATTTATTTCCTGTTAATGCATCTGGTTATATTGCATTTGGGTTTTAATATATAATGTTTATGTGATGTGCAAATATACGTGATTATATTGGTTAATTGAACACAAGTAATAATATCAGTTTACACGGCGCTAACTGTGGTTGATTAGTAATTAAAACACTTAAGATAACTTGGAAACCTATAAAATGTGTTGTAATAGCAGCGCGAAAGTACCTAGATCGTGGGGATAAGGCTGCACAAAGGTCAATTGTACACCTTCATGGAGGAACTTAAGGGTGGAATAAAGGGTAGACTAATAGAGCCCTAAAGTTGAGTGACCTACACAAAAGTATGAAGAGAGGGTATAAACCAACATCACGACCATCTTAGGGTGCGGAAACCTGGTTCCAGCATCCCTCCATACTACTTCAGGTGAGATTTCGGTCCATGCTCCTTGGGCCGATGCCGAAAGGGCCAGTAGTGTAGGGATTTTTTTGGCTAATTAACGATGAACCTGCATTAGGCCCCACACAGTCAACACGTAGTTTACCAATGCTTGTCCACTAACAACAACCAATTGCTTGTGATCTCCTTGTAGGAAACAACCAACTCCAAGGAAGGTGTATTTGGTACTCCATAACAAGAAAAACACTACCACAAGATGATGACTCCACTAGTTTCCTTTATTTGATCTAAGGGTTGTTTTTGCAGGACTTTATCTCTACATTTTCATTCCATTGTGCTTTTATCACCTCTCTTGAATTTTTACAGGACCTTTAGGATTTGTTTTTGGCCGAGAAATTTGACTGTTCATTTTTTTCGTCAGTCGCATGATTTTTGTTGTAGAGAAAAGCGCAGTTTGCGTGCCTATGTACAAGAAAAATTGAATGGTTTATAGAGAGCACAGAAAACCATTGTATTTTTCTTCCATGTGTGATTGGAAGCCTTTAGCGAATTGAATTCACCTCTGAATGTTTTTTCTTGTTAGTTTAAATTGCCTAGTTGCTTTATTAATCATTATTAGTAGAGTAATTACATAGCCTTTCATTTTAATTTTCACTTTCCACATAGCTTAATTAAGGGGAAAATTACGTGGCCACATTCCACAAACATTTTTCAATTATTTTTCTATTTTTCACATAGTCACATAACTTAATTAGTAAAGGAGTAAGTGGCCCATTATCCACATATCTTGTTTACTAACCAAAGATTTTTTATTTCATTGGTTTTGGACTAGGACCAAGTGTTACTAAAGAAAGTAAGTACCCCTTGCTTTCGTTGTATATTTTAGATGATCCTGGGCTTTCATATGAAATATTTCTTAAAGCACTTGAGTTTTCCATCTCCCTTTAGGCACAAATAGTGTGATAGGAAAAGGGTAAGTGGCCCACTATGAAAGGAATAACCAAAAACTTAGTGTAATTAGAGGATAGTGTAAAGGAGCATCGCATATCCACATCTTCTCACACTTTTTATGTTCACTTTTCCACTTGCACACACATTACACATCACACACTAAGCTTTTAGAAGTTTTGTACAAAGGGCATCCATTTTCCATATTTTTTTGTACTTTGTTTAATTTTCCTTACATTCTCACACCATAAATGAATGAAGTCTCCTAAAAGAAACCATAAATTGAACCAACTAAATCTCCCCACAGGGGCCGTAAAATAATTTGTAGTTCAAGTTATAACCATTTGGGGTAGGCATCCCATAAGCCACCATGGTCATTCTATGTTATGCTCTTAACCTGCAAAAGATACCCAAATACAAAATATGCGAAGAAAGATACCTATAACATAGAACAGTGAGAGACAATAGCAAATATTTTATTATTCAGAAAGCAATGTTCACTGGCCTCTTCGAGGGGGCAACCTCGAATAGAGCAGAGCTTGATACAAAAATAAGACACAATGCTCCTCGAAAGGAGTCTCTATCCTTTATATATGACTCATACATGCAATACCAAGGATCAATACCATGGGTTTTATTAATACCATCTATCTAATACTACGGCCCATTTGCAACTAACTGTGGTCCCATCATTAATTGCGGGTTAACCACTTACAATTATTAATATGGGCTTTATTGACTCTTGACTATGACTTGATCCCATCACATAAATAAGGAGGTTAGGGTGGGACCCTAACATGCCCTCCCCCTTAAGACTAGCCTTGTCCTCAAGGCTGAAGCTGCAGAAACTGCTGAAGAATAGTGGTTGGTTCCCAAGTTGCATCTTCTAGAGAGGTGTCTTTCCACTTGACAAGGACTTCCCTAATCATGTGGCCCCACAAGTGCCTGTCTCGTGTGTCTAGGACCTGTTCAGGTTGGAGCCAGATTGACCCTTCTTCGTCCAATTCAGGTAGACTGGTTTGAATTCTGCAATTGTTCCCAATCACTTTCTTGAGGCATGAGACATGGAAAACTGGATGGATTTTTGCAGTAGGTGGCAAAGACAACTTGTAAGCCACTTCTCCAATGCGCTAAAGTACTTGATATGGTCCGTAGAATTTTGGAGATAGTTTCTGACAACCCTTGTCTTTGAGTGATGTTTGCTTATATGGTTGCAGCCTCAAAAATACCTGATCCCCTTCTTGAAATTGGCACTCTGAGCGATGCTGATCTACCTATTGCTTCATGCGGTTTTGAGCTTGATGAAGATTCTCTCTAAGATGGGCGAGCATGGTTGCGGGACGTTGTAGGAGTTGATCCACTGCTTGTACTTTTGAGCACCCCTTGAGATAAGAAGTAGGGGAAGGAGGGAGTTGACCATATACTACTTCATAGGGAGTCATTTTGGTGGTGGCATGATAGTT